>LPNX011084517.1:51629-92343 GCA_001517045.1 Pseudotsuga menziesii
AACATATATATACATATATATGTGTGTGTGTGTGTGTGTGCGCGCACACACACACACACATATATATGGTGCATGGATAACTCTTAGCGGATGCATGGATAAGCGGTAGTTTGTGACAGATACATCATTTAACTATAAGAAGACGAGAACAAGCAACTGATAACTTATTAGTGACACTTCACTTGTGACCTATCAGTGTTCACCCGACACAAGTTAAGTGGGTGTGTTAGTTTGATTTAAATTTGTATTGAAATCCATTATAAATAGATGAAACCAACTGTAAAGGTTTAAACTTCCCCTCTTTTCTCTCACAACAAGGGTTCTACACTCGATGGAGTTTGAACATCTCTTTCACAACAAGGGTTCTACACCATATGGAGTTTGAACATGATGCATTTACATGGTCACCTCTCATTGTAACAACTAAGTTACAACACAAAGAAAAACTTACCATATCATATTTGAGAAGCTTGATTTGTTTTTAATTACATAAAAGTTTGAAAAATGATTGCACTTATAGATGCATTTTATAGTGTATGACAAACCATAATAAATGAGTCGGTGTAACACTTTAATACCATGTTGAGCTTGTCATATCAATTGAGTATTTGGTTCACGGTGGATATGACTATATGGACAACATATTTTTACTGATGGGACATGTATGTAGCTTCTGCTCCTAGCCCCTTCTTGCTTTGCTATGTTGTAACTCTTGCAGAATGCCACTGATATTTTACCCACAACTTTTTGTATTGTAACCCAGATACTGGGATGACATGATAGATGTCCTTTGATTCTTAATGAATATCAAGGTCAGGCTTTTTTCTTCTGAAAAAAAAGTTGAGCTTGTCATATCAATTTGATATTTTACCCACAGCTTCATTGTTTTGTATTGTAACCCAGATATTGGGATGACATGATAGATGTCCTTTGATTCTTAATGAATATCAAGGTCAGGCTTTTTTCTTCTGAAAAAAAAGTTGAGCTTGTCATATCAATTGAGTATTTGTTGTCATACAAAAAACAAAAACAAAATTATATTAAGCCAACTTAACAAAATCAAAACATCATATACGAAGTGACAACATCTTAAGTTTTTTTTTTACATTTAAAATAAATAAAATTTAAAAATTATATTTTCAATTTTCAAAAAATCAATTTAAGAAATTATATTTTATAAAAAATAAAATAAAATAAAATAAAAACATTTTCATGCTATTATATTAATCAAGGAAAATTTCATCTTTCAAAGCATCCTTTAAGCGTGCTTTTTTTTTACAAAAATATCTTCAAAACAAAGAAGAAATGATAGCTTAAGAAAGGCAAAAAAAAAATAGACCAACTACACACAAAAAGTCCAAAGACCCTTCTAACCACTATTACATCATATCTGTAATATTTGTTGCACCTTCATTAATAAAAAAGCCTTCCAAAAAATTCAAAGAACTTCACATAACCAAACTTTAAAAAATGGCTGATTTAGAGAGATCATCTCGGTTTAACACAAAATTAATTTGAAATGTTATTTTTAATTTTCAAAAGAATCTGTATTTTATAAACATTCGAAACTTTCTAAAAAAAAATTATTTACATAATATCAAATTATTTCAATTTATCAAAAAAATTGTATAATCTATGCTTTTGATTAATAAAACTGTTCCAATTTTAATACAGGTAACTTTGTTTTCAAAATTTGAACTTACAAAATTATATATATATATATATATATATATTACTATTGTAAATTTAAAAATAATATATATATATATATTACCATCGTAAATTTGAAAATTATATATATAAAAAACTTGGTGTAAAGGTGGATTGCTATCTCACCTAATACTTTGCATGATAGCTAGCGGCCAAAAGTACTTGGAGAAATTATTACAATGAAATAATTGAGGGGCATTGAGAAACCATTCCGTGCAATATTTAGCTTGAAAGGACACACGATGAATCTATGGAGTTAATGTCTCCCCTTCATCCGAAACCCATGCGCACATTGGAAACTTTTTTATATTTAATATAAATTTTAATTCATAGACCACGGGGGGTCTCTCTATTTGAGCAAGCACGGTACCCGCGGTCGCATGACGCGTCCAAAGGATCCTGGGGATCTGAATGTGACTTTACCTAAGTTGCTTTCCATGCACTTTCATTGCATTCTTTATTCATACACGTAGGTTGGTGCCCAAGTCAATTCATGTATACCTAGAGTTTGGGTGGGTGGGTCCCACACAACTGCAATTATTTTTTTCTTCAAGGTTGACTAGCCTACACGATATTGGGTACTAACAATACGACAAACAGAGTGGGTGAAGACTTATAAACAAATATATTAACAAAACCAACTACTCATCCGTAAAAAAGTATTTGTATTTTAGTAATTTTGTATTTGTATTGGGATTTTTACTTATGTTAAAAAATTATTATTCTAAATCAATGAAATTACATATATTAAATATTATAGATATAATTAGATTAAAATAAAAAATATCAAATTTAGTTTGACATTGAAAATAATTATATCATTTTAATCTAACTTATTTAATTACTTCAACATTATCATTTTAATCTAAATTATTGAATAATTTTTCAAAATTACAAATTTTGATATAAATTATTGGATTTTTTCATACTAATAAATTGGAAAATAAATATTCAACTTTCTTCATTATATTTTATTTAAATTTCATTAAAATCAATATTATCTAAAATCTTTTCAAAATTACAAATTTTAATCTAAATTATTAAATTTATTCATATTAATAAATAAATTGGAAAAAATAAATATTCAACCTTCTTTATTGTATTTTATTTATCTTTCATTAAAACCAATATTATATCAAACCTAAAAAAATTCTTCAAACCTTACAATACATGAAACAAATTACAAATTTTAATCTAATTTTATTTTTTTTATTTTATTTTTTGTTAATAAGAGGGATCCTTTTCTATTACTTCTTAAACCATAGTTGAATATTTACATACTTCGGACTCGTGAAACATGGATTCAAGCAATGGTCTTGCAGCCAAAAAAGAAAACAAACAAAATTGAGCATATGGTATGTCTCGAGAGGGTGAGGGTTGCCCAATCTCTGAACTGTGGCATCCTCATTCTTCTACTAGCCGATAACAGTAAGGTAAATACAAACATTAGAAAAAATAGGAAGATAAGCACATATAGACATGAAAAGGACTTGGAGCGAGGTAGAGACTAGGACCTCATGTTGGATTTTTCCTCCCTCGTATCAACATTGCTTGCGCCCCCGGCCGCATTGTTGGCTCCCTCATCCCCGGTGTTCGTCTGACCATGCTCAAAAGGAGGCTCAACCAACTGTAGTAGGCTCTTCATGTGAACCAGGTCGCTTTCGGCATCCTCTTTGAAAGTGCCAACCGTGATTTGACCAATTCGACGAAGCTCTCCCTCTCATTCATGGAGCGCGAGAGGATGAACTTGAGGCGCCGGTAGTTGGAAATGACCACCTCACGACCAAGCTTCAACTCGAACTCCCCAAAAATCTCATTCTCCATCACAACAATGGACTAGCGAATGTGCTCTGACGTCTCTTGATTGAACACGGCTTCCCATTCCTCCTCCTCATTACCAAAATAAAATAAAAATATTTAAAATTATTAAATTTAATTTTATATTCAAAATAATTTAATCACTTCACAATTACAATTTTTAATCTAAGTTATTAAATAATTTTCATGTTAATAAATTGGAAAAAATGAATGTTCGACCTTCCTCGTTATATTGTATTCAACTTTCAATAAAATCAATATTATCTAAAACATAAAGATTACCTAAAACCTTGATGGAAATGGATCGTGGAAGGAAAGTAATATTTCATGCTAGGAGTTTAAAGATTAAATTTTATGGAATACGTGAACTCAGGTTAAAGTTAATGTTTAATTGCAAATATTAAATAATAATAACAAATATCCATTTAAAATTAAAGTGGTTATTTATCATATAGTAAAACTCAAATGTTATGTGATTGTGAATGTTAAATGCCATTTGAAAGTGAATGTTGAATGTTAAGTGGATGAGGTTCATGGTGGCTTGTGAAGTCATTCTCTCAACTCTTTATATTTATACAGGTTAACTGATTGTACATTAGTTCTGGCTCATCCGGAAATGAGGTGGTTTTGGATCGGCATAAATTGATTTTTTTATTATTATTATATTATATTTTATACATAAATTGATTATTTATAATATTTTATATATATTAAAAAATATATTAATGATATTATTAAAATATTTTTTTAACTTAATTTTGTTGTAAATAAATGTAATAGTTTAATGGACATTTTGATTATTAAATTTCAACACTAACCAATGTTTATAAAATGTTATATAACTAGTTAATAGTATGGTGATTTAATCAACTTCAATGTTACAAAATTCCTCATTTATAGTTTTGGTTTGTTACTCGTTAACTAAAAATGCAATCATTGAATACTATTAAATTATTAATGAAAGATGACAAATGTTTAGAAAACTCTTCACTCATTATTAAAAAATGAAAGGCATTTCTAAATATATTGAAACTTTTTGTTATAAAATAAGATGTGTATTTTTTTTAAACAAATAACTCTTCACTCATTATCAAATGAAAGGCATTTCTAAATATATAGAAACTTTTTGTCATAAAATAAGATGTGTATTTTTTTTAAACAAATATTTTTGTGTTAGTTTAATTTAACAATAAAAAAAGAGTTTTTTTTATGACTTTAATTATGAAATTAAATAAAATAGGATTGTTTGTGATTATGTTTACATTTTAGGTTTTTTTGGAGTTGTATTGAAATTTACATGTGTAAATATCAATAAAATGATATAATAATTAAATTGATTTGCAATACAAATTATAAACTTGGTTTTAAATGAAAGCATGTCCATTGTGGCCTTCATTCTCATTTTTCTATAGCTGATTATACTCTTTTTTACTAGTTTCATCCGCACATCCCATTCCCATGTTAGACGAACTATTCCTCTTTGATTTCGTTGTGGGCTTCATTCTCGTTTTCCTATAGCTGATTATTCTATTTTTTACTAGTTTCATCTCCACGTCCCATTCCTTTTCTAGACGAGCTATTACTCTTTGATCTCTTCCATTACTGGTTTCATTAACATTCTTAGAGCAATCTTTGACTATTTGCTTCTTGCTAGGTCTATCACCAATTGTCGACGTCTAGTGCATTCTTCATCTAGTTGATGCCTTAGCCTTTGTTGATCCAACAAATATAGTAGCTTGGAAATGAAGGCTTTATTGTTTCCAAGAATACCTTCATGCCTACTCAAAATCCCCTTGATATCTAATACTCTACAATGGGCACATAATTAGAGTGATTCTGGTCCCCCATATTCAGAAAGGGTTTTAGCTCCATCAATTCAACAACAAGCTAGGGGTTGGTCTAAATGCTTCCTCTAATAGGAAATTGCCCTCACCAACAAACCAATGAAACAAGTTGAAGCCCTCTCAAGTTTTCTTTGAAACTAACCAAGGTTTCCTATTTGAAAGGAGTCAAGCACCAATAACTAAGGATTGTATAACAAGTTGAGGGGTCAACCTAGGATACTCCAACCACTTGAAACTACTAAGAGGTGCATCATTAGGCCAAGGAGCCAACCCAAGTTCTCTTTTATTCGCAACACTAATCTAAGGCCCATTTACACAGAGGGATACCATAATCCCCAAATAAATGAACACCACGAATTTCCTCCTATGTCTTGACATTCTACATTCTACATTTTCCTAATGCATTGGCAATATCCCATTTACATCTACCATTATGGAATCTGAAAGGCATATGAAGCTGCTATGCATTCAAAAGATATACAAGTGAGCTTCCTTTTGGGCTATGGGTAATTACCATTGGTCCTATCAACTTCAATGCTAATCTCCATGTGCAATTGCATGGCATTTTGATCTCATGCTTCCACTTAAAAATTACAAACTTTGGATCAGCCATGAAATGAGGGCTCTAGAATTGGAGATGCATAAATCCCACCTTTTTCCCATAGTTTTCCAACCTCTAAGCACAAGGTCTTTCTTTCCCTTGCTTATTGGTTTAGAATTATGAGCACATGATAATACTCTATTCTTTTAGCCTCCTATTTGGTTCTTAATATAAGCCGAGCAAGATCGCCATCCATCGAGACTGTAAAATTGTTTATATGTTGTCTGATGAGGGAAGAATATCCTATGATTGTGAACCAATGGATTGACCCAACATTTATATTTTTTATCCCTTGATAATGTTTTTTCTTGATTATTTGATGCAATTCCAAGGCCCCATTCAAAGTTATCTTCCATCTTTCCCTCCAGATCAATGACGATCCCCCCTACACCTGTCACCCTGGGATAAGATTAGATTTATAATTGTTAACAACTTATTACAACTAGTAAATACTACATGATGCCAAAATATCAATAAAAGATGATCAATGTTTAGGAAACACTTAGTTGTTATCAAATAAAAAACAACAATAAAATATATATAGAAACCGTTTATAATACGATATTATTATTATCACCCGTAGGGGTGTGGCTCATTGGCGATTCACTTGATATGAAGTCACATGTTGTAAAGGAGGTCATGAGTTCAAATCACACCCGGGCTTACCCGTGTCCCATGCTTGCAGGTTGTTGTGGGGTGCCTAGGGGTATAGTGGTTGCGGGAATGGATCCCTGGAGCCCGTGTCACGCGAGTACCCGAGATATTGTTCTTATCCATTAATAAATAAATAAATGCACAACTTAAAAAAATCACCCCAAAAAGTCGTAATTTCATTCCTTTTGTGAAAAAAAGGTTCAAAATTAGATTTTCATTTGCACTGTAGCAATTTTACCAAGTATTGTAAGGCCTCTAGCCTATAGTCCATACAATTGTCCAAAAAAAAGTATATATCCTTCGTCCTCATTGATCCTACTTGTGTATGACCACAAATCTATGTCACATGGACCCAAAGAAATCTAGATAAATATTACCTTGCATATTTATTTTTAGTGCAACAACTACCACAATGAATACAATTAAAAGCCAACAAAAATATTGCATCATCACACATGCATTGAGCTGTGACAGGACAAAGAGATCCACACAGTACAAAATAGTAACTGAGATAGTAAGAGCACAACTTGGGTTTGAGCGGTCCTTGTATTTGGACCACCTGTTGGTGTAATAGTGTATCTTCCATCACTTGTCGAAAGTACACTTACTTTTGCATCAATTTCCTACCTCTAAACTTTTCTGCTCCATCCAATGCCTTTATCTGCCCATAATAAAAGAAAAAATAGTACTCAAATTGCAAGCCTTTGTTTGCATAAAGCACAAATGATATCATCAGTTTTCAAGCCTTCATTCATCTTCAAAGGGAGATATTACTTCATACTTGTGTCACAAGACGACTTTGGAGCCACCTACATAGGCATGCACAATCTTTGATTCTCCCCTCTAACAATGATCGCACTCACGCCATTTTAACCCCAAAGAGCAATGGTGCATAAAACTTCCAATTCATCAAAATGTGGCAATTATAGTTTGAAAATTAATAACGTCCTTCGACCTCCTCTAAAGGCTTACTTTGTTATCTTGCTTATGATGGACCTTCAACTTCTTTCCACTCAATTGAAACCCATTCATCACATTGATGGCAACTTGTGTAGATACAACATTATCATAACTAACAAAACCAAAGCATTTGTTGACTCCAATAGCTTTGTGAAGATACGATCTTCACAAATAATAACTTGGATGGGACATGATCTTGGCTTATTAAGATACGATCTTCACTTATTAAATTGTAAGTTTGTATTTGACTAACAATGTTACTAATTAATAAAGATTGTATCTTATTAATAAATAAATAATCACAATAATACACAATCTTTTTAATTTGAAAAAGAAAAATATGAATTTAATTTTTTTGATGATGATGACGAAGACGACATTCGTGATGACGATGACGATGTCGTCGCCGACGACAGTGATGATGATGATTACGATAACAACGACGACAATGACGACGATGACGATGTTGTCGCCGACGACAGTGATGATGAAAATAATGATGATGATGATTATGACAACAACGATAACAATGACGATAGTGACGGCGATGACAATGATCACCGAGACCAACTTGGTCTATCGAACCTTAAGATAAGAGAAATGAACTATTTGGATTGTTGTAAAATTGTATTAATATGTTCAAAATGCTTATAATGAAGCATTCCTAAGTTATCACAGTTTTGACATGTTAGAAGATGAGGGGGGTTTGTATTATAACAGAGATTAAGAAATTGTGATTGAATGTAGATGTACATAGTGTACTCTAAGAGAAAGTGACTTTCATCTTCAACGCTCATAGTCTCACAAAGATGGCAAATCCTTTCCACCCATGCAGTTTTAGGAATTGTCCAACACCATGTTTCACTGTGAATCCCATGATAGTTCGCTCTTATCTTGGCCATATTAATTTTCTTCTTCGAATTGGTTAAGACAAAGAGATACTTTTAATCTTCTAGATTAGGGTTAGGGACCTTCTCATAGTATATTAATTTTCTTTTAACCTCTAAATCTTTCTCACATCAGATTTTGTCTTTAAACTTAGATGTAGTAGTATTTTTAATGTTGTTGACATTTTGCAAAGTGGCATTTTTGTCAATCCCCCAATGGTTTAACCAAGCCATGACGTCTTTATACCAATCTCTCTTCAGCCGTGGATGGGCTTGACTGGAATTCAAAGAAAGTTTAGTGAGTATTTGGTCTCCCATGGTATTTATCCTGTACTTGTGCATCAGTTACCTAGCCATAGTGATGCTTTCGATTGGGGGAAGACCCACTTCTATTAGGAGAATAAGATAGGGTGTTTCGAGGTTATATGTGATAAAACACTTATGGATTTATAGTTCCAAATTAAGCTTGTGATGGATATCAATTCTGAGATATTTGTAAGAAGACACTTCCTCCAAGTTGCTATTGTCATATACAAAATTAGTGTAAGTGACTTTCTTGGACTTGATAATCATAACTTTAGTTTTGTTGGTGTTAACAATCATACTCATATTAGAGCATAAATTCTTGAGAATTCTTAATTGCTTATCAAGATCAAAGGAACACCTTACCATAAGAACAATATCATCACCATAAAGAAGGAGGACGACGATTACTCCAGCTAAGGTCATGCCAACGCAACCTGCTTCTTCTAAACAACCTTTTAGCTTATCGATGTATATGCCGAAAAGGGCAGGGGAGAGGGGGCAACCTTGCTTAACTCCAATATTACAATTAATATCTCTCAACCACCTCTTAATGCTCTTAAACTTGGAAATGATAGTCACATACAACCTTATCGAGGCAACTCTCAACTTGAAAGGAACCTTTATCTCTTCTAATTTATTTCATAAGCTATTTATATGCATGATATTGAAAGCTTTCCTAAAGCCCACAAAGCAGCATAAGAGATTGGATTTTACTATTACGACATTCCTCCGCAATGATCCTAAGCTTAACGAGGTTGTTTATGTTAGAGTGATGTCTTCTAAAGCCCAACCGACATTTCACCCACTTACCTTCACTTTCAAGCCATACATTGATTTTACTTTCTAAAACGGTACCGTATAGCTTGGCTAAGAGAGGGCTAATCATAATGGTCCGATAATTAGAAAGATTATTTTTATCACCACTTTTAAAGATAAAAATAATGAGGCCCTGAGTCCATAACTTAAGGATAACTTGCATGACTAATAGATTGAAGAACTATAAATGTGAGAATTGAGAACAAAATCTCTAATATTATTATTATAAAATATTTTGTTATATCACATATGATTTTTTTTCATAAAAATATAAAATATCAACTTAAAAAATTTAACAATAAAATTAATATTATTATCATAAAATAACTTATCACATAAATAAATAAATAACCAATATGCTTTATATATATGGTTAATAATATTAATACTTCTAAAAAAACATATCATTACCTTAATTTAAAAACTTACAATTCAAAACAAAATTTTAAATTAATAATAAAACATAACAGCATTAACTTTTCCATAGTTAAGTACAAATCCTAATGGGACAATGACAAAAGACATATAATTAAACAATATTTATTAAAAAGATGATTTCAATGAAGATATTATTATTATTGAATGTTCCCTAAACACAACAACGAAACATTAAATAAGAATATGGAATACAATTGCAACGTGATAAATATTTAACATGATTAAATCATAACTTTAAAATCTCGTCTCCTCTATATGAGGATGGCCGATCAGCAGAGTTGGAATTTCCCATTAAACAATTCTGAGGAAGTTGCATGTGATGAATATTGAGAGTTGGGATTAAGGGGAGCAAAGATTTTGCAGGTTTTGGATTGGCGTAACCGTTACAAAAGAACATGGAATGAGGATTGTATTTGTTTTAGATTAAAAAACCAGGGGAATGGGAAATGGGAAATGGGAAATATATATTCAATTCTACCACATAAAACATTTTGACGTCCGCTTAATACGGAACAGAACAGTAGGCTGAAGCAGTAACAGGAAAAAACATTTGTGTTATAAAAAAAAGAAAAGGGAGGGGGGCCGAGAATTGAGCAGAAAGGGAAGAAACAACGGAGGCGGAGCTGTATGTCGGGTCCCGTACGCCTCCAATATGCTTGCCCTGCCCATCTCTGTGGTCGTTTGTCGGGTAAGCTTTTCAAGCCTGTGGCTGTTATTAAAACCCGACTCCCCCCTTTTATTTCCCATTACAGCAAAGCCTGCTTTCTGTGTTTTTTCTCTGACACAAGCTTTTCAAAACATCAATTTATTGGTAATGATGAGCAAAGGGAGTTGAGTAAGTGAGCATCTCTGGTTATCACTGCTGTTGCTGTTCTTACATTCGAGAAGAAAATGACAGACTATGTATGAATGGAAGCTCAAAGTTGATTGATTGATAGATAGGGAGAGGTCTTTGAAAGTTTCATTATTTTATCTTTATTCTTCAGTACTAGGTATGCAGAATTGAGAAGAAATATTTTCTTTCGTTTTCATTTCAGGTTAACGGAGCTAAGACTGTGTCACACTCGTCACTGTCATGGTGCAGTTTGCCGGTCTGAAACTAACGAGGTACTGTAGCTCATGCTAAAGCTTTCTTTTGCGTTTACTTCTTTGTTGTTGTGTTGCCAAAGCCCTTCTTGGGGTCTGTCATTCGGCTGGCATAATGTTATCCATGTGTTGCCTCTGCCTCTGCCTTTGCCTCTCGCCTGGTCCTGGATGGTCTCAAGGCTGGAATAGCCGATAGGATTTTCGAATTGGGGTCTTTTGTCTGAAATGCCTGGATGTCTTTGGGGCACTACCCATGAAGCTCGATGATCAATATGTGTTGCCCATGTTGGAGTTCTAATTTGCTTGGACAACGTGCGTGGGGCTCGTCTGTGTCTTTTAGTTGAAAGAGGCAAGATAGGATTGCTGAATGTTTTTCTTAATACCCAGTGAGGGAGGCTAGATCTTTGTATCCATGCACGGATGCCTGGATGAAATATAATAGAGTTCTCTTATTGTCATGAAGCAAGGATAAGATTGCTGAATGGTGTTATTCTTTCTCTTTTGGTATTGTGTTGTTTTTCATTAACAGAGTTGAGATAGGGTTGTTGAAAGTTTTTATTTGGTAGCTTTCCCTTATCACGATGCAGATGCGTGCCTTTTCCCCATCCAGGACATTTTACAATGATTGAAGCCAGCTTTCAACACCCAAAAATGATTCCTTCAGCTAAGAAGCCGCAAGTGGGGGATATACATTCTGTCAAAGTCTCCTAGTAACTTGCACCTCGTTCCAATTGCAGTCTTTAGCACAAGCACAAGTGTGTCGACTGGGGTCAAACATTTGCTTGGGAGACTTAAATTCTAGCGGGGGCCATAACAACGCCCTGCTTTCCCGACCTGTCAAGCCCTTATTGACAATTGTTGAATGTTCTTTCTATTGAGGGGTTTCTTTCATGCTATAATTTTTTAGGTATTGTCATTTTTGCTGAGGCTAAGCTGAATAGTGTTGAACTTTGTTTGTAATAAGACTATGGAGGGGTGTTTTCCATACTCTTTCTGAAGCTGGGATGGGATTGTGGAGGATTTTTTTTTGTTTTGAAAACGTCACAGTAAGATTTTGCAATTAGTTTCGTCTCATCACCAGAGCTGAGACAGAGTGTGGATTGAAGATTTTATTTTCTCAATGTGGTTGAGATAGGGCTTGTGGATTATTTCTGATCTGTTTGGATAAACAGCATAAGTTGAATGTCATGTAGTTTGACAACAGGGAAAAGTACTTACAACAATGGATAATGATGAGAGTCTGTATTACGGGAACACTTTATTCCCATGCCAATCTCCAGTTGGAATCAATATTCCTGTCGATTAAGTACATCTTTATTCCTTGTCACCGACTCACCTCTTAATCTTTTGAGACTTCTAAAATGCAATAGGGATTTTAGTCTTTTAATACAAAGTAACAATGGAAGTGCACCACTACAATTCTGTTTGCTGTTGTGGCCACCATATTACTTTCCATATTTCCCAATGATTAATGTGATGCTTATCATAAGAAGCAATTTATTGTTTTTACCTCAGGGACACTAGGATTCTTCAGCTCTCTACCATCATATGCATATTTGAGTAATTTTCCATATTTAAATCATGCTTTGAAGTCTTAGGTCCTTTTGCATCAAAAGATATGGATAAACTTCTTAATTAGAGTTACAGAGAAATGAATGCCCAAGTTTGATTTGGTCATATTTGGGACATTTTTTTTGAAAGGCGCTTCCGTCTTAACACACGCACTTTCCAAGTTGTTCCAACAATGGTATATTAGAATGGAGCAGATACACTTTACAATTCATGGAAACCTAGTCTTTGGCTAAGATGCCACCTTTGGGGTGTCATTAATGTACAGCTGGATTCCAACCATCTGTCAAATTTATTTTATTTTGTTTGTAAATAAAATGTGGTGGTTCATATTTTAGTGGGATGAACGTTTCAGCTAACGCCTTAGTTGTATATATATGTGTGTGTTGTGAATAATAAATTCAATGTGCTGCAAAGTTGATTTGTATATTTTCTTCCATCTTTTGTGTGGTTGCTGCAATCTTTTTCATTTTTTAACATGGTATCAAAGCTTGTACGGGCCTGAACTCTCTCTTGAAAGGGGTCCATGTTCATGGGAATTTTCTGGACTGTAGATGAGAGAAATTTTTTTCTTGTGAGAGTTTTGTTCATCAGGTTTGGTTTGCCGTTTGATGAGTGATTAACCTATGTGGGAAATGAAGCATGTGTTGGTGAAGTGTTTCTTTTTTGTGCATATGAGATGTCAATGTCTTTTGGTGCAGTGTTGGAAGATTTTGATGATCTGATCTGCATGTTACATGCTGTTTGGGTGCACAATCTGCATGTGCTCTTGTTGTTTAAGCAGTTGTGAATTTTTTTATCTGTTATATATTTATGATTCATTTGCTGAATAAAAATTGTAAACTGTAGCTTCCACAAGTGGAAGAAATGATGAGCCTATTGCGGGCAATGTGTGGGTTCTGGCTAGAGGAGTAGGTGCATGCGGTTCAATGTTGTTGTTAGTGTTACCAGTGATTTGGGGCATTAATAGTTTGATACTTAGTTGTGAGTGAGCTCTCACTGGTTGATGTATTCATAATTTCATTCTTTGATACTCAGTCGTCAGTGAGCTCTGACTGGTTGGATGATTAGCTGTAGAGGGAGTGTTAAAAATGTACATTATTGGGACATCCAACTATCTGTTACAATTATTTTATTTTGTTATTAAATAAAATGCGGTGGTTCATAATCTGTTGGAAGCTGAACGTTTCAGATATCCTTGGTTTATATGTGTTGGTGTTTCTGTATTGTGGATAATAAAGGCAATGTGCTGCAAAGTTTATTTTTATATATGTTTTCTATTTCTCTCATGTGGTTGTTGCAATGTTTTCCCATGCTTTAACATGGGGGCATCTATGTCGTCAAATTCGCCCAGGACTTGCACCTGTCCCCAGCTTCATGAAAAACCCACTTATGCAGGCTAGCAGTGAGATGAACCATTAGGCATGACTTGTCTCTGGGCCCTGGGGGCATTTGAACCTCAGTGGGGGGATTAACAACACCTCCACTTTATCAACTAAGTCCTGCTTGACAGATCTGGGGCAATTTAACAGCACATGGGTTTTGTTTAACTTTTCAACCACTTGTTCATTACATAGAACTCAGGAGACATTTGCATTCCTCTCTCCATTTGTTTTCATCGTCCTGTTTCAGTTTCCAGGTTATCTGAAGTTGTCCTTATCCTACATTTGACTCTTGAGTTGCCTTTTGAAGACTGATATGGATTCCTGCAAGTGCTGTTCCTTATAAATGCCCAGGGTATTTAATTGATCCTTACATTACAAGTATCTTACTATCTGCTATCATCCCCCACCTGGTCATTAACATCAAATTTAGATATTCTACTGTGATTTTAATTTATTTTTACATGCTTGGCGTTATGCCTCTTTCCATTAGTTTAAGTCATGAGCTCTTGAATCAACAATCTTTCTTTCAAAGAAGCTACAAAAACTTCAGATGCTTTGTGTTATGCTTCTTTCCATTAGTTTAAGTCATGAGCTTTGAATCAACAATCTTACTTCTAAATAAGCTACAGAACTTAAAAGCCTTAGTTGCAGCTGTCTCCCGATGTTTATAAAACGCCATCAAGTTAATGAGGTTTTGTTTGGATGAGATTGATGGGACTGCTTCCATTGATAAGTGCAGTTCCAATTTCTCGTTGTTGGGGAGCAAGCCTTTTTTTCCATAGAAAGAATCCTGACTTATATTTCTGGGAAATAAAAATTTATGTGTGGTCTGTTCCGGAACACTTTATAACAGAAAAAGAAGCATGTAGCCTTATTACAACTAAAAGAAGTAGCAGATAATGTCCGGGTAGCTTAACCTTCTCAGGTTCTTAACAATTACATGAGGTAAATAAAAACAGCCCAGCAACAACAGGATAACAACAGTGAAGTAGGTTTTAAGGATAGGGGGTAGAAGACCCTGCCTCTCTATGTTCCTCTAATAGATTTATGCCAATAGGAGTTTGGTCAGCTCGTCTGCTCACCGATTTTGTTCTCTGTAGACATGCTGAAAAAATATCAGAAAATTGCCCAGCTGCCTCTAAGATCTGATTGAGAAGGGGTCTGAAGATAAGATTTTGTAACCTGATAGAGCCTTTGACCCAGTTTATAACAAGCATTAAATCCCTATAAACCTGCACATTCCCGACATTCTTCCCAAGGGCAAGTTTGAGCAAGAGTTTTTATTTTTATTTTATTTTTAGACAGAAACGGTTATATTATATAAAGTAGGTGGTATAACGGTAACCACAGAAACAGGGTTCAGCTTACAAAATGCCCTTATGGAAGCGGCAAAGCAGGTCAACCATCCTTAGCCATCCTTAAACACGCCCTTATGGAAGCGGCAAAGAAGGTCCAAAACTCCCTTACAAGAGGAACAAACTAACACAGTATATAACTGAAGATAACATAAGTTCAGGATATCAGATCACTAACAGAGTCCATCGAAACCTTTTAGAACTAACAGTAAACTGACAGGAAGACATACATATTATACTTCAGAAAAGAACAGACCGGAAATTCCACAACCAGCAGGTGACAAACAGTGCGAAATCCACAGGCTATGCGGAATCCCCATAGGGACAGGACGGCGAACCTGATTTTCTTGCGCATTCCAATTTGACCACCCTTAGCTTGATCTTATCAACCTTCACCTCCAAATTTGCCAAAAACTTGATAATTGCAGATTCAGACTTTCTGACAGTGCGTTTGAATTCCTTTCTCAGGAACGCCAGGTCTCCTTCCACATTTCCCAGCCTTCTGCCTCCTTCAGAATCAATTACTTCCACCGTGCCTTTGAGCTTCTCCACTTCCTCTTTAACATTGTAATTAACCAGAGCCGGCATGGATGATCCCAACGATTCGGAGGAAGCCATATCTGCTACCACACTTCTGACCTACTTCGGCGCCACCACTCTCAGCTTCTTCCCACCACTTGGTCAGAAAACAACCTCAATTCGCATGCAGACCAGCTAGACCAATGTTCCTCTTCCCTTCATCTTCCTGGTGTTTATATCTGTGCTCCTCACGCATGAAAACACCAGACCACCAGGGATCATCATACTGCTCATTAATTCACACATCACCTTTCCTAGCTCACGGTGGATTGACGAGACTGCTTACCTCGTGTTCGCATGCACGATTCGCTCCCTCGTACATGAATTTAAATGCTCCATGCATTGCCATGATCTCCCACGCGATGGCACATGAACACTACGCGTCCAAACCTGCCTTGAGCTCCCAAACGACGACGCTTGTCCTCCTCACGTGTCATTCTCATGTCCAAGTCGCTTTACTTCAGCCTTGGTCCAATGGTAGGGGGCAAAACTCATGGGACCCATTGATCTGGAGGGAGCCAGGGCTTAGCATGGAGCCTAAGTTTGCCGCTAAGTCCACCTCCTTGCTGTGTATTCTAAGCACATGAAAAAAATCGACTTTGTGGAAAGAGTGCACTAAGGACTGGATCTTGGTTAAAAGTTGTCTGAGGTGCAGATGATTTGGCAGAGTTCCTTCGACAATTGCTTGGATAACTATCCTCGAATCTCCTAGCATTGTGAGTCTTGTAATTCCCTTGTTCTTGGCAATCACAAGTCCTTGCCAAAGGACTAAGGCTTCGACTATGTTGTTTGCTTCCGTGCCGAGTCCCCAAGAGAAGGTAGTTTCAATTATGGCGTCCGGGGTGAAGAAAACCTCGGCCCCCCCTTGCCGCACCGGGATTGCCGTTAGAGGCACCATCCGTAAACAAAGTTCGAGAGTTCAGACTTCTCAGCCAACCTTCCAGAACCTTATCATCCAGTCTTATTTCCCAAGATTTCCTCTTCTTGCTCTTTTGAATAGTAATTGGGATCTTTGGTGAGAGACTAACAAGCCAATCGGATTCTTTTTTGTCTGTGGGGCGGGCACCACTCCAGAGGTGAGACAGACAGTCACCCAACAAAGCGTCTATTTTGGCAGCTACCTTGCTGGCTACCAACTCGGTCCCTCTGAAAATTCGAGAATTCCTTTCAAGCCAAATTTTCCAGAGGATGATCATTGGTAGTGCCATCCAGCAGCTTTTGGTTCTTTCACACTTGAGATTGGCGAAGGGAGAAACAGAGGTCCAAGTGGTTAACAACGAATGGAAATTCTTAGGGGGCAACGGAGCATTTGCAGGGAGAGCCAGCTTCCAAATTTCTTTGGCGAACTGACACGAGATTAGAATATGCTCAACAGTCTCTTCACTACTGAAACAGAAGGGGTATCTCGTAGGACCTTCCCATCCCTTTTTCCTTAGATTTTCCCTAGTCAAAATTCTGCCATGGGCTAAGGTCCACACAAAAAAATTGATTTTAGGGAGACTTTTCACACCCCATATGCTTTTCCAAATGGGTGAATCCCCAACCGCTCCATGATTTGTTAGAGCCTTGTAACCAGCTGAGGTGGTGTATCTTCCAGATTTGTCCCCCAGCCTCTGGAGTCCTTAGATCTTCTGGCAATCGAAGATTTTCCCTGAAGCTTGGCAACGAGAGAATTTGTTGCATCTGCTAAATGGGATGGAGTGGGGATGTTCCAATTCTTCCAGGAGCCATCCTGATTCCAGTCAGAGATGTCCCACAGGGTTACCAAGTTGCAGTTTTGCAGATAACCTTTAAGCTGCTCCATGCGAGTCAACTGGTCACTTGGGAATCCACGTAAGTCTGTTAGAGAAGAAGGGAAAAGCTTTTTCCAGAATGGAGAAAATTACCGAACTTTTACTCACCCTTGGCGGGCTGTCCAGTCTTCTCAAGCGGCTTCCAAGGAGATATTTTTTCTAGAGGGCCTTTTCACACCAAGACGTTTTGCTGGCTATTATTTTCCAAAGGATTTGAGCTCCTAGAGTTAAATTTTGAGCCTCCAGATTCCTAATTTGAAGTCCTCCATGGATCCAAGGCTTGGTGATCTTTTCCCAACTGACCAGTGGGAGCTTTTTCTCATTTTGCTTCCCTCCCTTCCAGAGAAAGTTTTTGAGCATTGAATCAATACTGGCTGGCTAGAATCTCTGAGGAGCAAGGAGAATGGAACATTGGTAGATAGGAATGCTGGTGAGAACAACTTTAATAAGGACTACCTTCCTCGCAGGATTTAACCAGGATGCTCCCTAGGTGCTGATCCTGCTTTTGATTTTGTCAATGATTTGGAGCCATGAGAAGGATTTAGGAGAAGCTTTGAAAATGGGGATTCTAAGATATTTGAAGGAGTCCCAGAGAGTTTTACCTTCGATGCTCATAATTCTGCTTATGTCCGCCATCTCTCTAGGATTGCAGTTTCAGCCAAGTATTTTGCTTTTCCTGAAGTTGATCAGGCTGCCAGAGGCCTCTTGGTAGAGATCTAATTCTTTTTGGAAAAGTCTAGCAGAATTTACACTCACCCCACCCAACAGAATAGTATCATCAGCAAACTAAACATGATTAATGTCTTTAACGCCTTTGGCAATGCGGAGCCCAATAAGCTCATTATTAAACTGGATTTGATTCAGCTGATAGCTGAGGATTGAGGCCTGAATGGCGTAGAGAAGAGGAGAGAGGGGACAGCCCTGGCGAATACCCTTGGAGGCTTGAAAGAAACCAGCAGCGCGCCCATTAACCAAAGGGGCAATCCAAGGAGATTTAATACAGGCTTGGATCCAGTGAATGAAGCTGGGATCAAAACCGAATTTTTGCATAACCTGAAAGAGAAATTCATATCTAACTCTATTAAAGACATTAGCTAAATCCAGTTTGATGATCATACCTTTTTCCCGACACCAAGTGCTGGAGTGGATAGCTTCTTGAACCAGGATGATGTTATCAGCGATATGCCTGCCTTTTAGAAAGCCACCTTGATTTTGCGGAATGATACTTGGGAGGACCTCTTTGATTCGGTTAGCAATGACTTTAGTGATGATTTTGTACTCGATGTTGCATAATGAAATCGGTCGGAATCTATCAAAGGAGGTGGCTCCTTTTTCTATGGGGATAAGGGCAAGAAAGGCTGAGTTGGTGCTCCCCTCGATCTTATTGTAGAATTGAGATTTAGTAACCATTCTACAGAGGTCATGCTTTATAGTCTTCCAGCAAGCTTTGAGAAATCTTGCGGAGAACCCATTTGGACCCGACATTTTATCGAGATCCATACTTGCTAGAGTCGATTTTATTTCTTTTTTTCGAGATCGGAGCAGTTAATTTCCTATTAGTAGAACCACTGATCAATTTGGGAATCGACTCCAGGATGGGGGAGGGAGGAACGACAGGAGTTTCTTCGGTATAAACCTTCTGGAAGTGATCATGGGCAGCCTTTTTGATCTCTTCGAACTCTTGGATGACTTGACCATGATTCTGGAGTTCTTTAACGACCTTAAAATTTTTCCTGCCTTCAGCGTGCTTATGAAAAAAGGTCGAGTTTTTGTCTCCGACTTTTAGGCAAAGACATCTAGATTTTTGTCTCGAATATTCTTCTTCAATCCTACAGGCTTCATGGAGGTTCCTATGAAGAGTGGTTTCTTTTTCGAGGGAGGGGAGATTCACTGGCTAAGATTCTTGCTCCCTTTGGTGTTTATCCAGAGAATGCTGTGCTTCGATCCTTTGGGCCGCATGAGTTTTCTGAGTCTTGGCCTAGGCTTTGAGAGACTTTTTAAGACGTCTTAGCTTCTCTTCCCAGATATAGAAAGGGGATCCAGAGACCGGAGATTCCCAAATTGAATTTACAAGTTCATGGAACCCATCCTAGTTAATCCAAATAGGACTAAGACGAAAAGGAATGGGGCCGAGGTTTTTCTCTTTAGCCAGATCAAGAAGAATTGGTTTATGATTAGAGACCCCGAAAGCCAAAATCGAGGAATCGGATTTGAATCCAAGCATTGAAAAGGTTTGTTGGACCAGGAACTTGTCAAGCCTTGCCGCAATGTGACTAGGTCCCGTTCTTCTATTGGTCCAAGTGAATTGACCGCGGGATGGCTTGATGTCTTCCAGGTCCCAATCCCTGATAATATCCTCCACGTTTTCCCTTAGAGGATCTCTAACAATAGATCCTCCTCTTTTTTCTTTGGCATTGAGCGTGATATTAAGATCCCCTGCAAGAATAAGATTTACTAGGCGCAGGTGGACATCCTGGATGCTTAGCAAACAATCCTTCTTTTCTAAAAGCAGAGCAAGGACATAGACATTTAGGATACTAACCTGAATTCCAGACTCCTTGTGATGCAAAATGGAGAGTATCTAGTGCGTGTGAGAAGTGTATTGGATTAACACAAAAGCTTCTTTTTTCCAAAGGGTTCCTATACCGCCAGAGGCACCCTGGGCACTCCTTGCTACACCTTCCTTATTCTTCCAATACTTCTGGCTTGTAAGGAGGAAGTCCTCTTTATCCAGTTTTGTCTCTTGGATCACAAGAACATCAGGATTGGAAATACGGATTAGATCTCTCATTGCTTCAGTCTTTTTCTTGCTTCCTAACCTTCTACAGTTCTAGGAGACAATCTTCATTATTTACCTTTAGGAGATTTGGCAGCCCCTTTGGCCTGCCCTTTCTATCTTGTATTCTTGGGATTCAACATTGATTCAATAGTGGCTTGTGTTCCTATGAGCTTGTCCTTGTAAGAGGCTTCCTCTCTTTTCTCTTTGTCTGTTTTCCTCCCCATTTTGGCTTTTTTCTGCGCCGGATGCGTTTTCTCGATCTCACCTTCTTCTTCATATGATGCCTCCTCATCTGAAGAGGGGATCGGGGATGAAGGGATTGGGCATTTTGGATGACTGTTTACCTCCTGATGCTTCCCTTTGGAGGTTGGGCTTTTCCCTTCTGCAATAGGGCTTGGAGGCTCCCCAGATTCACAGGCCACAACTTCATCCTTCTTTGATTCCAGGTTTTCAATTGCATGTTCCTTCGAGTTATTTCCTTCCTCATTTAGCGTTTGTTTCCAGGCTTCTTCCTTCCTTGTATGACCCGGATTTCTTTCATCTTTCTTCTAGATCTGTCTTGTGTTGGCCCTGGTTTTCTTTGCATGTATCAACCCTTCTTTTGGGTCTTTTTCTGATAGATCTATTGGACGCTTAGGGAAGCTTTTTTGGAAGTGCCCATACTTGCGGCAATGACGACATTTAAAGGGGAGTTGCTCATAGTTGAGCTTTTGAAAATGCTGCCAATCTCCCACCGTGAGCTTGACTGCTTCAGGAAGCCCTGCTTCTAGATCTACTTCAATGCAGATCCTGGCACAGGAGTAGTTCTCCTCGGGGAAGGCTTTGTCGATATATTTTCCCAGCCTGTCACCTATTGCTACCAGGGATGAGGGGGTCCAGCAATGAATCGGGAGGTTGGGAAGACGCACCCAGACTGGAACAGCTTTGGGGACGTCCACAGCCGCATCGAAATTGGGAGTCCATCTGTTAAGATAGAGACCTTGAGGTCCCATAAAATACGAATCGCTGCAGAAGATCAGGTTTCGGGCTTCTTTGGCGATGAATTCGAAGAGGAAATACTCCCTACCGACTGCATAACAGGTAACATTGTTGGATATTAATGGTCGCCAATTCTTTTGGATCCAGTTGTCAGTGGTCTTGGGAGAGGGCCAAAGCTCGATGAATTGACCAACCAAAGCCCGATCTGCCAAGGAAACAACAATGTGCATAGGATACTGGGGGGCAGGTCAATGATAGGAACCTCATCAACCTTCTTAACGAATTTAGGTAATGGAGCAGATCCAGAAACCTTGGATTTGCCAGAGATCAGTTTTCTGAAAGCGCACTCATCATCCCCGGAGGGCCCGGAAAGGGGTCGACCCCGACGTCAAGCATGCGAACCTGTCAAGGCAAAGGCGCCGCGGCCCAGAACCAAACCCGTGCAGCAGCACGGGATCCAAGAACGCACGTGAACCCTAGCAGCGCACGCGACTAGGCTCAACTCAGGCTCAACTATCCTTCAACAAAATTTTAAAGTTCAAATGGGGGGGTGTTTTAGTTTGACCAAGAGTTTTAGTGCATGCAATTCAGTCCAATTATTGCTTAGCATCCCTAATGTTCTTTAGAGGAGAAAATAATAGGAGGAAAGAAAAATAATGCGTCTAGCTCCACTGGGGCCAGGGTTCCCTTGGCTTTGCCTCATTGATGAAATTGCAGGGTTTGGACTGGTCTATTACTAGCCTTCCAATTTGCTGAGATGGTTTCTGCTTTGGTGGATGCTGATACCCTTCAAAGGACTACCTAGCTTAAAAAAACACTTCCAAAGGTAAAAAGACCAAGTTTTCAAGCAGCGTATTGTTCCTAGTGAGCCATAAAGTTCAAGAGACAGTAAAGGAGAGATCTATAGTTAGCTGGTCTTGGCTCCTCTCAATTTTCATAACTCTTTTCTAAGGATGCTCAGTCGAAGAACCAACATCACCAGTCAAAGAAATGACTTCTTTTCAAATTGCTTGAGTAAAGGGACAGTCCTTGAAACAAAAATTGTGCTGAAGTGTTTCCTCATTTGACTTGCATAAATGATAATAAGCATAATCTTGGATCGGACCATGTTCTCTTTTGTAATATATCCCAAGTAGGTCCTTTGTTGCTTTTCGATCCAACCAGAAGAATACCTTGGCCTTTTGGGGAGCCTGTTGTTTCCAGGTTGGTTTCCATCCCCAACAGTTCTCCTGTTTTGCTAGAGACACTGCTTTGTAACTTATACTTGCTGTATATGCCCCTGTGGAATTTTGTGACTACACTAACTCATCATCTTGGTCCTTAAGCTTGATTGCACATAGAGATAACATGTTGACTAGGGAATCCCATTGATCTGTCCTTAGCCCTCCCAACTCCAGATCTTATGCTCTTTTCCACCTTTGAGTCCAAAGAGAGCCAATGGCAATTGTGGTTAGCATTTGCCATGGAGAAAATACCTTTTCTCTGAAGAATTGCAACAAGATCATTAGACAATCTGTGTCCAACATTGCTGTGTATGCAAGGGTCTCCACATATTCTAATACTTTGACCATTACATATATTTATGATACTTTGTCTCTCTAGGTTTGAACCATGGGCACCATGACTTCAAAGTTGGAATAGCATTTGTCCATAGCCACATCTCTCCTATGCGACCTGCATCTTCTGTGTTTTTGAACACAAATGAGAACCAACCTTTGTGTAGAATATTATATGCTGGGGTGTATCCTAAAATTGGAAACCACTTCTCGCCCATCCATAAAATGAGAGAATGTTTGGCCATTGCACGTCCATAGAACTTGCAACCATTGCCAGATTATGGTACTCTAGGTTTTGGATAATTAGGACATCATCACTTAGTAGTAGTATCATTCTAACCTTTGTTGCCCTGAGTTCGATACATTTCTTAGATCTTTTACACCTAGAACCGCATTTCTCCCTTGGCTCTCTTATTTCCCCATAAATCTACTACTTGGCAGACCTTACTTTCTTTTAATGCGATAGATGCTCAATAGGGGAAGGTCCTTGCTATACAGAGGTGTCTTAGCTGGAACTAGGTAATGAGATTTGCAAGAGAGTAGAGGGAAATGAGAGGTCGAGTTCTCAGAGTTCTCCAGAGATATTGTATGAACTTGTAGAGACTTTCATGTGTTTTGAGTATGTTTAGAGGAGGAGGGTCAATTGAAGGTGGGTGGGTGGAAGTGAATGGCACCTTCTGTGTTAACTTGAAAATCCTGCTCCTATCCTTCTCATCAAAATTCTGACATCCCTCATGACAAAATCTGAAAACCGATCCATGGCACTAGGAATAACTCTTTTGACATCAGTGAGGTGGGACCTTTCTAGGTGTATTTGCCCCTAAGTTTTGAAGTTGACAGCATGCTAGAACTTGTGCTAGGACAATGTTGGATAGAATTGAATGAGGGATCTTGGATGTGACCTCCATCCAATGATAGCCCTCGAAACAATTCAGATCTGGAAAGCTGCAAACCCTTGGAACTTGGCCTCCCTATTTCCAATCCTAAAGATGTACTAAGGTTTTAATGCCTCGGTGACAAAGATTTTTGGGATAAGGAGTAATCCAATTCTGTATGGCGATTGAGTCTAACAAAGTCCGCCCGAGTATAAAAGATGGCATTTCTTCCCATGCCATCCAAAGGATCTTGAGAGTAATTGATCCCTCTTCTTCATCGTCACTATAGATGATCACCTGAGAGAGCTCCCATTGGAACTTGGTGATCAAACTTAGGAAAGCTTAGGAGGAATAAGTCTTGAACATACTTTAGCTCAGGATAAGAACTTCAGAATTTTGCTATATTACGTACAAGTAATCCTGCTTTGGATTGAAGAATTTGCATTGTTTAATAGATTAATTGTAATCATATGCAATGCCTGGACCTTTTTTGCTTTAGCTTTTAACCCTAAAGCCATACCAAAGGCCTTTATCACCGATCTTTAATCTATATTTTGTTTGGCTTACACTCCTAATTTTTAACCGGTGATCCAGATATACATATAAGACTATTATGAAATTAATTTATACTTAATGAAAGTAGTAGCTGCTGGCAATCATTCTTGTTGTATGGTAGCAAGTGGGGTAAGCTTTTAGATGAACGAGCTCTCAATTTCATTATACCAGTGTTAGAGCTTTACAAATTATGTCATAGAATATACATATGATGGAATTCATAAAAATGTGTATTTGTTGTTAAAGTGGTTTTGCACCCTTAGTTGCTAAATCTTAAATTTGGACGGGTGTAAAGCTTGTTAGAAAGTGGCAACAAGGAAGGTCTTCTAGCATTACATGTGTCCTTGCATGCTAGAGAGACATTAAAATAGGAAGCCACATCTATTAAAGTGATTTTCCTAAGTTTTGACTTAAGAAAATACTTTAATTATTCTAATTTGATTTTGACTTAATGGAATCACTTTAATAAAGTGAAAAGTGAAATATTTAAGTGATGGCTAATCTAATCTTGGCCATTGATCTCATCGAAGGATCTCATCCATTGATCCATAGTGAGGGTTAGGGTTTTCGCTTAGCCATTGAGTTAAAAAGAGATTTGGTGGAGAGGACACGTACACAGATACACAGGAGATATACAAACTGTAATGTTCCGTTTTTATAAAAAGGGAATAACTGAGGACTAATAGCACCAGGAGCAGAAAGGTACATCAATTCAGTATTTTTATTCATTAGTGTAGTAAGAAGGCCATAAGAGTTCATATCATAAAGCATGCGGAGCATGCAAGCCTTATTTTAGTGTTAAAGTCAACATGAAATTAGAATTGCATGCATGCAAAAGTGAAGCGTAAAACCTAAAAGTGACATGCAAACCCTAAAAGTACATGCTATTCTATTGAAGAAGGGTTATTGGACAAAAGAGATATCTATTGTTATTGTTGATTGATTTTGGAGTTTCGAGCAACAACATAGCGTGCAATCGCGGTAGTTGGGTTGGAGACGGTGTCTTCAGCTAGCGAGGGTTCGACAGTGAGATATCTGCCCTAGTCTCTTATTGGGATAGATCATCCAGGTTTATCCATTGCATCCATCATATACTACAATATTCGGAGATCCAACACATTTCGAAGGGTTATTAGCAGATCCATGTTTTGCAGCCGAAAGTAGTAGGGAAAACACAGAAGGATTTGCTGGGACCTCAAAACCCAGTCTTTCCTCCGCATTTTAGCTTCCTCTTTCTCAGCAGGCCTATCCTACGCTATGTAGTGATTATCAGCCATCAGTTTGTTCACCTGGAGCACCTATCAGCCAAATAGATCAGTTGGGGGCGTGAGCAGCAGAACTGCTAATCAATTCGCTAGGGCACTTAGAGGCAGCCAAACCTCCGCATGTGCCAGGCCATCTCTCCGGCATCAGCAGACGGACAAGCTCAGAAAGTTTCAGCCTGAACAGACCTCTCCTACAAAAATGTCACCTTTAGTCTGGAGGGTTTTTACGGTATTGTGGGGTGGTAACACCGGAGAAAAAGAGCATTATCAGACCACCCATCCGGATCCTTATGCATGCAGCTATCTCTCGAGTCATTATCAACCAGAATATCAGTGGTAAGTGTTAATTTTTCTCTGCAAAACCCTAACCCTAATTCAGCTATATTTTAGGGCATTTTTGCATGGCGAGTTTGCATGCATAGTTATTTTGCAAATTTGTATGAGATTGAGTGTGCGAGTCAACACTATCATAGAATATTAGATAATATCAGTATTTGGGATATTGCACAAACAGAGAGAAGTCAGACGGAGGAGTTTATAGAAAAGATGAAGGAGCATCTACACGACAGGTTCACCAGGGTGAGCAGGGACCGTATAGATCTCGTAAAGGAGCAACGCTATACATAGCAGGAGGGTCGTACATCACTGTACGGATTTGGATTGCTGTCATCAACACTATACAGATTTCGTACAGCTGGGCCGTACTGCTGACGCAACGTTGTACAGTTGCGCAGGGCAGTCATACTTTGCTGCTGGGTTGCTCAGTGATTTTGCTGAGGTTTTCATTCGCCAGGTTGGGTGTATTTTACCTGCTGGTTGTAAAATTTTCATATCTTGATAATAGAAATTCTATATCTGACTGCTGCATCGGTTTTCCCATCTTGGGTTTTATCAGGGGGGTTTCCATACCCAAAAATATTTGTCTATATGTGATGTGATGTTGTGAATGTTTCTCAGTATTTATATTACGCTGCAATACTAGTAAAGAAGTTCATGTGTGGTTATTTCAGTAAAACAATAAAATATTTAGTTTAGCCCTAGTTTGAGCTTTAAAGGAAAATTTACATGGTATTTTCGCAGATATACATTTGCCGATATTTTTCAATATTTTCACCGTTGCTGTCGATAAGTTACATTCCAGACCCTCAACGATATATTTGCCGACACGATATATGTAACTATGATTTTTACATAAAAATCAAATTAGGGCTTGCTGCTCTAATTCCTCTTCTGCTGCCCGAGATCAAATTGACTAGATCTGTAGCTGCCCATATTTTCTCTCTCCTGCCCGAACTTGCTAAATCTCTACTTGGACCTATTTTCTGCTTGATCGGATCTTCTCTCTCTTGCCTGAAACCTGCTCGGACTTTCTCTTTCCTGCCCGAGCCCGCTGGGCTCCTTCTGCTGCTGCCCGAGCCTTGCTGGGCTGCTTTGCTGCTGCTGGGAGGTCTGCTGGGCTAACCTGTTGCTACCCAGAGGTCTACTGCGACTCTGTTAGCCTGCCCGAGGCCTGTTGTGGCTTGTTGTGGGTGCCTGAAGGCACTAGCAGGTTACCTTGAGGGTACTATGGCCTGCTGTAGGTGCTTGTGAGCACTGGCAGCCTGCTTGAGGGTGAGGAGAGGGCTGTCGAAGAAGGAGGGACGCTGCTCGAGCTTCTAGCAGCCTGCCCGTGAAGGAAAACCAACAGCTCGTGAAGAAATCAAGCTGCCTGTGGAGATGTGAAGCTGCCCATGAGGAAGGATGATGTCTAGGGTTAAACCTTAGTTTGTGAAGAAGACAAAAGAGGTTGTTGTAAGAGATCACCAAGAACCCTAGCTTAGGGTTTGTTGAACAAGTGTTGCTGCTCTAGCTAGAAACCTCCATGCTAGGGCACAACCAAGAAGTTTCCTTCTCCTCAATAACCAACGAATACTTTTGTTGTAGCAGCTGTAAGATCATGAGCAAGTGTGTAATAATGAAATGGAATGATCTTCTTTTATATATAGCCTTTGAGTCACCTGTACATGGACCAAAACTCAAAAGAACAAAATAATATTATTTTATTATTTTATTACTTTGACTTTCACCTTTAGTGGTCCTAAAGGTCTTTTTCACTTTCACTTTGATTCCTTAGTGGTACTAAGGGTCCTTATGTATTTTTGACTTTTACTTTAGCCTTCTTCAAGTGCCCTGTGGTCAAAACAAGTGGTCAAGGTGGTCCTTGATCCCCACTCAAAGTACATCATCATAAACAGAGAGAATTACTAATGCTTTAATCTCACACTCTGTGTGACACCAAGATCGGATACTAAGGTGTCTTAACCAAGGGTAGCTAAGCCTTGGAGAAGATCACAAAGCCCACTGATCGAGGGGTAGAGTGTCTCACATGCCTAGACCCAGTCTAGGGCTTACAGTGATATCCTGGTAATAAACCAGGTGCCTCAGCCATAGGTTGCATAATTTGACCAAAGGTCAAATACTTGGTGACAGACCAAGCGCCTCCATTCTCCCGGAGAATGGCCCTCAGCCCCGGGCTGAGTTCCTGGTCCTGAACTAGGTTAAGTTCCTGGTAACAGACCAGGTGCCTCCATTCAAAGAATGGCCACTCAGCTCTAGGCCGAGTCCCCCAGTGCTAGATTGGTTCCATATCTTGGTCCCGGACTAGATGTCTCCATTCTCTTAAGTGAATGGCTCTTGATGCTGCCTAGGAAAAATCAACATGCGCAGGGCAGCTGTACTTTGCTGCTGGTTTGCTGAGGTTTTCATTCGTCAGGTTGGGTGTATTTTACCTGTTGGTTGTAAAAGTTCCATAACTTGATAATATAAATTCTATATTTGACTGCTCACCGGTTTTCCCATCTTGGGTTTTATCTAGGGGTTTCCATACCCAAAAATATCTGTGTCTATATGTGATGTGATGTTGTGAATGTTTCTCAGTATTTATATTCTGCTGCAATATTAGTAAATAAGTTCATATGTGGTTTATTTCAGTAAAACAATTAAATATACTGTTTAGCCCTAGTTTGAGCTGTAAAGGAAAATTTACGAAGCTATTATGTCAAGATGGCTATAATCTTTTCAGTTTTTTGCCATGTCTCAGGGTTGTGATTTGAAGAGACCTAGTGGTTCGAGTTTTAGTTTCCTTCACCTTGAAGATTCTTTTAAGGAAATTGAGAATCAATATCTGTACTGATGAATATATATTTGATTTATAAAGTGAGAATCAACATCCGTACTATTGAATATATATGTGATTTATTAAGTGATAATGTTATAGAATATTGACTTGAAAGAGAAGATTAAAAAATTGTGAAACAACTTAACTTAACAAACATCATTTGTTTTGTCGAGGTAAGTACATGTTACTTCAAGTAAGTTGCATCTTATTGCTTGGTTTGATGGAAAATTTATAGTTGCACCTGTCTATTTCTTCCTAAGAAAGGTAAATATTTTAGCACAGAATGCCACATCTGTGATATGCTTGAGATCTTTTTCTCTACAGGGTGCATTAAGTCCGTTCAAATTGTCTATTGATGTTCTTCAGGGAAAAAGTTAAGGATTGAAAAATTATATCTTAGTATTATAGGTGAATCATATATGTAGATCATGTAGGCAAATATTCAATAAAAAAACATACTAATTACTATTTAATCTTTTTAAATTTTGGTGAATATTATCAATCTGAGCATATATTATGTAAAAAATAGGTGATTTTATAAATAAAGAATTGCCAATTGACAAATTTATTTAAAAAAAAAGATGCTGAAAGTATACCAAATGGGGAAAATTTGCCTCTAAAAATTACCCCAAGGTTCTTCAGCTGTGTAGTGGCAAACTGATTACTACACAGATGATTTACACTTCAAGTTGTCGTTCTTGTGCAATCCAGTTGTCCAGTAGCAATGTGGATCTAGGCTGGTAGCAATAGCAAAGGCGATTTCCATGCAGCATCATGGGAAGAGAAAAAGTTTGGTGGAAGATTTACTATTTCTGCACAACGAAAGGTCAATCTAAAGCATTTGATTTGCTATGTTTTAATGGACCTTCCAATGCAAAGCTGGAACCATGTTTGGAATTGCAATAAATACACCAAATATCATATTCAATCTACTACTTAACTGGCTGTGAAAAGTGACCCAGACTAAATCTCATCATACAATCTGTTTCACAAGCCCTCTGCATCTTTTTCCATCACATGAGATCACTGTAGTTAATTAATGCTGAGGTTGGTTGCTAATGGTTGTTTGTTGGAAACTTGGAAGCCATAAGTAACATCAATTTCCTCATGAAAATCACTAGTTAAAACTGAAAGGCAGCTCTTTCTTTTCAGTGTACTATTTCACTGTGGAGCTAAGTAGGCAGGGTTTGTGGGTGTGGGGATGCCATTTTTGAAATGAGGGTGCATTAGGGCCATTATTGAGGTCAAGGGTGTATAGGAGCCATTTTTGAAGTCAGGGTGCATCGGGGGATGGGAGGTGCGTGCGCATGCGCACACACACACATTTATATACTTTTATAATGGAATTTCTTAAAAACAAAGGTCAAGTTGATGTAAAATAGTAGAAACATAAAAACTCGTGATATGAGCTGTAAAACCAAACTTTATATCATGAAACAATAGAACTTTCCAATTTATATGGCTCTGCCAAAACTTGGGTGAATGTTACACCATTGTGGGAAGTAAGAATCTTGAGATAGTAGGCGTACACTCTAAATTTTGGCACTAGACGAATCTTGAGGAAAGTTAGTGGGCATACAGTCTATATTTTTGCACTAGACACACCAGTTGGACCAATGAAACAAGTTGCTAGGCAATAGAAACACAAAACCGACCTCTATAAGGCTATTGGACGTAGAATCTATAGACTAAACCTCTATATCAGCCAGCGCGTTTGCCATGAAATATATAGGTTAGACTCTTGGAATAACTTTCTGGACAGATTCATATAAGAGATCACAGGGCATGGAAAATGCCAATCAAACCTAATGTCAGATTGATGGGTATGGAGGATGCAGAACTAACCTTAAAAATGAGAATAATATTCATGGGATTAGACTGTGTAAATCTTAATTTTGGATTGTTTTTGAGGGGATGTCGCTTGAGATTAGTTGGGATGTGGCATGCATCCTCCGGGATTGGGAGACATGTCTTTGGGACTGGTAGATGCAGGACATGTCTCTTAGGGCTGGGGATGCATCCCCTGGACACAACTGTAGAGGATAGTTAAACCCTTATTTTATTTACTCTGCAAATTCAAGTTTCATTGATGTTCAGTTCTTAACTTCTGTAGTAAATATTTATGAATGCACCTTTTACGCGTCGCATAGAAATCACTGGGGTCAGTTAATCTTGAGATTATCTGTGGAGTTGTTTATTGAATGTCCTTAGCAACAGATATTTCCTCTTCAGCACATCAGTTAGGACATCAAGGGAGTCCTGATTTTCAATCATATCCATGGAAGATGGTTATGCCTGGATCAGTGGCAATTTGCAAGTCCAAGCTCACTAGCTTTTGAATTCTCAACTGTTGCATTTCCTAATACACGATAGTCTTTCTGTTCACACACATGATTTATTTGCTTTGTTTGGGATTTAAAATTCACAGCAAAGGCTTATAAAACTATTGCATTGACATATTCCTTTTAAGTTCTATTCGTTTACATAGTATGAAATTTGATATATAGTCTGTTTCTAATGTTTACTATCTCAAATATAAAGTTCAATGTTTGTTAAAAATAAAAGTAGAATTTAAAGTGCAATTCGCTGAATATATACACTATTTTGTTTTCAGCATAGATACAGGAAATGCATGGTGGATCAAGTCATTTGATGTGGTTTTCTCTTTTCAGTTCCATCCTTCAGCCCAATTATGTGCCATTTCAGCCTTGCAGGTATTTGCTTTGGATATTTCAGTTTATCAACTTGCTTACAACTGCTTTCCTCCCTTGTGCATATTTCCTTATTGTAGATGCTGCTCTAAATTAAGGTGCATTCTGCAAATGGTCATTGACTGAAAGGAAGACAACTTTACCTTATCAACATTCACAAGTGTGGCTCAGTCTAGTTAGACAGTCCTACTATCTTTGACAATCATTTCCACCATCCAGGCAGATTATGAATCTGGAACTCTCATTTGGATTACATTTGTTGGTTTAATTGCACATGCAGTTCTGCTGCTACTCCTAACCATTATTCATCAATGCAGCAACTAGAATTACAGTGTCAGAGTGAGGGCCTCAGCAGACACACAGGTGGCAAATACTTATCTATAACATAAACAGCAGAAGCATGGGCTGTGGTAGGTCCAATGATGTCTCAGGAATCCTCTGCCAGTATGGATCACCTTCCACAACAAACTCATGTTGCACAACAAATTCGGCGGGATAAACTTCGAATTCAAGGGTTCCAGCCTCCCTCTTTGCCCAGCAGCAACATTCATAGTGGGAATTCAAAACAAGCAGTTCCTGCCTATGTGGAATGCTCTGCAGGATACTTGCAAGGATATCCAGGACATACTGATCAAAATAATATAAAAAATGTACTTACTGGCCAGAACATTCACATGATATCTTCTAATAACTATAACCTTCCAACTGCTCCTGACTCTTGGGCTTTGGCATCACAGAATACTGGCCATTTCCACACACAATCAGCACAACAAAGTCCTTTTGTTGGAACCATATATCCTGGACAATCTCTGACACCTAATTTCAATGGCCATGTGAATGCATCAAAAACGGGAAGCTGGGGTTCTGAAGGCCCTCGGCTTGGGATGATGAACAATTCTGCTTTCCCGAATTTGCCGTCGTCCCTAGCTGTCAATAGTAATGGAATGACACCAGATTTCTTTGCTGCTTCAAGTATACAAACAAGTTCATTTGGATCAAACAGCAGAGAGGGGAGCATGGCTATGTATTTTCCAGGTTCAAATATCCAAACTGACGCCATGCAGACACTTTATCTAAGGAACCCGGGCTTTACAGGTTATTCAGATTCATTGGCCTCTGGGAACATGGTTCTTATTAACAATACAACAGGAAGTTCATTAGCGAATCATAATTTTTCCAGCAATGGGCAACAACAGCATTTCATAGGAATCACGGCTCCTACTGCTTCTCCTTCCCACCACTCCTCTGCTGGGGCTGTAGAAAATTCTCCAACCGAACAACAAAGTGTCACTTCAAATCTTCTCACATCACGCCTTGAAACCCATGCTTATGATTCTTGGCAGGGTGGAGGAAATGAGCTAACATTCCTGCAGACAACAGATGCAGCATCCAGTAATCAATCCCTGTGTGGACAAATGAACAATTCTGTTAGTCTGGGTAATCCACCAGTTGGTAAGAGATCTCATTTAGAAATGAGGCCCCCACCCATGTCCTCTATGGAAGAAGACCAATCAGGAATACTTCCCAGTGGACTACGTTTGCAGTTAGATCAGCCAACAACTGCCACTGGACAGAGACAGGGGCTTTCTCTGTGTCTTTTTCCAAAACATCCATCAACTGTTCAATTGCCACCTTATCAAAATCACTCAACCGAGTTGGATATAAATTGCTCAGGTGTTGCCCAAACAGCTTCAGAAGACAACTCGTTTAGAATTGACAGGGATGCTAGAGATGGGATGATGGGAGGTGGGTTTTCAAATTCTCTTCACAGTCCTGGAGTTAGCAAACAAATACATTCCAGTTCAAGTGGCGTAATTGGGTTCCCTAATGTTCTGAGAGGCTCCAAATTTCTCAAAGCAGCACAGGAGTTGCTTGATGAAGTTGTGAACCTTAGCAAGTTTGGAAGGTCCGAGTCAGCCAAACATCATAAATCACAGACATTATTTGATAATGTTGCTGACAAAGAGAATACTGCCAAAGAAGCTGGCATAATGACTGGTGTAGCAGATACAAGTACAGGGTTTTTAAATTCGGCTGAAGAAACCAATGTCTGCCATAATTCTGAGCTCAGTATGGCAGAAAGGCGAGAGCTTCAAATAAAGAAGGCAAAACTTGTTGCCATGCTTGATGAGGTACACTTTTTAGTTTTTCCTACAACCATGAGATTGGTTTTCATGTTAAGATAAAGTTTTCTGCATAATATAAACTTGCATATTTTTGACGCTGCCAGTGATAAGGTGAAGTGCACTTTAAACTTTAAAGATAGTTATGGGTTTGCATGAATTAGCCTGCAGTCACCTTGATATTTAGACTTGGTTGTGTGGTAATGTACAATTCTGTTATAGTATGAAGTGTATTAATCATAGATTCTGTTTTATTCCCTTCAGATTAATGGGATCAGCAGTGTAGAAGCAATTTTTGTGTGTTTGTGTTTTATTAGGAAGTTATGCTACTTTTTTGGAATCTCTTATTACACCAAAAAGTTAAGTCCTTGCAGGGAATGGCATGCATGGCATTTGGTACATAGGTGTCCTATCCTTTTCAATTTATAGAATAGGTTTTTATGCAAAACAATTTGTGCTTGTTAATCCAGGTTTCAGTCTCTTAATGACTGGCATCTAAATTTCTATGCTTTGATTGTTAAATCTCAGTTTTGATTTATGATACTCAGTGCCGAACTCCTGGTACACTGAGAAGCAATTCTTAGTGCAATTGATTGATACATGATCATGTTCAGGTGCTTTCTATTTACTCTGAATTATGAAGTCCAGACTTCAGTTGCCTTGGTTGCTATCGAGCTTTGGCCTTTTATTTCTTCTAACGTATGATAAAAATACCATACTATTAGGTCTTTCTGAAGAATTTTATTCATTTGATTAGATAAGCCAAGAGTTTGTTATTAGAACAATCCTTCAGGAGTTTTACTGTATGCTAGGATCCTCTTTTAGATTATATATATACGCCTTATTAAATTTAGCTCATGATGCTAGTTGGTCCTTCTCAAGTTCTGGTATCCCTGTGTGGACTCTGGAGTTTGATGATTCTAAAATTTACCAACTTAGAAGGCACAAACATTAGATTGAGCTGTGGCTGCAATAAGTTAGGTTGTTTAGTTTTTTACTTGACTTCTATTTCTATATCCCAACTTCCACCTTTTATTTTGCATGCCTTGGTAAATAGATGAACTAGCTATTTGTATTATATAGTGCAGAATTGACACACAATTATTGGAAATTACAGCCAATCCACTTCCTATGGGCAAGGTGATACAGCCCAGCCAAAACAGGTCAGTGGAGTCAAAATAAAGGAGAAAAGGCTAATTTATGCACTTGTTGAGTAGAAAATGCCATGTGAATGGTGTTGTAAGACAACACAAAATGCCCTTAATGACCTACTAATGACTATTATGAGGCTCATGCATTTAGTGGGAGCTCATTTTGACAACAAAGGAGATATTTGGATGAGTATGTGTAAAGATAAAGCAAATTATCGACCAAAGATTGATAAGTAGATGCATTAAACAAGGGTGAAGGGCTTTGAGCTTGAAACCTTATTTGAAAGCAATAGCAATACCGACTGGTTTGCAGTCTTCCATACTAAAGCATTGCAAGAGATCCAAGGTGTATTGTGGTTGAGAAATAAAAATCCTAGTGAAACTCCTAGAAATCTGAAGCCCCAAAAAGGTAGGATTATAGGAAGTGATCTTGAATCGACCATCTCAAAGGAGTCCTTGAGTTTCTACTTCAAATCAGTGATCATGGATGTGGAGTGACATGACTGAAGGAAATCATCCACATATAGCACAACAATAAGAGTTTGGCCATATTGATGGTGAATGTAGATATTAGGCTCAACCTTGGAGTGAGTGAAGCCACAACTACTAAAGAAATTGTGGATCTTCCCATACTGAGATTGAGGCGTCTGTTTAAGGTCATATATTGACAATGTGTGCATGTTTAAGGCCATATATTGACAATGTGTGCATGTTTAAGGCCATATAATGATTTCTTGAGCTTACAAAGAAAGGGAACATGACCATTCTATACAAATCCCGGTGGTTGCCAAGGTGCATGTTTAAGGCCATATAGTGATTTCTTTAGCTTACAAACGAAGGGAACATGACCATTCTATACAAATCCTAGTGGTTGCTACACATAAATCTCTTTTTGAAGATCTCAATAAAGAAAAGCACGTTTGACATCCATATGATGAACCTCCCAAATCAATGAAGCAACTATAGATAAAATCATCTGAATGGAGTCCATGCGAGCAACTAGATCAAAAGTCTTGAAGTAGTTGATGCCTTCATTTTTGGGAGAAACCATTAGTAACAAGACATGCCTTATGTTTCTCGAGTCTACGATTTGCATCACTCTTGGTTTTATAAAATGGAGTCCATGCAGACAATTGGAGCAAAAGTCTTTGAATAGTTGATGCCTTCATTGGGAGAAACCTTTAGCAACAAAACGAGCTTTAGTTTCTCAAGTCTTCCATTTGCATCATACACCCATTTGCAACCAACCAGATTCTCACCCTTTGGTAAGGGGAATCGATATGGAGTTTTATTTTTCATTTGAACGATATATTCATCCACCATAACATCCTTCTATTTGAGAGAGTTGTTTGCCTGATTGAAAGTGATAGGATTATCGTTAACCTTAGAAACAAGAGCTCGTGAAATAGGGGGCCTTGTTGACATTCAAGTTCTTTTTCAAGGGGAAGGTACATAATAACACCTTGTAGAATAGATGTAGCCTACTGAGGCATTGATCATGACTTGGTCGATAGGGAATCATAGATAGAGACTTCTATAGTAACGTTGTGATGAAGTATCTCAATCGATAAGAGATTGGAGGGAGCCACTTGAGTGGGAGAGACTTTAGTGCTAGTAGTACTAGACAAATTGTCACATGCCTTGTCATGGATTGCTGACCAAGTCAATGTAGAGGAGGTGGTGGAAGAAGCACCAAAAAGAGGAGGACCATTAGGTCTTCAAAAAGAAAGATCAGTAACACATTTGGAGATGAATCATTTGCAATAAGAGTGGGGTAAGATCTTGGCGAACCATAGGAAAGAACCTCCTCAAAGACAATATCCTCCTTACAATCACCTTATTGTTGGAAGGATTATATAAGTAACATGCCTTGTAAGTTTTGTTGTAGCCCACTTGAATGTAGTGTTTCCTTGTAGGTTATAACTTGTTGCACTTTTTTCGAAATACGGTTCGATGCATAAGATCCAAAAACTTTAAAAAGCAACAATAGAGGTTTGTAACCATACCATTTCTCAAAGGGAGTCATATGTCGAACATCTTGAATAGATGTCCAATTGTTGGTATGCACCACACAAAAAATTGCTTCCCTAGAACTTAAGCTACATTTGATGAGAATGCAACATACAATAAACCATTTCCACAATGGTTTCATTTGATAAGAAGCAACATACACAGAGCCATTTCTACAGTGGTTCCACTTCTTCAATGTGTTACTTCATCTTTCTAATGTATTGGCTTCTACCAATTAATGCCATGAGATATGAGAAATGAATGATAGCTGTCACCAAAGTGTCTATCTCCATGATTAGTTATGATAGGTTTGATGCTGTGATTTTCCACCAATGGTCTAAATTCCTTGAACTTCTTGAGGCCTTCATCCTTCGATTGAATAGTATATATCCAAAGAAAGAGAGAGAAATCGTCAGTTGAGGTGATGATATATTCAAACCCACCAAAAGAAGTGGTCACATGACCATAGATATATGAACCAATTAAAGAGGGCAAGAAGATTTTGCTATGAAACTTTTGGGAAATGACTCATGATGATCTTCTCCTAGCATACTATCTTCATAGTTACCATTGGGTGCTTGAATTAGTGAAAGGCCATTTGCCATCTTTAGATGACTCATATAATGCAAGGTCCCAAAGTTTTGTTTGACCCAAGTGTTAATGCCATATTTTGTTGGTGTCGTCAGTATTGGCAACCATTGCAAATAAATTAAAGAATCCATTTTGCTTTGAAGGGGATGAAGATTTACTAACTTATGATCAGATTCAATTTAAAGCCTTTGGAAGTTTTGAAATTATTCACTGATTTTCCATTAGATTGGGCTACCACCAATTGTGTTATCGTTCCTTGAAATATATAAACTATTAAATATAGTATAAAAAGGAGGTACAACTAATGGATCTCTTAAAACCATCACCTATGTAGTGTAGACACACCTTTAATAAATCGTTATCGTTGGTGGAACAAGGATCACAATCGTGGTACCAAACCATGGAAAAGATACATAGTATTTGAAGCAAAGATTTATTAAGATATAAAAAATAAGGTGAAGTTAAAAAACCATAAAAAATTGAAGGTTCATGTTCAAACTAAGTTTCATACCATTGTTGGGAGTATCTATAAGATTAAACATAATATAGAAACAAGGAACAATTGATAAATCTCTTCAAACTACCAACTATGTAACATAGTGACCCTAACCCCCTCTTGAAAGGATACACCTCCCTTCTTGAAGGGACACCTCACTGGAGTTGTGTATATAAACACAACTCTACTTCTCATTTGTATCTACTATAATCTCATGTTGATTTTTCTGAGCAGCATCAAGAGCCATTCTCTTAGGAGAATGGGGACACCTGGTCCGGGACCAAGGTGTGGACTCAACCTAGTGTCGAGTGATCATTCTGTTGAATGATGATATCTCGTCCTTGACCATGATATGGACCCAACTCTGCCCTGGGGGGACGCAACCTTGTGTTGAGTGACCATTTTGTTGAATGGTAGACATCTGGTCCGGGACCACGATGTGGACTAGTCTAGCACTGGTAGACTCAGCTTAGTTTTGAGTAGCCATTCTTTTGAATGGAGGCACTTGGTCAATTACCAGGACTCGGTGTGGGGCTGAGGGCCATTCTCTTGGAGAATGGAGGTGCTTGCTCTGTTACCAAGTTTTTGATCGAGTGTCAAATTATGCAGCCAATGGTTGAGGCATCTGGTCTGTTACCAGGAACACACTATAAGCCCTAGACGGGTCTAGGCATGTGTAACACTCTTACCCTTGATCAGTGGGCTTTGTGATATTTTCCAAGGCTTAGCTACCCTTGGTTAAGACACCCTAGTACCCGATCTTGGTATCACACAGAGTGTGAGATAAAAACATTAGTAATTCTCTTGGTTTATGATGATGTACTTTGAATGGTGATAAAAGACCACGTTGACCACATGTGATGACCACAGGGGCACTTGAAGAAAACTAAAGCAAAAGTAAAAAATACATAAAGACCCTTAGTACCACTAAGGTGTAAAAGTGAAGGTGCAAAAAGACCTTTAGCACTACTAAAGGCAAAAGTCAAAATTAGAAAAGAATAAAATATTAATATTTTGAGATTTCTAATTTTGGTCCACTTACAGGTGACTCAAAGGATATAAAAGAAGATCATTCAATTTCTTTATTACATACACTTGCTCTCACAAGTACGACTACTCATCAAAAGTTTTGTCAGGGTTTTGAAGAAGAAGGCTTTTATTATTATGCCCTAGCATGGATGAGTCTAGCTAGGGCATCATCATCACCTATTGAAGAAGAACCCTAAGCTAGGGTTTCATCATAAAATTGCAGCAGCTGGTTTTTGAGTTAGGGTTTTTACCATAACACTTTTTCACTTTTTCGGGCAGCTCTCCTTTCACCGACAGTTTCGGATCTCCTCAGGAAGCCTTCATTCTACCTTCGGGTAGCTTCTCTTTTCTTTCGGCAGCTGGGTCTGTTCACGGGATGTCCTCTACTTTCCTCCAGGCAAGCCACGTAAGGACTCTGCCCTCTCAGCACCCTCGGGCGACCTCTAGCAGGCATACTCAAGAGCATAGTTTTAAAAATCAGAATCGGACTCGGAATCGGTCGAGGGTCAACTCGGAATCGGAATCGGAATCGGTAATGAATCGGTCATAAATCGACCGATTTGAATTTAATGAATCGGTTTGCTAAAAAATACATCAAATATTTAAATTTTAAAGAAAAACAACATTTTCAAGATTATAATCCATGATAAATTGATAATGAGTATTGAACAATGAAGACTGCCCTCTGCAAGTGCACACTGCAATCTTAAAAATGATAAACTGTCCACCCGTGACCCAACTATCAGGCTTCAACACTTTGCTGTCCACACTCCAGCACTGTCCACCCGTGACCCAACTTAGCAATGAGCACTGCTACTGTCCATTGTCCACCGAGTCCACCCAACTCGACACTTCCCACTGCTACTGTCAACTCCTCTCAGCTCGCTTCTCTGTCCACTAAGCACTCACTCAAGTCTCAAACAACAAACACAAGTGACAAGAAATAATAGGATATTAGGAAGTGGATCGATACTAGTTTATATTTGTAGTTGGGTTGGGTGGGGACTAGTTTAGCTTAGGGATAGGTTAGGTAGATAGGTTAGCAAAAATATAAACAAAAAAATAAAAACAGTATCAAACTTTAAATTACAAAAAAAAATAGAAGTTGCCCGTAACCGGCCCGGTCAGTTTCGAAACCAGCTGGTCAGACCGGTTAGTTACCGAACCGGTCCGGTTTGGTTACCAATCGTCCGGTTCGGTAACTAACCGGTCAGCGATCCGGTTTACCTACCGGTTTGAACCGGTTTGGTACCGAACCGGTGAATCGACCGGTTTTGAAACTAGTCAGACCGATTTTTAAAACTATGCCTGAGAGGGTTTCAGCCTAAGAAACCGGATTCGCTGTACCCCCCCCTCGTGTCCCGTGGGGAACGAATCGGACACGATTCGTGTCCGACACGAGAGGGATTCGATCTTCGGACGAATCCTAATATGGGACACGACCTCAAGCACGAATCGGACACGAATTTCCATCGTGTCCCGAAAATCGGACACGTACCCAAAAAACAGGACACGTAACCGCCCGAAAAAGACAGTTCGGTTCACTTAAAATCGACTTTTTGTCTTTTTATTTGTCATTTGGAAGGAAGCAAAGCATTGAGAGTGAGTTTTATGTGCAGGTGAAGGAGATTTGAAGA
>LPNX011084517.1:94532-118619 GCA_001517045.1 Pseudotsuga menziesii
TGGCAATGCCCAGTGGCATTCCGACATATATGTACATTGTATACATTTTGATTTTGATGACTTAATGAGAAATATGGTTCCGACATGCATCTATGTGTCTCATTGTGATTTGTGAATGACAAATGTGTTGTGAATCGTGACTTGTGAATGGCAAATGTGTAATTACTAATTACTAATTACTAATAGTAATACTAATCAATGATCATTAATGTGTTTTTATTCTAATTTCTATTGAATATTTGTAAATGTTCTAGTTTCTAAATATTTTTGGATCTATATGTCTATATTTTTAAATTTTAATATATATTTAAAAAACTATATATATATATATATATGTATATAAAACGTATCCTACGTGTCCTGATTCTGGGGTCACCGTGCCCGTGTCAGACACCTCGAATCCCCGTGTCCTTCGTGTCCCGTGTCCCCGTGTCAGGTGACTTAGGTTTCAGCCTATGGCCAACCCTCGAGTAGCTAAAAGGCAGATCCGTGAGGGCTGCTGTGGCCACACAGGCCCTCCAGGTAGCCTGTGGGCATACCTGTGAGGGTCCTGTAGCAGCCTGCAGGGCTGCCGGGCTTGCACAGGCCCTCGGGCCAGCCCTTAAGGCCATGACCTAGGGCAGACTGCCCTCTGGGCAGCAACAGGGCTGCAAACCACAACAACCGAGCAGAAAAACGGACCACGGGCAACAGATTAGGCAGATTGGGCAGCCGTACGGACAGGTATAGGAAGATAAGGTACATACGAGAAACACAGGTACAATTTCGGGCAGCAAGAGAGAGAAAAATTAGAGCAGTAAAGCCCTAGTTTGTGAAAAAGCATTTTTGGCATTTTGTGTAATGTGGAAAAATTGATCTTCAGATATTGTGGTTTAACCCTATTGGGGCTTGTGGAACTTTTTGAAGAATTTCAGTTATCTCATTTACGAGACGAATTACTAATGCTTTTGGGGTTTTTGTCCTTTAAAGGTTTCTCCAGTGAAAAATTCTTGTGTACTGTGTGTTGATGTTGTTTTACTGCACTTGTTATTTGTTATCAGTTAGTCTTCAAATTTTTTAAGTATTCATGCTAATGCTATTTAATTCAACATCTCATTCAAGTGAATTCATTCATTATTTAGCCGAAGGGCACTTATACTATCTCTAGTTGTGGTGGCTCTCTCTTTGTTGTGGTTAAATTATATTGATGAAGTCATGGTATGTAAACATCTTATGATCTATGTTAAGTACTTCTTCCTGTTGGATTGGGGTTTGTTAAAGATATCATGTAGATCTACTATCTCTCACAATCTCAACACGGTATCAAAGTTAGTGTGACTCTTTCTTTCCTATCCAACGCTACTTTAAGGTTGTTTTTCTAGTTTGAAAGTAGGTTTTCAACGCTATTTCAAGGTTGTTATAGATATGAAATTAGGGTTTTCAACACCTTGTTTTTTTGGACAACCTTTTTTGAAGGGTTTTATGCCCTTATCTTCACCCATGAACTCCTTGGTGGATTCTTTTGTTCTTTTGGAATTTAGGGAAAGATTCTATAGCTTTGTACCCTTGTAGTGCATCGCACTACTTCCTCCACTTATTTTTAGCAGAAGCCGACCACATATTTTTTCAGGGTAGGGTTGGTAATGTGTGATCTATGGATAGAAAATGGTCCCAACACAGATGGACTGTTCATGATCTTAGAAGAAGACCAAATCTTCTTTCTGTATATAATCTCATCCATACCAACAAAAAGGTGGAGTTTTGGCTAAATCAATGTGTTATCAAGGCCATAAATGATGATTTTAATATGATTGCTTCTAGTTATTGTGACGATCGACTTTACATCCATCTGATGTATCCTCTATCCCATAACTGAAATTAAAGACACAACTGCTCTAATAGAAGTGCATGTGGTGACTAGAGCAAAAGTCTCCTTGCAGTCCTTTTCCTCTTTTCGGGAAAACCTTCTCTCTACAAACCTCACTTTGAACTTCTCGATGTTGCCCTTTGCCGCATGCTTGATCTTATAGAGCCATTTGGAACTCACATCTGATTTTCCTTTGATTTTAGCACTATGCCCCATACATCATTCTTCATGATGGAGGTGTACTCCTCCACCATGGCATCCCACCAAACCTGTTGGTATGTTGCCTTTTGAAAATTGGAAGGTTTTGAATTTATGATGCTGCTCATTAATGCCATGTAGTTTGGAAACTTCTTTGGAGGTTTGCTTTTCCTAAATGTGCTCCTAGGAGCCTCAACATGCTTTTGAGTAACACTCAATGTTTAACTAAACCACCGAGGTCTCTTGACATAATTGGTAGGAATTGGTGGCCACTCATCTGTGCTTAAAGGCTCTTGTACCGAACTGGAAGTTACTAGTGACCTTGGCTCCACCTTTAGAGCTTCCTGCTCCTTAAACTTTGTCATTGGAATAGGATCATGAGACTTCTGGGATGCCAAGTCTTCCTCAAACTTTATAATTCTTCTTACAATTGTATTTCTATGCTCTAGAACAATGTCCCTGTAGGCCTTTGAAGTTTCACTGTAAGCGACAAACAAAATTTTCCTATCGGGAGGCTCCAACTTGGTCCACTTCTCTACTAGGACATGGATATAAATTGGACAACCAAAGATGTAGCTCGCCTCTAACTTCACAACAGTGAATGCCTCCTCTAGTGTCTTGCCCACCAAGACCTTGTAAGGACATCTGTTTTGAATGTAGATTGTTGTCTTGCATGCTTATGCCCAAAGGAACATCAACAAGTCTTGGTCATGTATGATGGTCTTAGCAACCCTATGATGGGTTGATTCTTCCTCTCAACAACTCTGTTATGTCGTGGGTTCTACATAACAATCAACTCCCTCTTGATTCCTACATCCTTGCAGAAACCCTCAAACTCATTGGAGGTATACTTACCCCCATTGTCCAATTTCAAAACTTTGATCTGCTTCCTTGTTTGGTTTTCAATTAGAGCTTTGAATTCCTGAAACTTGCTAAAGACCTAATCCTTGGTTTTTAGGAAGTAGATGCAAGTTTCGTGAGAGCAGTCATCGATGAAGGAAACACAGTACATGCTTCATAAGATTGATGCCACCAACATTGATCCACATATATTTGAATTATGTAGGTCTAGAATCTTCTTTGACCTATGCACCCTGCTTCGGAAAATACCCTTGTCATGTTTGCCTGATGTGCACCCTATGCATACTCCCTGCTGCTTAATGTTGAACTATGGAAGACTTGTGACTGTCTCCCAAAAAATGGCCAATGCACTATGATGCATGTGCCCCATCCTCTTGTGCCACAACTCACACTAGTTTCCTGTGTTATGAACTAGGGCTCAAACATGTTCACCCTGTAACTTGTACAATTTTCCTTCCCTAATCTTGATCACTTGTGCTGATTCCGGGCTAGACTCCTTCGGTCTTATAAGGATTTGTTGGTTCTTGAACTCTACTACAAAGCCCTTATCTTCCATAACGAAAAATTAAAGCAAATTTTTCCTGAGGCTTGGAACAAACGACACATTGTCAAAGTCTAAAGAGTTATTTGACTGGAGCTAGAAGGGAATGGTTCCAACTCTTGCTGTTGAATACTTGGCATCATCCACAAGCTCGACTTGAACTCACAAGATGTGCTCTTTTAGACTTGAAAATAACTCCCGAGGTGATGTCATATGCCTAGATGCTCTACTATCCACATAACCAGTGTTCCGTAGAATCATGCATGTAGAAAGGCAAGATACCATCAAGAAATCCTTTTCGAACTTGGAGGTGAACTTGTTTATCTGAGTTTCAACACAGGCTGCTACCTGATTCTACTATTGCTTCCCTCTATCCTTATTCTTCCATAGTGTTGCATAATGCTCGTGCTCATGAGATATGAAACAATGGATTTTACTGAAGTCCTTTTTTCTTTGCTACGAGGTTGAATCCTCACTCTTTACCCTACCCTTGTTGATTCCTTTATCTTTGCCCTTCTTCGTTTGACCAAATAGGGCGTGGTCGTAATCACCTCCTTGCTTGCTGGACTTGGACTCCATCTGAATCTCTTCTTGATCCAGTCGTCCCACCGTCTTTCAAATGAGGGAAGGTTCTCTTGAGTACAAACACCCTGGACAATTGTTTTTCCATTTCTGAGAACCGATTAAGGGCTTGATTGACTAGTTATTTGTCTTCAATCATCCTTCCAATTGCTGTAAGTTTATCACAAATCTGTGTGACCTTCATTAGGTAATTTGTAATTGTGCTTGTCTGTTATGCAATATCATCTTCTTGCTTATGTTCTCGCTTTGGTAAATGCTAATCAGAGCATTGGTCTCCTTTATAGCATCCATGATGATCCATTTGGATTTCACTTCTTTCATCTTGTAAACCGCCAAATCTTGTGGATCTATCGGCGAAGTCATTGCAATCTGGATGATATCCCATAGATCATTCTCTTCCAATAAGAGAGTTACCCCGACTTTACAGGATAGGAAATTCGAGGCACCTTCCAATCTGTCCCCGAACTTGAGGCTAGCTGATGCCATCTCTGAGCTCTAACGCACACACACACTCCCAAATTTGATGAGCACTACCTCAGAAACCCTCTAATTGCTGGTCCTAGTTCTTGATAGTTAATTCTAGTCGTTGATCTATTGTTGTAAGCTCTTTTGATCATCTCAATCAAAGGAAGTTTGATACCATGTGAAAATTCCAAACCCTAGGTGATTGATGTCCTTATGTTCTCAACTAAACAAGTCTATTATTTAGTTGTAGAAGATTAATTTCTTCATATAGCATCAATCTCACAGATAGCTAGAAAGTAAATAGCGGAAGCGTAAAACAATTACGCATGTACACAAGGAATTTCTCCTTCAAATCAACTTATCATCTAATCAAAGCTTACGTGGCACGCTCCATAGTTGCTTAAAATGAGCAGTTGCACAGTAAATAAAAGTCACCCCAACTTGAGGTGTATGTCCTTTTAAAGAAGGTATGGCTGCACGGGAAAATCAGGAATTGTTATAAGACCTTATTTGTACGATTGTATGGATTGTACCATGTGTTGTTGTTCGCATGACTGTATGGAACATATGTGCAGTATTGTGATTTGCATGATGCATGTGCATGAGATCTGCATGATGCATGTGCATGAAAATTGAGTTAGGATTTCAGAACCCTAAAAGTCCTTGGAAACCTATAAAGGTGTTGAGAAGGCATTGGGGGTACATTATGTTGTGCAACGAGTTCATCTACATAGTTTTGAATTTTGTAGAAATATGTTGAGCTTTTGATCTTTAATTTTTTAAGTGCAGAAATACTAAATACTTGAAATCAATGAACCATTCATACATATAAACATTCAACCATAACACAAGATGTACCCTAGGAAAACCCTCAAAATAATGAGGACGAAAAACCCCAACAAATCTTCTCAGTATAATTATGGTAGATAACAGAGAATGTCGTTTACAATAACATATTGCTTTCGACACCTCGGGTGCAAGATAAGAGAGAATAAATGTCCCAGGTGTAAATACTAAGCAATCGAGAAGAGAGATCAACCGGATGAACTTTGCAATGCGTCCAACACATTAATAACTTGCTAAAATCAGCCTCATGCAAGAAGTAGTGAATCACTACATGGGGAATTAGAATCCCATGCAAACTGTAGTGAATGCTCTTCTTGTAGAATTGCTCTGCACCTCGGTTTCTTCAATCTTGCATACACTATGCGCAATGCCTTTCATCTTTGACATTAAATCATGCTCGACTGACTTCAGGATGAACTCGCCTTCTAACTGGATGTAGGATCACTTAGTTAGGGTGCTAACTCAAGTGTCATCATGCAAGTGTTGTAACTCAAGTGTCATAACTTAAGTGTTGTCTTTTAGTTTAATTAAAGTGTCGTCATGCAAAACACTTTAGTTAACTATTCTTAACTGAAATCATGCTGATTGATTTACTGAAGTGAGCATTGTGAGTTCTCCTTTAATTAACTGAGGCATACATTGTTAATTGAAGTGAAGCTTAACAAATCGAGTTCTCTTTAGTCAATTGAAGTCTTCTCATGTGCAATTCAAATTCTCTTTGTTTTCTATGCATTTTATCTTTATCTCTTATCTTATGTGCATGGTCAATATGTGCTAACTTTAATTTATCTATCATAACAGATTATACTAAGAAGATTTGTTAGATGTTGTGATCATATTATGTTACTTTTGGACCAAGTGATCATATGCTAAAGCAATTCACTCTAGTGGTGGCCAGTGTCTAGAGGAGACTTAATAGACCAGTGACCATGGTTAGTAATACATCATACAACATTAATGCTTTGACATGCAAAGCATCACCTCTACTCTTGAGGTCCACCTCAACACATGAGGACCCATCTTGACACACAAGTCCTTAGCGTTGTCTAACAAGATTGTAGAACATCATCACTTTGACATATTAAAGTATTCACCTCAACACATGAGGAATAACCTTTTACACTGAAGGCTTAGTCATTCTCGAGTCCAACCCAAGAATTTACTCCAAGTTCTCGAGTCCAACCCAAGAATTTACTCCAAGTTCCCGAGTCCAACTTAGGCTGCCTACCTCAACACATGAGGTCCAATCCGGATACAAGATTGGCTTGGAGAATGACTCGTAATGCTGTAACTTTAACACACAGGAGAGCGAATTAATGCATGAGGACGATGAATCACTACATGAGAGGGGGCATATTCTTGAGTAGAGAAGGGCACATTCCAGGGCAAAGAAAGGGAGCAGACCTGAAGACTGAGATAGATTGAGCACACTTGATTTGAGGCAGTGGATTCTTTAGCTGATGGCTCAGAGATCGAGCACACAACAAGAGGAGTGGATGCTTGCATGAGAGAGGGAAAATGCTTGCATGAGCAGACATAGGGCGCATTCTTGAGCAGAGGAGGTCCACTTCACTTGAAGGGATTGATCTTTGAGATAGAGTTCATCAGTTCTGAGAGAGGTATCATCGAGACAGTGATCAAGCAACAAAGTGGCGCGAGGCCCTAGTCAGAGAGCAGCTTCAGAGAGAGGCACAATCAAAGAGAGGGTCACACTCTGCCAGAGGGGCGCATTGCCCATTTATGCTTTAGAGATCAGACTTGTGCATCAGAGCCTTTTGGCTCAGAGATAAGTCAATGTTGGATTAATCTATCCTCTTCTTGTAAAATTGCTTGAAGATAATAAAAGCTACTATATCTCTCATTGGTTTTTTGTCAAGGATTTTTCCAGGGTCATCAGACCAAAAACTTTTGTATCAATTTTTTGTGTGATTGTTATATTGGTTAAAAGAAGTGAATTTATCTTATGTGTTTCATGTCATAAATAATTGTATTTGTTGATATACATTCTCAATGATTGAGAATCAGGGTTTAGTACTTGCATGTGATTTAGAGAGACTTGAGACCAAGTTGGGATCAAGTATTTTCAGAGAGCATCTGAAAATTTCACATGTTATTAGTGCAAGGTTAAGAGATCACAACAATCACATATTATATTTATTAGATTTGAGAGATCAAGGTTCGAATTTGGGAGCTTATATGCCAGATCTATGACTGAGGAGTTGTTCTTATTCACTAAGATACTATCTGGATTCAGTTCTTCAGTTAGAAGATCATGGCCTCAAGTTTGAGAATTGTGGATAGGTTGCAACAGCCGTAGATGGCAGCAAGAACTGAAGTTAATAAATACACAAAAGCTTGACAAGAAGTGTTCCCTCGTTATTTGCCATTTGTGTACTTCAAGAGATGTGGATGAGCATTTTATAGAGGAGCTTAATAGAGAATTGTATCTGATTTCTTGTCATTCATTGAGTGTATCTACTACTAGTGTTTGGTATATAGACAACGAGGCCTCCAACCACAAGACAAGTCTTACGACAACATTTTACAGATCTTATTGAGACAGGGTTAGATCTTGAGGTTGTTTTGGGAGACAACACTTCAGTCAGGGTAGTTGGACGAGGGACAATCTCCTTTCAGAGGGAGTCTGGAGAGTCTTTGAAAATGAGGGATGTTTTGTGTGCCCCAGGGTTGAAGAAGAACTTGATATTAGTTTCTATTATAGAAGATAGGGGTTTTTGGGTGATGTTTTGAGATGGGCATGTAGTCGTACACTCTAAGGGATCCAATGTTGCTACAACAACAAGGATTGGATTTCGTAGTGGGAAACTATACAGGCTCAACTTTCAGCTTCATCATGCCTTAGCACATAACAACAACAATGATGGTTGTGACTTGTGTGAGTTGTGGCACAGGAGGATGGCCCACCTAGCATTGAGGATTTTGAGGGAGATAGTGACAAGTGTGCCAGAGTTTAGCATAAATCACAGTGACATGTGCATGGGGTGCGCACTTGGCAAGTATGCCGAGACTGCTTTCCCAAGTAGTGACACTTGATTTGGTACATTCAAACCTTTCTGGTCTAATGTTGACTACATCATTGAAGGATTATGAGTACTATGTGACTTGCATTGATGACTTCTCCAGGAAGACTTGGATCTACTTTCTAAACAGCAAGGAATCAAAAGAAGTCTTGCAGAGGTTCAAAGAGTTCAAAGCTTTTGTTGAAAACCATATACAGGGAGGAGGATCATGGTATTACTATCATACAATGGGGGTGAGTATACGTCCAAGGAGTTTGATTCATTTTGTGTATAGAAGGGAGTCAAGAGGTACTTGACAATACCATATACATCTCAATAGAATGGGGTGGCAGAGAGCAATAACGAGGCAATTGTTGGTGCAGCGAGATCCATGCTACATGATTAGGGTTTTCCTTTCTTTCTCTGGACAGAGGCTTGTAAGGCAACAATTTACATTCAAAATAGGAGTCTCCAGAAGTTCTTGGGAATCAAGACTCCTGAAGAGGCTTCATAGGAAAAAAGCTTGAGGTTGGGTATTTTAAGATATTTGTATGCTTTACGTACTCAAATGTCCCTTCAGGGGAGGACACAGTTGGAACACATGGTAGAGAAGGGGATCTTTGTTGGGTACGATGAGACTTTGAAGGCCTACTGCATATACATTCTAGCTCTGAGAAAGTCAATTGTGAGACGAGATGTGAGATTTGAGGAGGATAGGGCTTTCAAGAAGTCACGTGAGTTCGAGATGAAAGACATAGGTTTGATGCATTACTTTCTGGGTACGGAGGTTTGGTAGGAGGATGGGCATATCTGTCTGGGACAGGGCAGATATGTAGTTGACATTTTGAAGAGATTTCAGGTGGAGGATTGTAGGCCTATGGCCACATCGATGGCAACCAACTGGAAGAAGCTTGGAGCTTCTGAGGTAGAGTTGGTTGATCCCACTAGATATCGTTAGCTTATTGAGTCATTGATGCATCTGGTCAACACTAGGCTAGATTTGTGCTATGCTGCCAATACATTGAGTCAGTATATGGTGGAGCCCAAGAGTGTACACTGGGTGGCAATAAAGCATGTGCTCAAGTATCTTAGAGGTACGATAGGCTATGGACTGAACTATGAGAGGAGGGATAGAATAACGTTGATTGGCTATACAGATTCTCACTGGGAGTGCAGTGGACAGGAAGAGCACCTCAGGGTGTTGTTTCAGCTTGGGTTTGACAGTTGTGTTGTGGTTCAATAGGAAACAAAGGCCAGTAGCATTGAGTTCTGCAGAGGCAGAGTAAATGGCGCATAGTCATGCTAGTTGTGAGGTTATTTGGCTTCGCAAGATGCTAGTGAGTTTATTTGGTCAACCATTGGAGCCAACTGTGATTTAATGTGATAATCAAAGTTGCATGAAACTCACAGAGAATGCAGTTTTTCAGGACAGGTCCAAGCATATAGAGATCATATATCATTTCATCATGGATTATGTTTAGAGGGGAGCAGTTCAACTTCAATATATGTCTACATGAGTAGATTGCAGACATTCTCATGAAGTCTTTGGGGAAAAACAAATTTGTATAGTTTAGGGATAAGATGGGAGTGCTACAGAACGCTTTCCTCGTTAAGAGGGAGTGTTGAAAAACTAGGAAAGTTATTTGACCCCTAACCTTGCTTCATGTAGAAGCTTAACTCTTTTATTAGGTTGCATGCAAGGATTGCATGATGCAGCATTTTTAATGTAGTAGTGTGATTTGCATGATGCATGTGCATGCTACACATTAGAGCGAATTAGTGCATAGGGAGGGTGAATCACTACATGAGAAGGGGCACATTCTAGAGTAGAGAAGGGCATATTCTAGAGCAGAGGAAGGGAGTAGATCTGAGATAGATTGATGAACACACATGATTTGAGGTAGAGAGGATCCTTCTGAGGCGTTGGTGTGATTTGCATGATGCATGTGCATGTGCATGAGATACGTGTGTGCATGTGCATGAAAGTAGGTGTGCATGTGCATGTACATGGAAAGTAGGTTAGGGTTTTGGAACCCTAAAAGTCACCAAAAGCTTATAAAAGAGAAGGGGCACATTCTAGAGTAGAGAAGGGCACATTCTAGAGCAGAGGAAGGGAGTAGATCTGAGATAGATTGATGAACACACATGATTTGAGGTAGAGAGGATCCTTCTGAGGCGTTGGTGTGATTTGCATGATGCATGTGCATGTGCATGAGATACGTGTGTGCATGTGCATATGCATGAAAGTAGGTGTGCATGTGCATGGAAAGTAGGTTAGGGTTTTGGAACCCTAAAAGTCACCAAAAGCTTATAAAAGAGAGTAGAGGCAGATGGGGGCACATTCACCTTGATAACGTTGAGTAGAGAGTTTATCTACATAGGTTGAGCGAGTTACTACATGAGGAGGGTAAATCACTGCATGAGGTTGAGGGCGCATTCTTGAGAAGAGAAGGGTGCAATCATCAGGTAGAGGAGGAACACAGATCTGAGAGGGATTGAACGCACTTCTCCTGAGGCAGAGAGGAACCATCCTAGGCGTGAGATTCATCATCAAGGAGCTTAGAGATTGAGCACACAAGAGAGGGCGAATCAATGCATGGGAGAAGCGAATCATTGCACAAGGAGGGTGGATGCCTGCACGAGAAACAAAGGATGCTTGAGTAGAGAGAGCACAGTTTCTTGTGGAGTAAGGGTGCAGATTTGAGCAAAGATCTAGCACACCTAATCTGTACAAAGGGAGAATACATTAGAGGTAGAGACTGCTTCTATAAGAGAATGATTTCAACTGTAGAGCATTCAGTTGACAGAGGAGGTGCATTCCTGAGCAGAGGGGGTGTTACCGAGCAAACTAGCAGGGCTAGGGCCTAGTAAGCATATGCAAGGACTCGTGAGCTAATGTCACCTCGATCACAAATCTTTAACTTCTTTAGAGAGTCTTGACCTCTAAGGGGAGAGCCCTTATATTAAAATATCTGTTGACAGGAACACAACTTCCAACAACCTCTATGGCCAGATCAATGCATTGTGTGGGAGTAAAAAATTAGATAAAGACATGCAAACATTCGATTATTGTAGCAGTGCATGTCACTGTAAGTTAGTGTTAAATGCTCAATAATTAATATTGTCCAATCATCCTTTGTGTATATAGATGGAGGTCAGAAAGATGTTGATCAAGTTTATTTGGAGGCAGTCACAATACAACAGTAACGTCTACCAATAAAGCATTAACACTCATAAGTAAATATCAGAGCTTGCATCAGTATTCTTGTTGGGATATTGGACAATATTGAGAGGGGGGGGGGTGAATCAGTGTTGATAACTTTTAACAATTAGAACTACTTTTAACTTATTCATTAACACACAGGAACAACAAGATACAAAGAACACAACTTTTATCGTGGAAGCCCAATTTGGAAAACCACCAACACTTTCTATTACTGCAAAATTATATTTTACAAATGGTTTCTACCTGCTACTACAAACAAGGATGCTACTACACCCTATTTACCAGTTACTACTGGAAGGAGGCTTCAACCCCCTGTTTTATTAGCTACTACTGAAAGGATGCTTCGACATCCTATTTACCAACTACTGCTGGAAGGAGGCTATGACCCCCTTGCAGGCCTGAAGCTTTCCCTATCACCACCTTGCCACCCTAATATGTTTTTATCATACTTCCAAATCTTCTTATGTCTTCAATTTTGTCACTGGTTTCTCATTACTCCTTGGTCTCTGTCTACATGGATCTGGACTGCAGAGACATCTTTTCTAAACTCGAAATCTTGCTTATAAATACCTTTAACATCATTAACTTTTCTTTACAAACGCATCTCTTCATTCTGGAGCTTGACAACTGCGTCTTTTCAATCTAGAGTTGTGCCTGTTCATCAAACACATTGCTTTATAAAACATGCCTCTTCATCAAACACGTTTCCTTACTTCTCTGTTTAATTATTTTTAACTCCGTTTAAATTTACCAGTCACAGCGTTTTGCAATTGCCTTTCCGCAACAGAAATCCTTCCGCAATTATCTTTCTGCAAACTGTCTTTCCGCAATTAACCTTCCACAATTAACTTTTCACAAAGTGGTGTTTGCAATGCTCCTTTCCGCAACTACCTTTCCACAATTAACCTTCTGCAATTAACCTTTCCGCATTTTATCTTGCCGCAACGATCTTTTTGCAATTTGCGGGAACACCTTCCTTCCGCAATTGCGAGTTTGCTTTTCGACTTTTCTCGAAACTGCTTTTGCAATTCCCTTTCTTCCAAACTTCTTCCGCAATTGTGGATTGCGGATTGTGTGTCTGCTTTTCAGCTTTTCTCGAAACTGTTTCCGCAATTCCCTTTCCGCAAAACTTCTTCTGCAATTGTGGATTGCGAGTCTATTTTTCGACTTTTTCTTAAAATTGCTTCCGCAATTTGTCTCCCGCAAAACTTCTTCCACAATTTACGGATTGCGGGTCTGGTTTTCATAAATTCTCAAAAGTGACTTACGCAAATCTCTTGCGCAATAGTCTTTCCGCAACTTTAACAAGCTTGCACCTTGGCATTGCAGAAGCCATAATAGACCATTAATCTTTCTCTCTCTTATGATATGGGCTGTCCAATTCTTCACTTCATAGAAACTTAGCGTTATAATGCTTTCGACTCCTCTTAGCAACTGTGTTATTTTGGATCAATCTTTTTGAACTATTTCATCATTGTTGCCTTGTGATCTTATGTTGACATCAATGTCAATCAATAGTCTTTTGTTATTCCTTTGTCATTACTGAACTCCTTTGACATCAATGACAACTATATCCAACATTCTCCCCCTTTGGCATTGATGGCAACATCTAAACATTCTCCCCCTTTGATAACAATGACAAAGGATAACCTGTTATGCCCTTGATGTAACCATCTTGATAGAGAATTTCCTATCTTTTTTCTTTTTGACAACTGCCCTTGCCAATAATCTCCTCTTTTAAGAAATTTAGCTCTTTGCTTTTCTTCCTCTTTTTAACTGGATTTGGTACTAATCATTGTGTTATGATCTGGTTAACATCTTTATTTACTTTCTTGTAGCGAGTCTTTGAAGGAGAACATGGATGAATAGTTCATAGACTCGCCCTTTCAATGTTCCTCCCCTTTGTCAACATTTTCTATATTTTGTGACAGAGTTTACACTGATCATTAGTTTTCTTCCATAAACTGCTCTTTAAAAATGTATCATGTAACTTGCTCTTCTTAAGGAGTCTTCAATGCCATGAAAGCAATTTATTATCCATAAGTCCTTGACCAAGGTTTAACTAGCTTGATTGATATTGTATTCTGCTTTCATAGCTTGCACCATAATTCCTTGGTCTGAGGTAACAACAGGGTTTGCTACAGGTTCATAAACATGCTTTTGAGAGACAAATTTAGAAAGAACTTCATCAAACTGATATGTGTTTGAATACCAATTGTTCCTTCGCAATCTTTACTGCTACTTTTACTCATCCTAACATTTTTTCAATAAACTGCATCTTTATCTTTCAAATCAGCCTTGAGTTTTCTTCCACTTTCAGATTTGTTCTTGTATTAATCTTTACATGTGCTCATCAACCATGAAAACAGGAAGATCATTCCAAACAAATGTGATGAAATGAATACTTTTAGGATGGACAAAGTTTTTAATTTATGTGTCATGACTTCATATTCTAAGTAATAAGGATAATTTTCATCTTCTATTGGATTTAGATTTCATGGTCTTCATGGATCTGCATTTTAATATTTTCATGTTACTTCACAGGTCTTACACGTTGCTCCGTGTCAACCATACATCGGTCTTATCATTTAAACATGATCATCTCTTGTCTTTGAGGAATATAGCTTTTACCAAGTATTTCTTATGACTCTTCTTCTTCTTGTTTTGATGGCAACCTTAAAACATTCTTTTCTTCTTACCAACTGATATTTTTCAAGTATCAATTGCAATTTTTTTGATATTAACTCCACCTGAGTATATGATCCCTTCTACTGCTAATTTCAGGGTTCTCTTCTAGGTCATGAGAGATTTTGGAAGAGGCATCCACATCCACCATTATCATCTTCATCTCCATCGGTGTATTGTTTTACATCTTCATCTTGCTTTCCCTCATAATGAATGTTACTTTTATCTATAACACTATTATGCTCATCATCATCTTTGGAAACTTCATTGATGTTTGAAATTTGTGTTTCTTCTGAGTCTTTGTAGTCTGACTTTCTTCTACACATCTTTCCTTGAGGTACGCTGTTTATTGGTCTTCTACTTCTTTGTCTTCTGGATTTTATCTTATATCTCTTCTCCTGTGTTTCCTTAGACAGTCTGCTTGTATTGTTCTTGCAATGTTTTGCCAAGTGTCCAACATTGTGACATATGAAACATATAATAAGTCTTTTGCTATTTGGGATGTTAGTGCTTTCCTTTCTTTTAAGACTTAGATCTTCTTCATTGATTCTACAATCAACAACCTTGTGACCAAACTCGTGACATTGATGACAATATCCATAGAATTCATTGGCATATCTTCTGAAATTTTTCTTCTTAGGAGAATGAGCAGAATTCTAATAGAGATGTTCTTACCAAGATTTAACAAAGATGAACAAAGCATAAACCCTAGATCACCTTTGTGCATGAGTTTTGTCCAACCATTCTAGCATCGACATGTATGAGCAAAGAAACCCTAGCATTTCATCCACATTCACTTTCACAAGCCAAAAGAAAAGCTCTTCAAGAGGTGTGCCTCACATCAATACCCCATATAACAAGAGAAAGAGAAAAAGTATCATATTTCGATCCCAAGTCTTATGATTTGAAAATGAAGTGGGGAGATTTATTTATATGTTCTCACACTCATTTTTTACAAATAACCTGGCCAATATGCCTTTAAAATGTCAATTTGAAATTATAAAATGTCAACTTAAAATTATAACATAAATATATAAAATAATCAAATTTGTGGGTAACTTGGGGCATTGTCCCCAAAGTTTAGCCAAAAATAACTAAAATAGCTAAAAGTGAGCAACGTACTTTGAATTGAAGGCTGGTGGAGTAAGCAAGGGGGGGTGGTGTCATGCCCTATCTAACCCCAACAATGTTGATTATCCCTCAATGCCCACACCCCCCACCCTCCCCCTCAAATCAAGCAGTACAACTTGGATGAAGTGATGACATCATCACTGGAAAATGCGTAAGGAAGGAGGACGCAACGTTGAAAGAGGACCAGGAAGGGTGTGTCAGGTGACCAAAAGAGGAGGAAATAGCCTCAGAGTTGAAAGAATTGTCAGCGGACTAGAAAACAAGTGGGGGTTCACGTGACCCACTGATCTGCCCCTAGGAGCCCCAGGCACCAACCCCAGGGTTAAAAACCCTAATAAAGGGCAGTCAACAATGCCACTAATCCATAGTACTCCTAATGACAAAACAAAAGGTTCGGGCCTTAACCATCCCATAGAGATGTGTTGGCCCGATTTTCTGAATCCAGGCCAATAAGGAGGTTTTGTCCACACAATCAGCTTAAAGCAGCGTCCGGTATGTTTAAATTAACAAAACCTCGCAGGTTATGGTCCTGCTACCAGCTAGTTTGTCTCTTAAGGAGAACTTAAATCTAGCAAAATCTAACCTATTTTAATGTTTATTTTACCTAAATGTCTAAACTATCCTAAGGTTGCTTTCTTAAGGAAAGACTTCGATTTTTGGGAAGTTTTCTGAATATGAAAACTTATGTAAAGTATGCAAAATAATCTAACAATTGTTAATTAAACTTAGAAATAAATTTTAAGCTAAATTATTCTACCTATTCTATTTAACCCTATCTCAGCTGAGAGCAAATTTAAAATTATATTAACTATTAATCAACAAGTATGAACAGAAAGATTGAAATATAATTTAAACAAACCATTTAAATCATAACTAAAAGTCAATCTGCTATATGATAACAGAACTGAAATTTAACCTGCAAATACACAGTCAATTTCAACTCTTTGAAATTGATTAATAATTAATGATCAAGATAGTAATTTGAATTTGAGATGATGTTTATTTAAAGATCACTGTCAACATACAAATGAGATTTTAAATAAACAGAAAATGATGTCATTAAAACTTATGTTTATAGTAAACATACTAATAAACAAAATCATAATGAAATATTTATTCAAAACACTAGCTTGAACTGATAAAGTGAAAAGAGATAATTAAACATCAGTGTGTCACAGCACACAGAGTTAATATATAAACAGAAGTTAACAAGCTGAAATATATAAATATATATAATCCAAAAACACAAAATACCAGTCACAGTATTTGTTTGCAGATGTCCAGTAGCATTCACATCAAAGCTTCAACTTTAAGTATGATATAGTACCGGTAATAAAATATATTTCAAATGAGTTTTCTTCACACACTCTATCCCCCCGAGTTCATCAAAACTCTTTCCTTATATACTATTAAGATTCAGTTTTCCTCTATAAATGTTGCATGCAACATTATAGGGATTATTTAACCAAAAAGGGCATCTAATTACACCTACTACTATAAACAGAAATCGACTGGCCTGAGTCGAGGCATCCCAGAAGGTTCTTGACCATTGACAAAACTCCAGCTCGCAACCAAACAGCCACATCTCCAAGCCATCGTATGACCACATCGTATACTTCTGGAAACAGGGTGGTGATAAAACTTCCTGCATTGAATACAAACAAAGCATCTTATTAAAACCAATTTAATACATAAATAACAGAAATAACCTGAAATTTTAAATGCATGCCTGTTAAATCTCTGATTTTACAGGCATGCAAAATCGCAATGACCATTACCTGTTTTGCTGCGACATAGGAAACGAGAAAATCATCAAGTTTCATTATGAAGAGCGACTACTCTTCTAGCTTCTGCGAGCCTTCAACCTAATGATTTTAATGTTTTGCTTTTCAATTCGTTCAAGTAGCAGCTGATTAGTACTTATGATTGATTTCTTAGATTTCTTATATTGATTCTTCTTAGCGTTCACCTTTTTCCACCTATCAATCCACTCCAGCAACTCTTTTCTAAAAGTTTTGTTCTCTTCTTCTAACAGTGCTGTGCTGGATAGACACTGTTTGAGTTTTCCTTTAAACTCTGTGATTCTATCTTGGTAAACATTACCTAATACCTGTTGCAGAGTTTCGTCTTCTTTATTACCTGAAGAGAATGAGGACTGTCACAACGTTGACTGTATGATGGTTCAGGATCTGCAACGTTTGTATTTGTTCTCGGTTGGTTGCCCTCAACCTCGTCTGATTGTGCATCACTTTCCTGTGCAATAGCAGAATTACCTACATCCATAATATTAGGGACGGAAGACGGGATGTCATCCTCAATATCTACAACTGTAGGTTTAGTAGCTGTAGATTTAGGAGTCTGTTGATCAACCTTATAACCTGGAATCGAATGAATACTATGCATGCTCCTTGTGACTCTTCGTGAAAACGATAGGTTTTCAAAACCAAGCCCGCCCTTGTCACAACAAATCTGAGCCAAATGATCTAATTTATGCATAGATTCTTTGTTGCATTCATCAGGTTTATTTGCTTCATCATTATTATCATTTTCACCTTTGGCTATTCCTTCTTTTATGTTTGCAGGGTTGCTATCATTCTCACCAGGTAAGGGTTTATCCAAGATTTCCCTCGAATTGCAAGGAATTGCATCCCTGTCGTCATTTTCATTAATCTCATTGTTTATGGGCATGTTTACGACCTCGGATTCCTTGACCTCTGAACTATTGACTCCAGGATTTATTACCTTACGTTTCCTACGAGTTCGTGGGGATGGATTAGGCCAATACTGCGTCGGCCCCAATTGACAATCATCTAGAAACTTATCCCAAGACACACCCTTGGCAGATAATTGGAATTGCAATAATATTTTTATCAACCCATGGTGACAAAGACTACTGTCAGGGTTATTGAAATTCTTAACAGACTGCGACATCTTCTTAAGACTTTGCCATAGATAGAAGGGCAAATTAAGCTTGCAACCCTTTACTGCTAACAATAACCGTAAATGATATAAGTGTAAATGGGAATATCGTCCACAACAAGACACGTACCTTACTAAGATTTCATAGTAAACTCTCCATTCGGGCTTCAGAAATTTCACAGGGACACCTATCCTCAGCTTCGTTTTATCCGGTAATGGCATTAACAAAGCCAAGCATTTCTTCTTATTGACCACAGTGCCCTTAAACCAGCGTTCTCCAACCTGTGGGAGTTTAGTGGCTTCAGCAATCTTATCTTCGTTGATAACAAACTCGAAACCCCCAATTTGCACCTTGTCATCTTCAAAATTCATGGCGAACATCTTAGTAATCTCCACATGGTGACCATCAAAACACCTAAAGAAATTTACCCATCCCATTTTCTCAAATTTCTTGGCAACTTCTTGGTTGGCTTCTATAAGTTCAGACCCCGAAATCTCAAACCGATTCAAAGGAGACATGGTTTCTTCTGCATTCTCCTGTCTTCGACCTGAAACGAATGGAGAAGTGAACACAGAAGGGATAGGTATCCAAACATACGACATGATGGGTTATTTTCGCATGCTTCAAATCTAATCGGAGATACAATCTCTGAACCTGCCATTTTAGCGGGATTTTAAGCAGTAATAAGTGTTACAACTTCACATTATACCATGATTCATGCCAGTTTATCTACGCTTAACCATGACTGTTAGTAATAACCACTAACTTGGCGAACCAGAGATACGGTGACGGATAGAATCATCATTTCAACCATTGATTATTGACAGTGGTTCATAATTAATAGGTACATTTCGACGTAAGTCGAAATGACCATTAGCATTTAACACTGTCAATACGATATTTCCATATGCATACAACCGTCGACTCTGTTAAGAGGTGTAAGCCACGTTTTCATACCAGCTCATTAATCCAAATGATTAATCGTTTATCAACTTGACAATTGGCTTACTGCATGGCCAACTAATCCTAACAGTCATCCCTATTTTAAACATGTTACGTAGTGGTATGCAGGGTAATAAAATCGCACTCCAACGTTAACAAGGCTTTTATAAAATAACAAGATTAATATCTATGCTATGTATGTACAGGACTAAGTTTAAACCTTTCAAACATCCTATCGATACATATTTAACATTAGATAGGATTTTAAATGATAAACTATCATAAGTGAAAGTCTCCTATACAAACATCATTTATCCATTAACTAAGATATTTACAAAAGGTCGTAATATGGTATTACATGTGACATAAACTTTGGGAGTCACTCTTAGTGTTATGACTTGGGACTAGTAATACCCTACTCAACACAAAATGATTTTCATTGAATTTCTCTTGGCACATTATTTTAAATTCTTTAAGCCACATAAATTTCTCTTAATGATTTCAATAAACTCGTGAAAATTTATGAAACTACTGACAATTGTTAAGGGCCAAGTTTATGAGCAATTCTCTTCCAGCTCCAAAATCATTATATCACGTTCCTTTGATTGAGAGTACCTTCAGAATCAATGATTCTGAAGGTGCTCTTTCATAATTTTGAATTGATAATTCGCATGAAGAGCTGATCTCTCTTCGTTTATTAAGAAATGAAGAGGTTGTTGCTGGCTGCCAACAAGATGATACTGATAACACCCATCCAGGCTCAGAAAAATGCGACCCCTTTCTTTAAGCATACATCTAAAGGTGCGCTGGTATAGGTGTAGTGTAATAGGGGGCGTACTTTACTGGAGGGGATTGAGCTCTGAGATAAGGTTCATCAAATCTAAGAGAAGGAATCATCGAGACAATGATAAAAAAGTAGAGGGGCGAGAGGCCCTAGTCAGAGAATATAGTTTAATAGAGAGGCACAATTAGAGAGAGGGGCGTACCGAGTCAAAGGGATGTTACCCAACTATCCACTAGAGATCAGACTTGAGCATCGGAGCCTTTTGGCTCAGAGATAAGTTTTTTGTTCGATTGATCTATTGTACCTATTGTAAAACTACGTGAAGACAATAAAACCTACTATATCTCTCTAGTTTTCCTGCAAGGGTTTTTCTAGGGTCATATGACCAAAAACATCTTTGTTCTGTTTTGTGTGATTGTTATTTTGAGTTATTAGAAGTGAATTGATCTCATGTGTTTCATGTCATAAAAAACTTGCATGTTATTTAAAGAGACTTGAGGCCAAGTTGGGATTAAGTGTTTTTAGAAAGATTCTGAAAATTTCACATGGTATCAGAGCAAGGTTAAGAGATCATAGCAATCGCATACAAGATCTCTGAGTATTCACACTAGATTTGTGAGAGCGAACCCTAGATCTGTGAAAGAGAGGGTTATGCATCTAACCATATGACGGGAGCAAGGTCAATGCTCCTTAGTGCTTCAGAGAGAGACTCAAACTGCTATGAGAGGTTAGCAGTGAGGAGAGTTGGTTCGATAATTTTCCTTCTAGAGTCAGAAGGTTTACTGAAGGTGGCAGGAGTTATGCCTGTTCTAGAGCTGAAAGATTTTCCCTCACTCTCAACTCTAGAGGATGAGGGATATAGTATGGTGTTTTGAGATGGACAGAGTCTTCTATATTTAGAGGGAGTGACTTTGGATGCAGCCATGATGTATGACATCAGAAAAAGCACGATATATAGTGTGGTGGATCAACTTGTGGTCAACTTCATAAAGAGCTTGGAGCAGAGTTCCAGAGGGAGTCTAGAGTATGGATCGGTGTCAGTGACAGAGAGAGAGTGAGCGCGACTTGTCTTAAGATGACATTGACGGAGGAGGCTCATGGATCTTCATATCAGAGTGCAACATATGCAACTGGGAAGGATTTCAGTTCAGAGGGAGCAACTGTAGTAGCAAAGAATGTGTTTGATCCTAGTGGATGTTTCACCAGAAGTACCTTTCTCGCTAAGAGGAGCGAGAGGCTTTTCTAAAGAGGACATTGACGGAGGAGGCTCATGGACCTTCATATCGGAGTGCAGTAGATGTTGGCAGGAAGACTTCCCATTCAGATAGAGAAGCTGCAGTTAATGTTATCAGAACTGGACTGACGTTCGAACCAACAGAGCCCAAAATGTGAAATGGACTGGAAACCGGATTAGAACCAGAAAAAAATCGGCAGACTAATTTGTAAGAGAACATATATATTCATGTGTAGTGCCCCCTTCCAAGTTACAATGTGTGGTTATTCTGGTTATTAATGTTGGACGAGTTAGAAGGTATTCATTTGTCATTTGTGACCATAGACTCCATTTTGAACAAGACAAGAAGTCACCACAACAAAGGAAAGTTGGTCTGCTAGTAACATGCCACCTACTGGAGGATCTTCTTTAACGTTGATATATATTTCTTAGTTGATGGTCCACAACATTCCTATGCATAAGAAGGGTCGTTTTAACCCATACCAAGGCCTATAAGTTGCTTACATTCTTAGGTCAGAATCTTGTAGTTAATTCAGACCTCTTGAAGTTATGTGCTGCTGATTTTATAAGTCTGATCAACATTAATAATTCCCTTTTCATAAATTTGAAGGTTGTTTATGGTATTGGTCTGTTATATGTTAGATCGGAGTATGTAAAGACAAGATATATGTCAAGTGAAAATGTTACTCCCCCTCCTGTCTACCCGAGAGGGAATGTGACCATGATGCGATCTAATCCGGGCAGTGTAGCCCCATGAACGTAAATATAAAAATGCATTGAACTTAAACATACACAGATGCATAAATTATTAACATACAGCGGAAACAAAATTCATTCATTCACAACATTTAACATGTTCATATTAATTCATAAACACATATACAGTTGCAGAGATAAAATAGACAAGAATACTTATCTTGAAAGAAGCTTGTCCCACAATCAGCTACGTCGTTGCAACGTTCAACCTAACCATAGGGCAGTGTGCTCATCAATATCTCAGCAACACTACCACCCCCGAGCTGGGCATGATTCCCACAAGGAATAAGGGAACACTAGCAGACTCACACATAGCCAAGGATTTATCAAAATTCAGCCAAGGAGGTGGAATGGTTGAATTGCTAAGCTAGTGAGCTCAACAACAGAGCTATGGACACCTACACAAGATCTAGCTTGGATTTCCCAACACCTACACACCCAATATAAGGAAGCCTCCCCTTCTCTGCTACATAGTCCCTTAGGCTATGCCTTCCATTCCAGTGCGATCCAGGGTGTGCAAAGAAGAAAATCCAGCTCCTCTTGATCTGTCTGTGAGGGTCCTTTCCCCACTAGGTTTATCAAGCTAATTCTTCCCCAATTCCACTCCAAATCTGTTCAGACCAAAACCAAGGGTGCACACACAATAAAATGTAAGATCTGGGTTTGAGGAAAAATGTTTTTCAACCAAAAACGTAAACGACAAATGGGTAAAACAACCCCCTGATAGAAATTCGATTTCCAGAATCGTTCTATGTGTTCACGTGGGCAAAAATGGCTACCTCAGTCCCTAAATTTGTGGATCTGCCCCCCATTGGTTGTGCAACACTGAAACACAAAATTGCCCAACCGTGGAGATGTGGAAACAACACAAAAACGCCCAGGAGTGATCCCAACCACTGAACATTAACAAAAACACTTACCAGCCATGGGAAAAATGAAGAACACTACAAAAAACGTGAATGGAGAATGCCAGGAGCTCCAAAAACGTGGGGAAGACAACAAGGTGAATGCATGAGGTAATGGGCAACATTTTTGGGCAATAACTTGCCCCATAAGTCAAAAATCGTTTTCCCAACAATGGGGGCTTCCCCAAATTTGAATTTGGACTGCCATACCTTGCCCATCCCATGCAATAACTAACCCAACCAATTTTTGGCAAAATTTAATGATTGGGCACAAAAGACAAAATGGGTAGTTGACAGTTTGATGGGTTCTCCCTTTGACATTTAGCTTTTCCCCATTGGCCCAAAGGTTTGAATATCCCCCCCTTATCCTTGGGAAATCATGCCCCCCATCTCTTTTAATGTCGCATTGACATAGCTGTTAGTTTTTAATAGCTCGGTGGCACTCCTGCATCAGGTGCCTAGGTGCAGGGGTCATTAACTATGGAGTCTCATTTATATTCGAAAAGTGATTTTAGTAATGTATTTTTTATTAAAGTACCTTTTTGATGTGACTTTATGATTTAAAAGTGAGTTTCACTTTATTATGTTTTTAAAGTGACTTTAAGTCATAAAGTGTACTTTTAATTATTTAGGGTGATGTGACTTTTCAAAAAGAAAAATTTGGTGTAAAGTTCACTTAGGAGATTTAAGTGAGTGAAAGATTAGATCCCAGCCATAGATCTCTTGGCCAAAGATCTAATCTCGACCGTTGAAGGTGAAAAGTCATGAGAATAACCCTAATGGGGTAAATAAAGTGCATGAGATTTCATTTTTTGGCACACATTCAAGAGAGAACAGCTTGAAGAGGCTTGAGTTCCAAGGAGCAGCTTGGAGAGAAGAGAGAAGCAGAAGATGCATGAAGGGCACGATTTCCAAGGAGTCTAGGGCACGAAAACCAAGGAAAGGTACAGCCACCATTAATGCTGGGCCGTATTGCTGAGTTTGCACAGATTTCGAGGCAGTTTTTGGGCACGTTTCTCAGGGAGAAGTATAGTCATAAATGCTGGTATTTATTACTGTGAAAGTTTGCAGCATGCATGAGCTCAGCTTCATGGTTGTGGTCAGAGATTGAGATAAGTACTGTTGGTTTTTAAGCTAAGATTCAT
>LPNX011084517.1:129220-153482 GCA_001517045.1 Pseudotsuga menziesii
CTCAATTTCCACCCTCCACTTCGACAATATATCAATATTGTCCAAGGAGATGGCATTTGCATCAGGTTCTTTCTGTATCTGTGCCATCCACAAGCGAAGGTTGTAATGAACATACACCAAGTCATTAAGACGTGTGAACTCCAACCTGTAAGAGGGTAATAAATTTTTTTTAGAGTCTAGAGGATCGTAGATTCATAAATTGCATTAAACATTTAAATGCAATTGCTTTGTTCAAAATTCAAATTCTAAGTTCCAAGTTTCTAACCTTCTCCGTCTCTTTGCATGTATTTTTTCAAATACACTCCAATTTCTCTCACATCCGGAAGCTATACAGGTTTGGCTAAGGATTATGATGGCAAATTTCCGTAAATTCGGTGTTCTCAAACCATAGATTCGCCACCAAGTGGCTACATGTCACCAAAGTTCAAACAAGAAATAAATATAAATAAATCATAATTCATCTTTCAAATAAAGGTGAAAACTTAAAAGTTAAAAGTTAAAACGGTCTAATAAGTTAATAATTTACCTGGCATGAATACGGTCCTGTCACAAATAGCATCAGCAAAGCCAAATACTCCAGTACCTTCCCGATACAGCTCTATCTCGCGATTGAGTGCATTGCGAGTGTCATAATCAGGTATCATCCTCTGAATACAAGTGAAAAGGCCCTCCAAAACCTCACCATCAAAATCAAAATTGCATTTGTGGGAAAATGCGGGGTTGAGGAAGAGTCCTGCTGCATGAATGGGTCTATGAAGCATCCCAGTCCATCGAGTATTAATCAACTCCCATAACAACATGTGCCTGTCATGCCCTGGGGTACTCTTTCCCACATAGAAATTCCGAATGGTCTCTTTGGCCCTATCCATGGCCTCATATAAATAACCCATTGCGGGCTTATCACCATCAACAAGTCGCAAAACCCTCACTAAAGGTTCACTAACCGAGCACACTTCCTCCATTCCTTCCCAGAAGGCATCAGTGTACACCAGCTTGGCAATGGTTTTCCCATCCTCTCTCCTGCTGTAAGCACAATCACGCCACTCATCACAAACAAACATTTGCTTCAACTCAAACTGACATTGAAGCAAAGACTGAAGAGTAATAAATGTGGTGGCAAAACGCGTGATTGCAGGACGCTTCAACTCCTTGTTTTTGGTGTGCCTCCTCATGAGACTAAGAACAAAACCATGGTTGTAAATGAACTTAGGGATGGCCCTAGCTTGATCAATCACCACTTTGATAAAGGGAATTTTCCCCATATCCTCCGACATCAAATCAATGCAATGAGCCGCGCATGGAGTCCAAAACAAAGAGGGATACCTATCCATAAGCATCCTGCCAGCAGCCACATAATTAGCTGCATTATCTGAAATAACTTGCACAACATTGTGCACCCCAATATCCTGTATGAACCCATCCATCAACTCACATAAAAGTGCCGCATCTTTTACATGTGCCGATGCATCAACTGATTTCACAAACATGGTACCTCTAGGACAATGTACCAAGAAGTTGATAAGGCTTCCACCCTTACCATCTGTCCACCCATCTGACATGACTGTGCATCCAGTGCTCTCCCATGACTGCTTGAACTCTGCCAACCTATCACTGATGTCCATCTTTTCTGCTTGAAGGATTGGGCCCCGCAACTCCTCAAAGGTGGCACTTTTATAACCTGGCCCAACTACTGCAATGGCATCACACATCAGCTGCCAAAATGGATTGTTTTTAACAATTCTAAGAGGTATGTGACTCCAGTAAAGACACCTTCCCATTACCCTGTCCGCTTCTAGCTTTTCTGATTTCTTTACAACTGACTTGATAGAAGGTTGTGAGCCTGGTCCAACATAATGGGATGTGTGCCGCCCCCTCCCATGAGGTGAAGCTGTGGAGCCCCTCCCACTACCCTCGCCGATAGTGGTAGATATAGATGCACCTAAACTTCTTGCTTGCTCAGCTTTGTTTGCAGCGATCTCATCCTTCTTTCTCATTTTTTCATGGATGGCATCATGGGCAACTCTCATGATTTCTGGGGTCACTGCAGTACAAAGGCTAACATCATGGCCAGGTAGTTTGGCTAAGTGGTATTTCAACCTGTTAACCCCTCCCGTCATGTGACGCCCACATTATTTGCAACTCAAATTCTGCCTATTGTTGCCATCCTCGGGCTCACCATACTGCCAAAATGGGTCCAATGTCTTTGGCATTTTTGCAATTGGAAATTTGGAATGCTTCAAGCCTTCAACTCAAATGCAACCCTAGGGCACAAAAAAAATAAAATTACATTAAACTCCATTGGAAAATAATAGCAACATTTTAGCTTAAAGAATCATACCTCTAAATTTAGATTTTAAGCCATGAAAGATAAGAAGAAGAGGGTGGCTAAGAAGTAAAAAAACAAGCATGCTATTTTCCATTTTAATTTTTTAAAACCCCCATTTACATTGTGACTGTTTTTCATTTTTTGGGGCATGGAAATCAATGGCAAAATAGTAAAAACAAATAGCAAATAAATAGACAAGAAATAGGCAACAAAATAGTAAAACAATTATGCAAAAAATCTTTCAAACAGTCCATGGCAAAAGATAGAAAAACAATGGAGAAAATGCACATACCTTCAACACTTGCTCCACAAAAATCCTTGGTTGAGATGCTAAATGGTGTTTGAAAGCCTCCAAAGGTGTTGGTGGTCTCCTCAAGTCCTTCTCCTCCACTTCCAACAAGCTCATTTGTCAAATAAGCTCATTTGTCAAATGAGAAAAAAAAACCAACTTTTCTCTTTTCTAAGCCGCGGGTTTGCTTGCTGGGCGCTTTTTTAGGTCGACTCGCAATTTTTTGGAAAAAAGCGCGCTTTTTAAGTAAAAATCGCGATTTCAAATTTTTTTAAAAAATCGCGATTTTTCCTAGCCGAAAAATCGGCCTGAGGAAAGAATCGCGATTTTTCCGATTTTGGCCGATTTCTCGGCGATTTTTTCAAGCCTGATCTCAACCACTGAACATTAACAAAAACACTTCCCAACCATGGGAAAAATGAAGAACACTGCAAAAAACGTGAATGGAGAATGCCAGGAGCTCCAAAAACGTGGGGAAGACAACAAGGTGAATGCATGAGGGAATGGGCAACATTTTTGGGCAATAACTTGCCCCATAAGTCAAAAATCGTTTTCCCAAAAATTGGTGCTTCCCCAAATTCGAATTTGGAGTGCCATACCTTGCCCATCCCATGCAATAACTAATCCAACCAATTTCTGGCAAAATTTAATGATTGGGCACAAAAGACAAAATGGGTAGTTGATAGTTTGATTGGTTCTCCCTTTGACATTTGGCTTTTCCCCATTGGCCCAAAGGTTTGAATATCCCCTCCCCTTATCCTAAGGAAATCATGCCCCCATCTCTTTTAATGTTGCATTGACATAACTGGTTGTGTGTATTTAATTAAATTGCATATTTAGATGATGTCCAAAATTATAATGTGACTGGCTAGGACGAAATGCCATCAGCATCGATTTTAATCGTCGAAACATAAAACGATAAATCAATGGTGGGGTTTTTGCCTTTAGCTCCACACCATGATTAATTACAATATATACATCATATACATTTAATGCAAACGGGGTTAAAACCGGGGTGGTACAGAAAACCACGTGAAATTTGATTAATAAATCAACACTAAACACCTACATGATCTTTAAGAAAAAACAATATCCAGACCATTGCCCAAATTGTTTGACGAAGCTACTAAACCAAGAAACTCTAATTATCACCAACAGAGCAGTGAAGTAATTAAACAGGGATTTGGCAACAGTATTGAAGTGTTTGATATCAATTCCCAACCAAGTCTCATCTTATAAGCTCAGTTTGTTTGGAACATAATCCTACAACAGTATTTTGTAAATTGACCACTTAGTTTTTGACTCAAGTCCTGAACCAAACCATAAAAAGAAATTTAACTCATAATTGTTTGTGGGATTTTACATCATGTGCATACATATGAATCCAAGCCATTAAAACACAAATATACAAAGCTTCACATATATATAGCAAGACGAAGGGAAAATAACCAACATAGCATCGAGCGCGATACATCTCTAAAGTTATGAACCAAAATACATAAAAAAAGAGGCTCTAAATCCCCCCTAGAGACCAAAAAAAAGCATAGTCCAGATCAACCAGTTCTGTACGAAACTAGCCAAAACCGGTCGGTTTGACGGTTTTGGTTTGGTTCTGCATGGAACCGGCTGGTTCAATCAGGTTCAGGACAAAAGTAGTGGTTTTTCAGTTTAGGCACCTAACCGAACCGGTTGGGCCTGCGAACTGGTCAAACCGACCGGTTTTACCGGTTCCGGTGTGGTTTCGATAACACTGGCTATAGTAGCAAAGGATGTGTTTGACCTTGGTGGATGTTTCTTGATAGTCTAAAGTAGTTGACATGCACTTCTATGTCGGGGGTGTCTAGCAATATAGAGAGAGCCGAGATGACACAACAAGGAGTGCTTAAGAGTGAGGCGAGACATCTCAGAGCACTACACTCAGGCATAGGTCTACAAGTCAGAGTACAAGATCCATAAAGGGATGGCTTCCAGAGATAGAGGAAGCTTCTGCAACAGAGAGCGAGATGCATTTGGAGCAAGGTTTGGTTGGCAAATTGATAGGACTTCCGTCATTAAGAGGGAGTGTTGAGATTTGTATCTCGGGATGTCCTTCATGTGGTCATGTCTAGCATGAAGGTACATTATAGTATAGGCATTGATGTAGAGTGTGATATACACTCTACCAGTTGTCATGGTTCCAGTGGTGGAAACATGTTGAGATTTCTAAGACCTTTACCAGCTGCTTGCGAGGTTTCGAGTGCCTCCCTATAGAACTGTGCAATGTTGAAAGGATATTCTCTTTGAGCTGGGAATTCTTATGTAAATAGGTGATCCTTGTTTTCAGAGTGGATCATTCTTCCACAAATTTTTTGATGCACTAGGGTCTTGTTGTACTATATAGTTATTGAATGAGCCATGGTGTATTTTGGTCTTGATGCCATTCTATCCTTGCTTTTTTTCACCCAATTAGATTGTAGAATGAAAATAGCATAAAGTAATGCCTCAATGTCCTGTACTTTACTTGAAAGTGCATTTGTCACCACAGTCTCTTTCTTGTTTTTGTGGACAATTTGAAAGTCATAACCTAGCATCTTTGTGACCATTTTTGTTTCTCTTATGTTTATAGTTATTCTTCCAAGAAGTACTTTAGACTATCAAGATCTATTTTTTACTTTGAAGTGTGTTCCTATTAGGGGAAGACACCATTGATTAATTACATGCATTATGGCCAACATTTCCTTATTGTAAATGTGTTTGAGTATGTTCTTTCCTTTAAGTTAATGACTTTCAAAGGCAAGGTGCTTTCCTTCTTGCATTAGAGTTGCATCAATGTCATACCCCAAGGCATTGCACTCCACAATGAAGGTTTTCGTAAAATTAGGTGTGGCCAAGACAAGAGTTATACACATGGCCTCCTTAAGTTTCTCAATAATGATGTTATAGGTGTTGTTATTCCATCATATTTCTTGACAAACTTGCAATGATATCTTGCCAGTCCTAAGAATCCCTTAAGATTCTTGAATGTTTTGGCAGTTGGCCATTACTTCATAGCTTTAATTTTGATAGGGTCAATCTTAACATGCTCATGAGATATAATATGACCTAAATACTCCACTTTTTGAACCCCAAAGGCACACTTGGAAGGCCTTGCATATAATTGTTTCCCCTCTAATATTTGTTATAAATCAATATATTATCAAGAAAGGCCAACACAATGTTTTTGAGAAAGGCTCAAAGATAAAATTCTTCAAGCTTTGAAACGTGGAAGGTGCATTAATAAGCCCAAGAAGCATCACCAAAAACTCAATAAAGACCTTCATGTGTTCTAAAGTTGTTTTGGGGATGTCTTCTTTCCATGTTCCAATTTGATTATATATCCATTATCGACCAAAGAACCAACTTAGTAAAAAATTGCTCCCACATCTGACATTTCATCAATGAAAGGAATAGGGAACTTATCCATAATGATGATCTCGTTGAGATCTCCATAATCTGGACACGTGACATGAAGAGTCTTTTTCGTAAATGATCAACATCAGTGAAGAGAAAGCATTTTGGCTATGTGGAATGATAACATCCTTTTGCATTAGCATTTCTTGAACCATATGCTCAATCTCACTCTTTTGAGCATAGGGATATCTATAAGGTTGAATGTTAGGAGTAAGGCTTCCATGATAGGAGGAAGACGTTTGGGCATCTTAACAAACACCTTGGAGATCCAAGTGCACAAAAGGGCTAGATGTTTGAACATCTAGTGAGCACAATTCTGCAATTACTGTTGCGTGTACTTGTTTTAGTAGTTTTGTTGTGTTTTTAGAGCTTATCACTTTAGATGGTTTTTCGTCCATGCCTGTGAGTTCAATTTTGTTTCCTTACGAGAAAAATCTCATGGAAAGTGCCTAGAAATTAAAATCCACTATTTCCAACTGAAATGGACACTAAGACCAAATCAACACGATGCATTTGGATTTTAATCATTGGAATATCGAAGAAATAATTGCCCATAGTGCACATCCCTAAACACTTTATGGTACCTCCATTGGCAATCATTTCCTTGAAACTTTGTTGTTGGATATATAAAGCAATTGAGAAGTTTGTCTAATTTGTGGCAATGAAGTTAGGAGTACTACCACAATCAAGCAACAAAGCATGACAAGATATGGTTGGAGCTGTCTCATATGGTTTAAGAGCTTGAGATGGTTCCAACTCTTGTTCTTCTTCCTTTTTACAATTTATTTAGAATAATTTCATCACCCTAATAATGCCCCTTATTGTACTCATTGTCACAATTGAAACATAGGCCCTTTGCTCTTTTCATCCAATTGCTGATGTGTTAACCTTGTAGGTTGAGCTAGGTTAGGGGTGGAAACATTGCGCTCCTCGTAGGTGTTAGCGACAACCCTTCTAGTAGCCATATTTTTACTTTCAACTATCTTTGCCACATTGAAAGCCTTATCCAAGGATTTAATCTCCAAGAATGCACCTCATGTTGAATGCTTTCCTTTAAACTACCCATAAAGAGATCCAACAATTTATCCTTTGAAAGGTCCTTCACTGTTAGACTCTAACTATTGAAATGGTTGAATCTACTTTGTAATTGGGCATCTTTTCCTGAGATTTGTCAATTGGCTAAGGAAGGTGTAAATAATATATCCATAGTGTGCTATTAATTCATTTGTAAAAATGGACCAAGAGACAATATAACGCTTTTTAGATTCACAAAGTCATTAGTACCAGAAAAATTGATCAAGTTTTGAATATAAGGATGCAACAACTACCTTTTGTAGAGTTGACATTTGGTGTAGATCAAAGAATTGCTCCACCATGAATATCCATATTGTAGGATCATTACCATCAAAATTCCTGAGACTAATATTTGAAACAAAGTATCCCTAGCCTTGATTTGAAACAACGATGATGTGGATTTTGGAGTGATGAATGATTGAGTGTTTGGGGCCCAATCCTCTTGTTCTCAAAATGTGTAAAAGTGTTCTTTGTACATGACTAGGACTTGTTCCCCTTGTACTCCTTATCAATCAAGGGTAAGGAAACTTGTTAGATCCTTCACAAGGCCCCCCTTCTTGTCTTTGAGATTTTCTTTAACGTTCTCCTCCTTCATGTAATTGAGATCTTCCTTGCTTGCCGTGTTTGACTTGATATCATCTCTAAAAGTTTGGAATTTTATTTGACTTACCATATTAAGGATGTCAACTTATTTGCCATTGTAGTTACCATGCTTGCAATTTTGTCATCCAACTTAGTCATCTCAAATTCCACATCTTCATTCTCTTTGTTAATCAAGCATGAACCTTCAAAGGACTTTGCAGGAGTTGAATTTGGCTTATTACGTCAAGATCTCGGGTTTTGTTGGGTCTTATGGGCAAGGGAGTGTTAGGATGGATTTCTATTTGATATATTGTTGGGTTTCAAATAATAGCACTCGATCGATCTTTTACGGTACTGACGAAAGAGGATGGATTGTATCCTTACGCATACTCATTTCCCCAAGTACATGAGAGTAAGCTCCTCGAGCTCTATGTTTAGTGTACTGTAGTTACAAATGGCCAAAAGGGGATCTAAGTATGTTCTTAGGTATGCCTATGGTGCCTTTGATACACCTAAGGGTATGTGGAAGATCAAATGTAAACATATTTTATCTATTATGGCACTATTTGTTGGTTACTGATAGAGGTATATTGTATACATGGGCTCCCTATGATGACCCCACCTTTATTCTCTACATGTATGCTTCCTAGCCGCAATTTTACCCACTAAATGAAGATCTTTGTGTTTATAGATGTTGCTACATGTCTTTAGCCCCCAAATTCCAATTGTTGCGAATAGGGAAATGATTCTGAAATTGGCGTCTCCACTGAACGCTTGAGTTGGGGTCTTGCTCTACTAGCTGACCTTGAACATTTTACAAATTCAACAATTCTAATTCTTCGTTGATAATTTTTTTACAAGTTGTCCTCTAATATGTCCTCTTCAACCTTCCATTAATTCAATGAAATTTGGAATTGTGAAGGGATAATTATGGTGGAATTACTAGAACTTGCTATTTTTGTCCTATTTGGGAGAGCAAACTTGTTTGGATTGCCACTTCACCAATATTTTCCTAACAAGTCTGAATTTTAACTTGAAACACCCTTCTCTATCTTCTATCCAGTGCCTTCATTGATGCTTAATTTGGATCCAAAAATCTTTAGATATCATTGCTTTACTAAAACCACACGTTTAAGTCTAACTTGAGGACTAGAACAATCCCCTAATGTACAACTTGTATCTCTGAAAATATGGTGAACAAGATTTTGAAATTTTTACCCAAAGTACTTAGCTCTTTCTTTTGCCAACTGTGAAATTTCCACACAATGCCAATGACCCTAAAATAGTTGGAGAGAAAATGGTAAGATGGAGCCAAACCAAGGATCATCCATGTTGATCTCAAATGTTATGGACCAAATAGCCAAATAAGCATAAAAGACCCAATAAGGGTAGCCTCTTATTGCAATATATAAAATTCACAAGATAAGATGATTATTCAAATAAGCCTCCTTGATGTATATATAGAAGACATCACGCTAGAATGCAATAATAATAAGTTGACACAACTATAATTAATGTCACAATAACAAACGAGGGTTATGGTTAGGGGCCTAACAACCTACAAAATTTATTTTATATCTTGATGAAGAGATTTTGGTGCAAGACTTCATCGTAAGGTCATACAAAATTATCTTCTTTTGATTATGAGAAAATAGCAACAATATCTTTCTCATGTTTAAGGTGAAGGTACCCAATGTTTCTATCTTGGTTAAAGCCATGATTATATCAACACCTATTTCCCTCAGACATAATGTTGAATTGGCATATGAAAATATAATTATCAATTGCAGATTGTTTATTAAATATCGTTTTTGTTCCAAATGTCCATCTTTCCGATTATGCTTGTCTGTTGGGATTAATAATTGATTTTCCAATCTAGTGCTAATATAACAATTGATTTTGCAAGGATTAATAATAATAACACTCTTGTAAAATAATGTCTTCTTTACTGAGTCATTTTATAAGCATAGAGTACAAAGTCGTACTATAAAATAATGCTATGTTTTTTACGAGGTTGTATTGAGGTTTTAAAAATATCTTAGAACTTCACTTTACCTCTATACTTCTGTACCCCCAATTTATAAATCAATTTTGGATGTTGATAAAAGTATCTTGTATTATCACTCTATATTATAGATTTTTTCACCAAGAAAATTCTTTTAGGGAAATCCAAGGGATGCTTCTACACATTTGTGGAGGTAATCCCTAGTAAACTTGTTGGCATAGATTAATGCACCTCACCCATGGGGATTTGAACATGACACTTGTTGGTATGGAACTAGCCAAATGCCTAGCAACATTGCTCGCAATTGATTGAGCTAACCTTTTGATCTTGTATATACTTTATAGTTATGATATAGCCCTTAAGCTTTTAATACCTTCAATAATCATCACTTTTCAATAGTCAACATTTCCAAATATTTTAACTTATGAATTTTTATTAGGGTTTTATTTTTAGCATAATATTTATGTGGATTGCCACTAGTTTTGCTGACAATAGATGTGACTATGGACATGTGACTTTGGTTATTCATCTGGTGAAAGGATATTGACAAGGCTGCGATGGTTTGGATTGGGGATTTGATGTCAAATTTGTGGGCATTGTCCCAATGATGCTATCAACCGACTCTACAAATGTGGAAGCAAACCTAATTGTGTTTATCTTTCGAAAATGTGTGCTTTGTCCATTAGATGCATGGATAGTTTCCTTGAACTTTTTGTTTTTTCTAACATGGGAAATGCTTAGCTTATGTGAATTTTCTCTAACAACGATTTTGCTAGGATCACTATTGCTTGATATGTTCTTTTAATTTTCCATTGCCTATATTTTTATTTAAAACATACTATTCTAGAAATAGTTTGGATAGTGTTTGTACTTGGTAGTGGACGATCGGTTTGAGGCCAACAAAGTTATAATCCCATTGATATATTTTGCAACAACATAATTTTATTTCTTATAACCAACACATTGATTTTCTAGTGCTTCAACAATGTTGTGGGTTTTTCCACAATATAAACAATACAAGCAACAAACAACAAATCTTCTTTTTCTTTTTCTTCTTCTCTTTTCATTTTTCTTTTAATATATTCCAGTGCAATGAGTAGGGAATTAAGAAGTGGAAGTGGATGGTCTTGAAACTTTATTTCTTTATGCCAAAATTTTTGGCACCTTGCTTGCAGTTGAACTACTTTGATATTGTTTGTGATAGATTTGGTGGTCATTAGACAAATGCATCTCAAGGAAAAGACATGAACTATGAAATATCTAAAAAATTCACTAGTATATATACATGTGTGTGTGTGTATGTGATGAATGAGTGGTTTGGGCTTATATAGCCTTCAAGAGGAGCAGTCGTGATGAAGAATTGTGACCCTAGCATTTTAACTTCTTATAAACAACAACATTAATTTATATTTAATATGGTGATATATTGGATTAGGTATATTATAGAATTTGAACCTCGTCTCGGGCACTTTGAAGGACTTGACAACTATTCCTTGTTGTCTAGATCCCCCTCCATTTCCTACTTTTTTGTTGTTTCTTGGAGTAGGTATGACCAGTGTTGAAGAACTCTCCGAAAAATAGCCGACTTTTTAAAAAGTCACAATTTTTTCCCTTGGCCGAAAAATCGTCTAGAAAAAATCGCGACTTTTTAACTTTTCAAAAAGTCGCGACTTTCTCCAAAAAATCGCGACTTTCTCGAAAAAGTCATGACTTTTTCCAAAAAGTCGCAAAGGCTAAAAATGGAAAGTCCCGACTTTTCCCAACTGTTTCCAAAAAGTCCCGACTTTTTTCGACTTTTTCAAAAAATCTCCATTTTTGCTAAAATGGCTAATTTTCCAAAAATTTGCCATTTTAGCCATTTTGTCGTATACTAACACCTTTTCTCTACCGTATAAATATTTCAAAACTTTGTTGTATTTGAACATCAAACCATGCAAAGATAATCTATACAAAATTTGTATCCGTTTATCAAAGATCACAATAGTAATTGAATTACTTTTTTCACTATTAGGGAATTTTTTGAGCAAACATATTTTGAGTGATCATCATAACACATTGTAGGAAAAAAAGAGCAATGTTTCAAGTGTTAGATGAGTTAGGGCTAAATGTGAGGCTCATGTCGGAAATTCAATTTGGGAGTGAAAAATACATCTATGATTTATTACCAATACAAAACAAGTAATACGTTTAATTGCTGACAACCAAATCAATAAAATATACCTTTCAAAAATTAGGTTTAAGTCATAAGATGGAGGGACAAATAAAAAGCATTTAGGAAAACCTTATATAAACCTAATCATTGGAGTAGGGAAAAATATGAAGTATGAATGGAAAACTCAGGAAGAAAGCATTGATATTAGATAGCTAGATGCCAGTTTTCCTCGAATACATTTATATATGTGATGTCATGTTTTATTGGTTATCCACTTTTGAGTCATTGATTGGACAACTATGATGTTTCATGATACTGTATTGACTTTGATGTATCATTTTACATTTGGCATGACTACATGAAGATGATATATATCAATGCTTTCTCCATATTTATGTTCCAATGTGTTTATCTGATGTTATTGTTGCTTTAAATGTTTAAAATTTTGAAAAAAATGAATGTATTTTGTATTTTTTACGACTTTTCCTGACTTTTCCCGATTTTTTCGCCGATGTTGCCGAGAAGTTGTATTCGGGACCCTTGCCGAGGCCGACTTTTTCAACATTGGGTATGACCAACTTGTCATGTTTTGAGGAAACCCCTTGCTACTTCTGTCCAATCCTCATTTTGCCTCTTTCTTTGTCACTTTTCACAAGGATGTTCTTGAACATGCTTTACTTTTTTTGCTCCTCGTCTAATGTTTATACCTCTGTTTTCAACATGATTTCGTCTGATCCAATTATTGTTTGGTTCTCCACCATTTTTGTCAATGTGTTGGAGGTTTTGATCTTTTCCTCAGTTGTTGTCTTTACATTTGACCTTGATCATGAGTGGTTTCATCTCTTGAAGAACTTCCAAATCTTTTTTTATCTCTTCTTTGATTTCAACTTGAATTTCTTATGCCTTTCCATTTCCAGCTGTTTTGAGTAGTAATCTAATTGTTTGAATTGTTTTAGTTGGTTCTTAAGGTCCACTATCTTGAGGATGTTTCCCATTTACATAATGATTTCAAACTTGCTTTTCTCATTCTTCTTTAGCTCTTCAAGGGCTATCATCGATGCTTTAATTTGTTTTATCCTAATGCCATTCCTTCTAGAAGGTTGAGAAGCAATGGTGTACTTGTCATGTTGCAAGGGGCCTTGGGTTCCTTGCAACGGTCTGGTCTTTGTTTATGTTTGTGCAATCAACATGGTGGTATCTTATTTTTTGTTATTCCCTGTAGATTTGGAGCTTGTACACTATTGGAAATGCCCAAGTGAGGGCTAGTTTATGTTTCCTTTTGGGTGCAATATTGCATTGCATGTGTTCTACTGGGGGCAGGGCTAGCCCTCATTGTGTCAACTTGCATAAATTGCACATGAGGATGGATTAGGCCATGGGTTTGAGCACAATTTGAACTTCATGTTTGAAATTGCGTGGGTATGTAAACTACACTAGCTAGGGTGCATGGGTATGAAAATTGCGTTGGCTAGGGCCAAGATTTAAAGAAATTGTGCAAATGAGAGCATGAGAATTAAGGTTAAAGAAAAATGTATGAGAGAGCTCGGGGTAGGAGAATTCTCATACACAGGTTTGAGGATGTGTGTTAGAGATACGATAAGATGAGATAATTTTATTCATGTCCAACAAGTGACTATAAATAGGTCAAATGGAAGGTTGAGAAGCAATGGTGTATTTCTCATGTTGCAAACGGCCTTGGGTTCCTTGCAACGGTCTAGTCTTTGTTTATGTTTGTGCAATCAACATGGTGGTGCCTTATTTTTTGTTATTCCTTGTAGATTTGGAGCTTGTACACTATTGGAAATGCCCAAGCGAGGGCTTTTTTATCTTTCCTTTTGGGTACAATATTGCATTGCATGTGTTCTATTGGGGGCGGGGCTAGCCCTCATTGTGTCAACTTGCATAAATTGCACATGTGGAGAGATTAGGCCATGGGTTTGAGCACAATTTGAACTTTGTGTTTGAAATTGCGTGGGTATGTAATCTTCACTGGCTAGGGTGCATGGGTATGAAAATTGAGTTGGCTAGGGCCAAGATTTAAAGAAATTGTGCAAATGAGAGCATGAGAATTGAGGTTAAAGAAAAATATATGAGAGAGCTCGGGGTGGGAAAATTCTCATACACAGGTTTGAGTGTTTGTGTTAGAGATAAGATAAGATGAGATAATTTTATTCATGTCGAACAAGTGACCATAAATAGGTCAAAGGGATAGCTAGGTACATATGAAACAATACATAGTGGATGTGTAGCTCATATAAAAACATATTTAACCTTTGAGGTCAAAGACTTAAAATCCAAGTTCTATCATTTACAATGTAAAAATATACGAAGTTGGGAGTTCTATAGAAGAAAGGATCCTTTTGAAGAACAATAAAAATTGGGAGAAGCGTCTCGATTGCAACTTCCTAGAGAATGTGCTCATTGATTGTAGGAGCTATTGCCTTATAAGGAGGAGGAGGAGGAGGAGGAGGAGGACGAGGAGTTTGGTGTTTGACTGGAAGTAGGTGGAACTCTTCTACCATTTGAGGCTGAACAAAGAAAACCCTTGATGGAGTACTGTTTAGATGAATTGAAAGATTGGAAGTATTGGAAGACCTCAAAACAACATCCTTCCTAAAGATCTAGATGAATGGAAAGGAGGCTGTCTACTGTGATGTAACAACTATGTAGGGATTGAAACCTACATTGTCGCAATTTTCTCATGAGCAGAGATCAAGGGTCTCCTCGAGATCTCATAGAGCTAGAAGTTGAGATGTAACTACTATGCCTGCACCTTGTTTCCTCTGTTTGTGAGCACTAGGAAGAAGGAGGTGATCATCTTGGTATTGTTTATATTGGGGTGGTTTGAGCATATAGGCGTTTAGAGCTCGGAAGCCTCCCTCATTTATAAAGCCAGACATTGTTGTTCTAGATATCTGAAGAAGATAAAGAGGGAGTTTTGGGACATTCTAAAAATGCATTGATATCAACTTGGATTTCATAATAGATGGAGATTGGAAAATGAAATGCTCCTTTGGCTAGATCTCTTGTAGGTGGCAAAGTTGACAAGCCTTTTCCACTTGTGGAATATGGTGATTTTTCCATCTAAAGCCAGTGAGAACCAAGTTGACAAGCCTTTTCCACTTGTGGAATATGGTGATTTTTCCATCTAAAGCCACTGAGAACCAACTTTGAATTGGTTGAAAGGGATCTTGAGTGCATGCATCTAGTGGCTAAGTGTATAGGTTGGTTTGGCAATGAGGCTATCTCTCATCTCGATAAGTGCTTTGCATTGAAGGCCATCGTAGGTTTGAGGTCACAAGTTAATTGATTGAGGTGACCTGAATGCATTGTTTGTAAATATTCTCCTTAATGATCTAGTTTAACTCTTGCTTGCTTGGTAGGAGATGACCAGGGGCATTTAGGGAGTGTCTTAATGGGGGGATCTTACATACCAAGATACCCTTTGACTGTGAAAGGCACGTAACCTCAACAACCAAATAATGGATTCACCTAGAGGACCTAGATGTGGCAATGGCAATGGTCTTCGAGGAGCAGTAGGCAAGGTAAGGATTTTGATACCTGTTAGTAGCTTAATCAATGAAGTTTTAGACTTGATGAAGTAGTTAGACCAGTCCAAAAATGGCCTCGACCTGAAAAGGTTGAGTTGTAAACTTTCCTCGAATAAGGTGCTAGGGGACAGCCCTCTTGCTCTAGATGATATAGTGGAGCAAGAGAATATGGGCCCGCTCTGTCCTGGTGTAGTCCTCATTTAATAAATTTCGGTCCCCAAACCTTGGAGTTGTATAAAATTGTGGGCTTGATAATGTTGTCTTAAAGCTCCATCTTGGATGAAATGTCCTAATAGTGGTGTTGAAAACACTCACTCCAGAATATAGGGAACCATATCCCTTGTTGATTCGAGGTTGGAGATCTAGTCTCAAACTAAATTGGGGCCCAAAGATGAAATGTCTTGAAAGTTGTACTGAAAACTCTATTGCTCCAAAATATAGGGAATCACATCCCTTAGGTTTCTTTAAAACGTCGTCATATGTTGTAAATTCAAGAGGTAACAGAGGTGTTTGAATTCTCGAATGTAGACCTGCAACAAAGAACTCGATCATGACCGATTAGTCCATTTTAGATGGCATCTGGCTGAGTAGGTCTTTAAATCTTCTATTGTATTCGCGTACTGACTCTCCCAGCCTTTGAGTGATTTCTTTTAATTTATGCCTGACCAAGTGTGTGTTGTCTTGTCTCTTGAAGAAGTGTAGAAAATTTTCTCTGATCTCTCTTTTTGTTTTTGGTCAGTCTTCAATAAAGTTCATGTACCAAGTAAGTGCCTTCTTGCGAACACTACTTGCAAACTGTGCAATCTGTTGATTTTCATTGTCAATAAGGTTAGCTTGCCAAAGAGTTTCACATACAAACTAGTGTTTTTTTAGATCTTCCTCGTCCTCATAAATAGGGGTATAAATTGGATGGTGGTAAGCCATCTTACTAGACTTTAAGATTTTAGTTTTATTCCTTATAGGAGATGAGTGCGTGACTTTGTGTTGGTTTTGTACACTTTTTGGTTGAGGGTGACTTTTGTACCAAGATAATCTAACTTCTTCGAATCTCCAACGGGCTAGGAGTTTCAATCAATAACATTGCTGGCAGGGGGTGTTCCTCCACATGAACTGAATAGAAAAATTAAAACTTTGTCTTTTAGTCTTGGGGGTGAAGGTAATCCAATTACCATGCGGTGGTCTTTGAATCATCAACCGGTCTGTAATTCGTCCACATTGATCTAGTCCAAGTCCCAGATTTTGCTTGACGATTTGTCTAATAGTCGGTCTAGTTGTCATTATCATTAGTACATAATCGACAAGAGAGGAAGCATCAGGAATTGCAATATGTACCGCGGAGTCAACACCAACGTGTGTGACCTATCGACTGGTGTCGACACCTCACCCTCTATATCATTTGGTCGACTTTCCCTCGACTCAGATAGGCCTTTTGGCTACTGGGCTATCTCAATCGGTTTCTTTACACTTCTTTTTTCACGCACTGGACTTGCAATATCTTTTAGCTGCTCTTGTTGCTTGTATCTTTTTTCTCTTTTGATTTTTTGAATGTTTTTTGTTTGTTTATGGGCTGCCAGGCATTTATTTTGTCGAGGCGGTCTTGCATTCTTGCAGGGATTCATTCTCGTCTTTTCTTGTCGAATAACATCGTTTTTCTATCCATAACATGTGGTTGGTGACCCCACCATTATCGACCGAACTACTGACAAACGACGAATGTGGGGTCAATAATGTTGATCATTTACTAAGAAAATATTCCTACTCACACTACTGGATGAAATGCTCACAATCTTTTTGTTTCTGTTGGTAGTCTGAGGTTGCGTCGGGGCCAAGCAAAGGTCGAAGCTCGACTATGTGGTCGACTCTTTTTTCAATTAAAAATTTAAATAGAAGAGCCGATCTTGTGATGAAGAAAGAGTCGTGGAAGTTGTCGTAAAATCTTGCTTTGATTTCTTCGACGGAGGTCCTTTCTTCGAAAGCTTGTTCTTCACAGTAATCGTTGCTTATTTTCTCGAGCCACTCATATAGATTTGGTCATCCTCCATTGTTAAGTATGTGCATCAATTCACTTTCATTTCGAGGGTCAATTTTGCTCATGAATTTGATCGAGCAATTTCTTTATTTCCTGAGGTACAATTTCAATGAATTTTTCATGTGCTTTGGTGGAAAACTTTTCTCTGGCCTTAGCAATGGTCAACTTGTTCATTCTAACATAATTTTGGATGTAATTCACAATCTTTCGATTCCACCATTGTCTAATTTCTTCCTCATTGACAATTTATGCGAACACGATCATCTTTTCATCCTCATTGAAGTACTACTGACAACAAAACCAATGTTGTAATCTTAAGGGATTACATGAGGTTACTAGTAGCAGAGTAATGTATAACAAGGTACAAAATACATACAATATACAAGAACATACACAGATGTATAAAGATATGAGGACGAACAGAGTAATAGTTGCAGAAGTAACCAATTGTCTTGTATTAAGAGACAATTATGTACAAAATTATTATCATTATATCTTTTGGCTCACCAGCCTTATATATAGTGAATGCAAGTTGTTATTCAGTTACAAGTTCCTAATTGTTTAGTTGGTTAGCCTAATTGACTCGATCGACTGAGCAATGAACTACTCTCTAGTCGGTTGGGAGGACTTAGTGTTTTGGCAGACTAGGCTCCTCCAACACATAGTGAACAAAATGAGAAAGAAAATTTTAAGGGAGAATAAGATAACTATTTTGGTTTACTATTAGATAAATCAATGATTACATGATGAATTCTCTACATTGATTGCTAAAAAGAACAAAATTTTTTGCCCCATCACCTCAAGCAAAGAGCAACTTATAGATTCATTTTTCTTGACCAAGAAGCAATCTTAGAATGGCAAGGCCTTAATGAGAGAGTAGTTTTGGCTTGTAGTGCACATGTTAAATTTTTAGCATGGCACAAAGATCTTTTCTCTTATAATAAAAACACTAAGTTATGAATAAAAAACTGATTATTCACGTTTCAAATTTTTTGAGAAAAGGATGCTAGATCTATAGAGACATAAATTTGAAAATTAGGATAGCAAGCTCAAATTTAAACAACCACTTGCATCATTCGTTATGAATTCAAAGAAGGAATAACGACACGCCATAACCATCCCAGTGAAGTAACCTATCTCTCCTTTATAGACTAAAGGAATATATTATTACAATGAATCTAGACGCTTACAGTGGTGTGACTACCCTGAAGAGACAAAACCCTAGCCTTAATGTACTTCGGATAATGCACCATCGTGCAATAGTTAATCTCTATCTAGAACAATATGCAAAACTGAGAAATAAATGCATGCATGCACCTTAACTCCAAGAGGATTCATGCCGTCTACAAATAGAACACTCCACATGCCATTATGCCTTACTACAACATGTACTATGTCTTCCAGGAATAAAAGGGCTCCTCATGCGTGCACCACACTCTAGGATGTCTCATAACTAGTGTGGTTTCCACTAGAACCCAACGAGTGCACTCTTACTACAATTGCAAACACACTCTGTTGGTGTACCATGGTTGATTTGGATTTGCTAAGGTCATTGTTGCTGAAGGGGAACGCCTCAGAGCAACAAATAAAACTAGCACTCTCTCGTTTTGAAGGAAGGTGTAACACCTTGGAGCCTACACAAGGATCAAGGTACTATTGTTGCTTGGCATTGCTCAACATGCTATGCTACAATTAATGAGAACACATATGGAGTAACAAGGAAAGAAGCTAACTCTCCCTCTTTGCGAGGAAGGTGGCCTCCACCAAAGCAAGTTTGTCTTTCAACATCTCAAACTTGCCTTTAGTAATGGGATTGGTCAAAACGTTTGCTACTTGCAAATCTGAAGTAAAATACTCAAGAACCTTCGCTCCCTTCTAAACATTATGTTCGAGGAAATGTTACCAGATATTGATGTGCTTGTAGCAATTGTGAAACATTGGATTCTCAAAGATTCTGATGTGACTTTGATTGTCATAATAAACAACTATATGCTCCAACACCTCATTGGTCAACTCAACTATCAACTTTCGAAGCCATACACTTCACAACTAGAAGAAGAAGTTGGCATATGCTTAACCTTTGTTAAACTGAGTGAAATAGCCCATTGCTTGCTGTAGAACTAGGAAATCATACTTGTGCCCAAGTTGTAACAAAAACTTGAATACTCTTTCTAGCACTTGCATCAGTTTCGCTGTTTATTCGAGTCTGATAATAAAATTTACTTCAAATCAATCAATGATAACCCAATATCAGAGATGGAGTATTTTTGACCTGAAATAATGATGACAGTGCACTGTTGATGGATGTAACAACTGCAATATATAATCAAATCTTTTTGTATAGTGCAATGGGAGTGTTTTGCATGAGAAAAGCACCCTACTAGACAGTTACATGTCAAGATAGATGGATCATGCCCAAATTTGGGAGAAAACAACCCCGAGAATGAGAACATGACCCTCCTTACTTCAAATCGCTTACATGCATAAAATCGCAAGTCCTCCTTTGAGATACGACCTTCAAACTAGTGTCACGCTTCTCCTTAAGACAAGTATGGTCTCCAAATTAATGTGTTGTTACTGTTATGAAGAGATGGTGCTAGTAGAAGTTGAATGCTAATATATATTGGAGGTCGTTGCCCTTGTATAGTAAAATTGTGGGCCAAGAGATCCACACTCCAATGGATTCCCACACAACAGATTAAAAGAGATCACTGCTCTTTCCAAAGAATGGATGCTCTTTCCAAAGAATGGATGCGCCCTTCCTTGGTGAACAGTAGTGCCCACGACTTCAATAAATGACAATCAACAATTAAGGATGTAATCGCTGCTCTCAACATAATCCATTGTGCTCTTCCTCAATGATCCTTGATGGCCCTCAATAATGCATCCTTCATACAATGAGTTCTTGTGCCACATGATTCTCATTTGGATCTTTGCGACTTAGGATGACAAGATCAATAATGAAAACAAAGCATCCTCTTGTACTTAAGCTTCCAAGAGAGATGTGCCTCTTCCCAAGCAAGAGATCCTTCCCTTAATAAATTCCCGAATGGAGAACAAGCCCAGGCTATAAACAACTTGATCTTGGCTGATACACTAATTAATCTTCTTTCGTGATGAAGCTCGATGATAGATCTGGGTGACCTACCTCTTTGATTCTCTAGGATGGATAGATTTCGCCATCGAAGTCAATGCTTGTCAAGGGTTTCCGTCCTCAATGTTAAAGATAGTGCAACTACGAGACCCATTCTTTGGGAGGAAGATACCCTAATTAGTTAACTAGTGCGAAGTAAGACCATAGAAGGTCTCGTAGGGCCCCCAGTAGTCTCCAGGAGTTCTTGGTCTGGGACCGAGCAGGTTGATACCATGGAAAAGTCCCTAACATGTGGTTAGGGCCCCTATATGCCTCTAGGGTTTCTGGTCTGGGACCAGGTAGTTTCTTGGTTTGAGACCAAGCAGATCCTGCAGGTTGAGGCAGAGACTCCCTCGTTTGGGACCAAGCAGATTCTTAGTTTGGGACCAAGCGGTTCTTGCAGGTACATTCCTGGTCAGTTGACTAAGATGATGATGTGTGACGTCCTTTCTCCTAAACAATTATTTCTAGGTTGTTTCTCAAGGTATTGGCCACCCCTTAGTGTTGTCACTAGCACTTAACCCTTAGGAGCAGTATTGAGGATCAGAGGACCACATCATCTAGTTTGGATTTTTCCTTATACAGCGATGATAAAAATATATGGAACGCACGTAACAATATACCTTGAGATACAAAAGATAAAGTCCTTCGTCTTGTTGGTCATGTGGGTAAGAAGGGATGTTTCCCCACCTTGATGGTACACCTTGGTCTTATGGGTAAGGGGGCTGCCTTACCACCTTTTTGTGACCCTCTAGTTGAGTTGTGGTGCTATATCTTCCTATTGGTCGGACCACCCTTATTGTTTGTGGTACCATGACCCCTTTGCTATGTTGACTTAATCTTTATTGTTTTTATTTTGTTTGACCATTTGACCCTTGGTACCCTAGTCTAAGACAACTTAACTTTATTTTATGTTTTTATTTTAGTAACTATCCTAAATCCTAGGATTACCTAACTGACCCTTCTAGTAGGCTTGCCAAGATTATAAATTAAGCTCATAACCTCGTTCTTGGATGCATCGTGACATGAGAAAAGTTCAGATCTGATACTTGTCTGCTTGAGAACTTGTTGCTACTGACGTCTAGGGTTATTGTTGCTTTGAGTGGATGTTTTTGGGCCTTTGCTGGATCTATCTCCTTGTGGACTAGGCCGTGACTGTGTTATCCCTCCTTGAGCTAATCTATGGTTGTAGGTTGCCCCTTTGATTGAGTCGTGAGCTGCTTGTGACACGTCCAGGCAGGCCGCCATTGCACTGGGCTGATCCGTGATCTTTTGCTGCTGGTTATGTATGCTGTGTTCATTTATGTGAGCTGCTCTTGGACTATTAGCTTGGCCGTCATTGTTCTGGGGTTGCTAAACTTGTTTTGACTGAGGCCGTGTTTGTTAACAACCTTCACAGGTTGAGCCCTGATTGTGGGTTTACTCTCTTACTGGGTTGTTGTTAGGATATTTAGACACTTAGGAGTTAGTTAAGATCAACTTGTGTAATATATCCGTTAGGTAAAAGCGTGTTTCTTTAGTATCCATTAGTATGCATTTGTAAATATTCTAATCTGACGGTCACGATATGGTCTAGACATAGAGTGATCCGACGGTTCAACTTCTCTTAGATCATACCTACCATTGATCTGTGGCTTAACACCCGATTGGTCTATGATCTCTATTTAAAGAGCATAGAGGGTCCTTGGCTAGTTGATCGATTATGAGAAGCTCATGTAACTTTCTTTCTTTTGCATAATAAATTGCTCCAAGTAGCTATTTGGCTGGGGCCGTGGACTGTTTCCCTCTCGAGGGTTTTAACCACGTGACAAACATCGGTGTGTTGATTTGTGATTTGTTTGTGTGAAGCGGTATCTGAAGGTGTTTGGTCTTTTGGGAGTACCCTGTATACCCGAACATGGTATCAGAGCTTTTATGAAGAGCCGCTTTCGGTTTTGATCTAGATCTGGAACCGGTGTTGCCGAAACTTTGAAAGGGTTTCTGGTTCTGGATTTTCTGTGCATTTGTGGCCTGTGGGAGCTGTTCCATTGCGTTCGGACCGCCGTTTCCATTTGGAAACAGTTTTCGTTCCACCGAAAACCGTTTGCTTCAGAAACACCCATTTCGGCAAATCTGAAGGTACAATGTTACAGTGACGGTTTTGTTTTTTTTAAATCTCTCATATTTTATCAGTTTATTATTAGATCTTTTTTTAGTCTCGGATTGTTGTTTTCCCTGACTACGTATGCTCTTTGCCGTGCACCTTGCGCGATCGCGGCGAATCAGAAACAGTAAGGGAAAGTTTTTTTTCTTGTCTTCTCGGCTACGTATGCTCTTTGCTGTACACCTTGTGTGATCACAGCAAATAAAAAACAACGAGAAAAACTTGAAAACGTAGACTTTCCGGGTAAGCTAACCAAGATCTAACCCCTTTGTGTGGAAAAAGTTTTTTTTGTTTTTGTTCTTTGTTTTTTTTTGTGATTTGCAGGAAAAGAAAGCAAGCACGGAAAACGAGAGAGAAGAGTTAAAAAAAAAAAGGTCCCTTTCCTCTTTCCATGGTTTTACGTACCTTTTAAACTTAGCTCACTTGGTCCAAAGTTGCTTTACACCTTGATAAGTCTTGAGTTCAAGTCTTATCAAGCTACTTTTAGTGCATGCAATTTCTATTTTCAAGCTACTTTATTGTAAAAGTGCATCTCACATTAATAAAATAAAATAAAAGTGAGTCACTTAAGTCTCTTAATTTATTGCCGCACTATTTAAAAAAAGTCACATTATTGTAAAAGTGAACATCACTTATTCTACAAAAGTGATTCACTTCAAAGCAACTTTATTGTAAAGTGATTGTCAAAGGTTGATCTTGAGAAGAGGGGGGTTATTTTTTTTAGCTGGTCAAGTTAATATCTGCCACGTCACTATTGGGGACATCTTCAACATTTTCTTTGATCAAGCATAACTTCATCATCCAGAATCCGTTTTAAGTGCCGTTTTTTTTTAAACCGCATATTTTTTCGAGCTCTTTGCATCCAGACAGTTAGTTTCTATTCTTTCAGCTATTATTTTACAGTATGGCCACCCTTTGTGATATTATACTTACAAGTTCTAACTATTTCTCATGGAAATCTCGTATGGAGGATGTTCTGCGAAGTAGGGGACTTTTCAGGATAACCTCAGGGAAAGAAACAGAACCTACTGATGATGATAAGAAAATTAAATGGGCAAATAGATGTGATGAAGCTCGTGGATTGATTGGGATGGCAATCTCTATTGATTTGCGATTCCACATATCTGACATTGATGAATCTGATAAAGCTTGGGAAAAGTTGGAATCTGTGTTTGGTAAACATAATGAAATTCGGGGTCATCAACTTGAGAATGAGTTGATTTCCTTGAATCCAAATGATTTTTTATGCATTCAAGACTATTTATCTAACTATAAAACTCTTAGACTCTTATGTGCAGAATGCAAGATTAAGAAAGAAGACAAACAATGTATTTATCATATTCTTTCCAAACTTGGACCTGCATATTCCGTTTTTGTATCTACATTCTACTCCATGAAAGAATCCTTGACTGCAGCTAGCTATCAAGAGCCTAGCCTTGAATCGTTTTGTGATTCCTTAATTAGAGAGCAAGATAAGTTCATTCATCTTGGAATAATTAACAATGCAGATACATCTGGGAAAGCCTTATTGTCCCAACAGAAAGAAAAG
>LPNX011084517.1:162371-291141 GCA_001517045.1 Pseudotsuga menziesii
GAAATCCGAACAAGTTAGCCTTGTCCGGTTCATCATGCTCACTTGATAAAAAACCACTAAGTACAACTTAGGTTGTAACAAGCAGTCTTGGCATGCTCGTTGTGTGGACAACCCTTGTACATGTGTCTTTTTGAACTTGAGTGCTTAAGAAAGTGATGTTGGCGTGCTTGTTGAGTGCATATCCCTTACACATGTTTTCTCGATCTTGAAGGCTGGCAATCCTTGCACCATGTCCTTCAAGAGAGGCAGTGGTCCATGGTGCAGGGCACTCAATTGCTTGTGCCATAACTTGCATTGTTTATCACTCTATTGCTCTAAAGCACCATTCTTCACTGTATCAGCAAGCAACCTATACATGCCACCATCTCATACACCCCTGGCCAAAACTCAACCATGCTCTTGGCTATTATCTCTAATAATAATCGGCTGATCATCAAACTTAGCCACACACCTAGGATCTGTCATGGATGGAATTGAAAGACAATTCTTTGTGAAACTAGGAACATATAAGATATCATCTAGCTCAAGAACATCATCTAAAGGCATGCTAAAGGAGATAGATCCCATTCGAATAAGTGGATATGTGGGATCATCGCCCAACTCCCCCTGTATGCCAAGATTCTGCTCTTGAAGTTCATTGAAATCCCTTCTTGTTGAATGTCATGTGCCTGGATGCATCAGTATTCACATCCAATGCTACACCAGCAATGACACTATTAGTGGAAAGGTATGAAACCATGTAGAATGTTATTTCAAGCGAGGATGCTAACTTATCCACTACGATGGAAGCTTCTGCACTTCTTGCAAACTACTTGTGCCCTTAGCCTTCTTCTTTTTTCGACATTGAGATGCATAGTGGCCCATCTTGTGGCACTTGAAAGTTGAAATACTTCACATGATTCCAGTCTTTCTTCTACTAATTCAAAGAATTTGAATCTTTCTGTTTGGTGCTTCCTCTTTACCTCCTCTCATCACCTTTTTGACGAGGGCTGGATTTTGTTCTCCACTCATTGAGACCATGTCTAGTTAAGTTGCACGAAATGGGTATGGTTTTAAAAAATGGGAACGCTTGGAAACGTGACTGGCCCCCAACTCCCCCCTCCCCCAGCCCCGCCCAACTCCTAAATGCGTATCTCAAGGGAAATACGGTATATATATATATATATATATATATATGCTTTTTTGTTTTTCAAGGAAAACCTTGTGTGATCCCCTTCACTTCTCTGGAGTCGGGAGTATCTGGATGGAAGACAGGTCAACTGCCAACCACAATAATGGGGTTAACCTAGCAGGACTCAGCTAGACTAGAGACTAGAGCCTAAGACTTTTGGATAACATTCTGCCTTCAAAGTTCAAACAGTTTCTTTGAACTAATTGAGTTAATCCACTAGGTTATATAGTGAGCAGACAGTAGTGGCAAGGGAAGCTTATTGTTGTATTGTTGACATATCTCACCATGGCTGTGATCTGTTCTTCCAATTATGCTGTTGATAGATGAATGGGACCTATTATGGTATTCTAAGATTTAGCCAAAGAGCCCTTAATCTCAATTTCATATCATTGCCCTACCATGGGGCAGCTTTTCTCACTATGTGATTGTTTGTTTGGTTGGTGGATGCAGTCCTTTAGTAACTTAATGTATGATACTATGAATATGACAAGTGTCTAGTATGAGTTCTTTTGTGGAATATGCTCCTTTTGTCTTATGGAAATTCCCATTTCTTACATTCTTTAGTACTATGAAAAATTCCTTCATTAGATTCTGTATAGTAAAACAGGGCAGATGAGTGAGCATATAAATGTATTCCAGTTAAGAGCTTGTTGGATGGCCATTCTTTAGAGTAAAGCCATAGACAATTTATGCCCAATCTTTCTGTCTCAGCTGAGAATTAGGATATATATGGACAATCAATTGTTTCAGTGATGTTGTAAATTACTTCAGAATCCAGATCATTTGAATGATGCAGTAAATGACGAGGGAGTATTTCAGTTTGAAGACACAATTGCTTGTATGTACATTCTTTCCACACCCATCACTTGCTAGCTTCAGGTCTCAACTTGGAATTCCTGTAGTGGAGCAAGACTTGATTTGGACATTTTCTGGTATCCTTTGAAAGCAATGTTGCAAAGGGAGATGGCCAGGATGTAGTTCAGTTTTTCACAAGTACTTCAACCACCCTTGTGACAGGGTGAGGTCGCTATTCTCATTAGAAAGATATTAGAGCTTAGTTGCATAGTGGAAGAAGATTCTTGATCTGTAGGGTGAGGTCTGTGGTGGCTAACAATGGGCACGTGGTAGAAGAGTCAAGACTGATTGGCAGACCAATTATTTAGGTGAGGCCTGCTAATAGTATATCAGCTAACCTCCTCTGCAAAGTGCGAACCATTTAGTCTTCTTAGAATTGTCCATTATTGGAAGCAGTTCTATTTTCTACCTATCCTAATACCATATTGGCAAAATTTGCTCTTAAAAAAGGAAGATAGTTTAGCTCCTTTGCTGTGAGTCAGTCGAATTATTTGGCCATTTATAAAAATGCTTCCTGATGTTTGTATTATCGGAGCCTGCATAAATAATGTTGAAAGCCTGAAAGTCGAACCCTCCTCTTCCCTTGCTGATATTCTACAGATGTATTTTTGGCACGTTAAACTTGACGGGAGGAGGAATGCTCTGTGAGCAGCTAGTTGAGGACAGAAGTGGCTTAAGAACAACTGAGGGGAACCCTATTATAGGGTTTTCTTCGGCTTCGAAAGAGAAACTAGCAGAATGACCTGTAAGTCCTAGATCTGCTTCCTGAATAAAGTTGTCCACTGCATTAAGCCAGCTGCCAGATGCCACCTGGAACCCTTTCAGGTTGGTAAACTGAACCTGTTAAGTCCTCAGAAAAAGAGGGAAACTCGACCTAATAAGACCAAAGCTCCTCCAAGGCTGAGAACACAACCCTTTAATTTGCTAGGAGTTTCCTCACCTGTTATTTTGTCATAAGCTTGAGGAGCCTCCAACCCTTTTATTTCTGCAGAGATTGTTTTGAAAAGCCTCGTGAGAGTTATGGGGGAACCCCACTCAAGGAAAGCTTGACAAAGTACAAAAGGTCTGAAACTGAATTCTTTGGTCGAGAGTCAGCTGGAGCTTGATAAGGTCTGACATCTGCAATAGGAGAAAGGGCTTGGACAGATTCTATAAGTTAAGGGGAAACGAACAGCATAGGAGAAGAAAAGGAAAAAATCTGAGCTTAAGATTGCTGAAAATATCCTTATAATTTTCACCTATAGCTAATGGCTTCTGCATCAAGTTTAACCATGCGGGAAACAGAGAACAATAAGTTTAACATAAATGTATGGGCAAATTCTGGTTGTCATGCTGTTTTAGAAATTAACTTTAAAGTGGTTTCCCCCTTGTTCCATATTTATTTAAATCAATTTTGTTTTTCGTTATCTTGGTTCATCATTTTCCAACCCTTTGAGATCAACAGAGCAATGTTGCATGACTCGGACTCGGCAAAGACTTGGCTGGCATATGACTCGTTGACTCGAGAAAGACTCAGGACAAACTCGGCAAGACTCGGCAAATAGGAAAAAAAATTAAAATATGATACATTTTAAGAAAAAAAAAAGGTTAATGGCATTTCCAATCTATATATGTTATAAAACTACAATGTATGCAATAATTCAAATTTCATACATAACATTATATCATAGACACAATTTTGTATTAAATTAAATAGGGATCATAAGCCATAGTGTTCATAAACCTTAGTGATTTAAAATTTTAAAAACAATAAAACCCAATAAAATCAATAATAAATATTATAATTAGAATGTTGATAAGGTGTCCTTTTAACATGAGCTTTACTTACCCTATTTGTAGTGCTTTCTTGTTTCGCCTTTGGTAGCATGTCTTCTTTGCACATTTGTGTCGCTTTGTTGATCCTTGAAAGTTTATTGGTAGATATACTAAAAATTTCCATTGTTTGTATTTCGACATCTGAAGATATCTTTCTACTGGATTTGCATCTTTTTGTGTTGTGATGTTGTCTGGATCTATATTGTGTTGTAATATTCTAGTTCATGTTGCAAGTATTCCATATTTCTCTATAGTGGTTCCTCTAATGAGTTTTTTTTCTTTCATTTTCTTTCAATTTTTAATATTAAGTGGATGCACAAAAGTGTGAAGGTCCCATGAAAACGCTGTGCTTCAGTGACTTCCTTCAGGTAACTTCCTTGGTATACCTTAATATTTCACTCAATATTTGACACCTTATTTAAGTGTACTGCCCTTTTATCGACTTCAATTTTATTCTTCCTAAAATTATCTTTATACTTTTTACATGTAACTTAGGGAACCTTTTAATTGACTTGAAACTTACCCCTTTTATATCTTTTGATTCCACTTATCCCCTTTTCTTCATTTTTCTTCAATGCACTTTTAACTTACAAAAAATAAAATTTAAAGTAGGGTGTTGTTTTTCTTCTTCAACAACTTCTGATTTTGAAAATGGCCAAAGGCTTGTTGTGGTCAAAGAGCCGGGAAACTCTAAAAGGATGGGGTTAGCCGAAAGCCGAATCAGACGAGGTTTGGATAAGGTGTGGCCAAGGGCCAGATCAGAGAAGAAGCTCTGATACCAATGAAATGACTAAAAGTTTATTCATTGACACATCCAACATAAGAAGGACAAACAACAGAAATCCATATAGGACAGGTGATATAAGTAGTAGTAAATAAAGGATGAATAAATAGATATGAATACAATGCTATGTAATGTCCTCTTCCTTTTAGGCCTTGAGGCCCAAAACCGCTAACCTATGTGATTCCTGTGGGTTCGAGCGGTTACTGATAGATAGGGAATCAGATCAGGACTGATGCCATCCATAGAAGATCTAGGGCATCCTCACTTGGTCAAGAAGGGCCACCTGGGCCAAAGGCCACCTTCATGCATGCCATCCGAAGCATTATTTAGTGATGCATGCACTTTTTAGGTCTCCATCCGCATGCATGCAAGTCAACGGAAAATTAGAAGATAACGTGACCTAATTAGGTCAAAGATTAGGTTTTGCGCAGTTGAACTTTATAAATAGAGGATAAAGCAAGAGGAGACCTCACTTATGATTATTATTATTTGGGAAGCTCTTGGATAGCAGCACAGCATGCAGCACAGCAGTTGGGGTTGGAGATAGAGTCTTCAGCTAACAGGATTTCGGCAGTGAAACATCTGTCCTAGTCTTATTCCGGGTAAGCCATACTGGTTCACCACTTGTTCTTCATTCATTCATCAGTTATATAGCACAGGGTATAGATTGTTGCAGGGGCACTTGTGCAGCCGTAAGGGGGGTTTTCAGCCAGAAAGCCCTAATCAGCTGTGGGGCCTCCAGATCTCAGTTTCCTTCCAAAACTCAGGCTCCAGTCTCATCATCAGCTACATACTTTGGTACTCCGTGATTATCAGCTCCATCTGAGTTCATCCGAAGCAGTTATCAGCAGTTCCGGACTCCCAGGGGCTTGAGCAGTTGCCTCACTGAACCTAGACGCTATCCTGCTTAGAGGTATCAAAAGTTCTGCATACACCAGCCAATCTCTCCTGCACAGCAAGGCTATCAGCCCTGCAAAACGGCAGATTCATCAGACACCTCCTTCCTTGAGGGCGTCACCTTTTTCTCTGATTGGGCGTCTTGCTGTTGGGGCATTCACCGGAGGCAGGAGATATCAGTTCCTCTCTGATCCAGTTCTCAGTACTTGCAGACTTTATCCGAAGTAGTCCAGCCAGTTATCAGTGGTAAGTGTGCATTCTATCTCACAAACCCTAACCCTAATTTTTCCTATAAAATAGGGATTTTTGCATGGCAGTTTGCATGCCCAGTTGTATCAGCATAATTGTTTAGAAATAGAAAATATCGGGATTTGGGATATTACATGCTATGTGATGGTATACTTATAGCATTGACTAGTCATCGACACACCATGGCTGAATAGTCCTTAGATAGTTCATGTCCATTAGTTAGGATGTGAAACTCCATTTAGATTTATTGTTATTATTTTCTTTGATGTTATATATTAATTGTGTTTATTACGGAGTGCAAAAGGCCACTCCTTTACAAGTAAAAATCAGTGCTACTCTAAAAGGACAAGCAAGACTATCACAATGTCAAAGAAGAAATACAATGCCTTGGAGCCGAGTACAAGGGGGCCTCAAAGCTCCAAGGGCCACTGTTGGATGGAGGAGAGAGGGGGTCCTTCTTTGAAAGGGAAGTTTTCCTACCATCCAAGGCCAAAGGAAAGAAACTGTACAGAAAACTGGCGGCAGGGGACAAATCTGGTCCAGGGGATGTCTCTGTCTAGAAGAGGTTGCCCAGCTGCCAGGAGCTGGTAGAAGGGGCTGCCTGCTAGTCTGGTGTGAACTAACTTGAAACTCCAAATGACAACTCTGCATGGGTCTCACTGCCGGGGGGCTGGGCTACCTCTCAGGGTCTGATACATCTCGGGGATGGCTGCACTTTTCCTGCCTCTCGGCGTCTCTATCTGGAAGCACTGGGTGGAAGCAGAGAATGACAAAATATAATATAAATGGATGGACAAAGTCTGGTTGTCATATGATTTTAGAAAATAACTTTAAAGTTGTTTCCCCCTTCTTCCATATTTATTTAAATCAATTTTGTTTTTCATTTTCTTGGTTCATCATTTTCCATTTTTTTCAAACATGGTTACTATGCCTGAAACCTTCTCTGGTTTGTTCAAAACCCTGATACACAAACTGTCTATCTATCTATGACATCCTGCTGTTTCTATTCTCCCTGCATCTGTTCCCAAATTGCATGTTGCTCTGAATTTTTGTTTCCCCAGAGGTAGCTCCATATAAAACTTTGGTCAGCCATTGAGGGTCCAATTCTGCTATCTTTCATATCTTTCTCTAACATTATCATAACTTTCTTATTTGTAGACATATCATCCGGATTCTGAGTATGCAACCTGGGATAGACTCTCTTTTAATCGCTCCTAAATATAAGCCACATATTGCTTCAGACTCAAGAACATGTAAAATGAACACACATTCTTTTATCCTTTTTAGATCTTAACATGATATTCGTCCGTCTAGACTTTCTTTTATTACACTTATTAAACCCGGATTCACACATTTTTTAAAAGTTGTTGCATATCCTTAATACCGTCAACATATTACAAGTGCCTATTTATATATCAAGCCTCTTATGAGTAACCATAGAATTAATTGTGTATAACATTATGTATCATGTATTTATCCTGCTTATATTTTCTATTGGAGTTCCAAAGGTCTTTGAGAATTTGCGGCCATTGTATTTATTAAACTCCAGGTGCCATATTTGTTCAAGTCTAACAACACCAGATCACCATCCATCATTTTACATCACACCAGCTTATCAGAAAGAAGAAAAGGGATAATGTTCCCTTTACTATGCAAATAAAGGGAATAAACATCCCAATAACCAATGTTCCACCAAATTTCTATGATGGAGGGATGTGAGAACAGGAAAACTTGTCCAACGGACATGTGAAGACCACCCACTCCGCACAAATTTAAGGAAACATCGGGGTCCCCAACATAGGGGGACGTATTCAAAAACTTTAAAAAAATCAATTATATGAAAAACATTGAAAAGTCAAAATCACGAGTGGTGAAAGCATGAAATAAATACACATTTGCTTTAGGGTTTTCATTTTTTTCATGTTTTTTTTATAACTTTTCCAAGGCCACTGGGTAAAATTTTTGTGGTGGTGTCTTGGCATCTTCCTTTTCAGGTTGGAGTGCCTAGGACGTGGGGAAACATGCCACACTGAGATTCCCAGTCCTGGTAATGTGGCAGGGGAGCATGTCCGTTTGTAACACTGCCAATGACCTTCCCTCTGCACATTAGACAATAGGGAGAACAATGGGTAACTTGAACAAATATTCTTTTATCCTTTTTAGGTCTTAGCATGATATTTGCCCAACTAGACTTCTTTTTATCACACTTGTTACACCAGGATTCACACAATTCCAAAAAGATGCTGGAAATCCTCAATTCCAGCAACACATTACAGGTGCCTGTTTCTATTAATCTTTCTATGAATTACCATAAATTAATTGCATTGAACATTCCTTACCTCATGCTTGGCCTGTTTTTAGCTTCTGTTGGAGTTCTGAAGGTCTTAAAAGATTTGGGACCATTGCATTTATAGTTCAATGTTCCATATTTATTTCAATTGTAGTAACACTAAATCATAATCCAACATTTTATATCATACCAACTTATAATAAAAAGGAAAGGGGTAACCTTCTTGAAGACATTCCCTTTGCTATGCAAATAAGGGGATACCCATTGAAATAACCTTCTCTTTGCACGTAGACAAAAGGGGGAATGTGTATTTTGAACAAATATTCTTTTATCCATTTTAGATCTTAGTATGATATTTGAATTTCGTCCAAATAGGTTTTCTCACAAGTTATACCACACTCATTAAGCGGTTTCACACAATCCTAAAATGCTGCATATTCTCAATAGCATCGACATATTTATTATCTATATATCAAGCCTCTTATGAATTACCATATATTAAATGCATTTTACATTATGTACCTGATGTTTATCCTGGTTTACTTTGTATTGGAGTCCCAAAGGTCTTTTGGAATTTGGGACCAATGCATTCATTAATTTCCAGTTTTCTTATTTATTTCAATCGTAGCAACACTAAACTACCATTTATCCTTTTCTAGAATACTAGATTATAAGAAAAAGGAGATAACCTTTCTGAAAACCTTCCCTTTGCTTTGTAAATAGATAGCATACCTATCTCAATACCAGATTATAAGAAAAAAGAGAACCTTTCTGAAAACCTTCCCTTGCTTTGTAAATAGATAGCATACCTATCTCAATACCAGATTATAAGAAAAAAGAGATAACCTTTCTGAAAACTTTCCCTTTGCTTTGTAAATAGATAGCATGCCTATCTCAATAACTTTCTGTTTGCATTCAGACAAAAATGATAACCTTCCTGACAGCCTTCCCTTCCTAGAGCATAGCAAAGCAAAGAGCTCCAATTTAGCAAATACATTTGTTTTGTTATTGTTTTCTTTTTTTGATTGTGAATCTAGTTTTCAACATTGGCTATTCCTCCTGTCTTCTTATGTAGTGAATACTATTTCTGTCTCTTATAAGTTATGACAGCATTGCGAACACATTTTTGAATTACAAGAACTTGAAAACATTAAGGGTGTAACCAATTTTCTATTTCTCGACCCTTTACAAAGAAATACCCGAAAACACAATCCTTCTCATTAAGTTACTATTTGGTTGCCATTAAGATTTGGAAAACTTTAATGGAAATGGTTCTCATTTGAAAACTTATTCTGGTTGCATCATACATGCCATGAGTCGTTAATCCTTTTTAGAAAGGGATTCAAGGGTTGCAATGCCCTATGCAAGGCCTTCCTCACTATCCCATCCCTTGAACAGTTTTAACTTTTTATGATTTGGCTAGCTGAAGATAGTAATAAGTTGCTGTTTCTTTTTCTTTTCCCCTGTTTGTACCAAACATAGGCAGTTATTCTGGTAAACTGGTAGTGCATTTTTTATTATGTAATTTTTGATGGCATATAGTGTATCTTCTCGAGTTCTACTAAAAGCTCCTCGAGTGTAAGTTGGGTTGTCTTCATTTATATTACGATAACCTGAGCAATCATAATCATGCACCTGCCTGTCATGTTTCTTGATACAGGTGGATAAAAAATACAGACAGTACTACCAACAAATGCAGATTGTAGTCTCATCATTTGAAACTGTAACTGGGTTTGGGACTGCAAAAACATACACTTCCCTTGCTCTTGGAACTATCTCGAGGCACTTCCGATGTTTGAGAGATGCAATTGTGGGTCAAATTTGCGTGTCCAGCAAAAGTTTGGGTGAGGAAGAAATGGCAGGAAATGGTAAAGGTGAAACATCTCGTCTTCGATTTGTAGATCAACAACTGAGGCAGCAGCGAGCTCTTCAACAACTAGGAATGATTCAACAACCTGCCTGGAGGCCACAAAGAGGCTTGCCAGAGCGAGCAGTTTCTGTCCTACGAGCTTGGTTATTTGAGCATTTCCTTCATCCGTGAGTGCTTTGTTGCAATTATTGATTATGGAAATTTTGGTCTTTTATTTTTTTGAAAGTTATCTTAATACAGAACTGCACAGAATAGTACATTAGTGCATACACATCAATGGAAATTGGCAAACTGGGTATCACCTACTGTGAAAGATGGAGAGAGTGATTATGACAAAGGATGCAGGAATAACTTTTGAAAGGGTTTATCTGACATTATGTATGTATGGCTATTTTATGTTTTGTCTGTGTTTTTGTTATTAGAATTTTTCTTTCTAACTGTTGGTCTAGGTTGTTAGAACTTTTTCTTAAATCAAGTTCCCTTTCACATATTTAGGCAGTTGATGCATGGGCATCAAAGTCACCTGACACGAGTGTCCGACATGGACACGGTGACCCCTGAAATTAGGACACTGAGGACACCTTATATATATATACAGACACACACACACACATTCATATCCAAAATTTTGTAGAAACTAGAACATTTACAAATATTCAATAGAAATTACAATTGACACACATTACACATTCACAAATCACAATGTCTATGTCAATGATAGACCTAACTGAAACACCCATTAGTGGAAAGGGATAGGTCTCAATCCACTATTGAAACAAGGGAAAAAGGTTGGTGACTGGCTTCCCTCACACCCACTATTGGATGCCCAGGAGAGGCATAAGAAAGCCAACCAAAATAGGACTATTTCTATTTGATTAGGATGGGGGCCACACACCCTATTATTATCTGTTCCCATTACTAAACACCCTTTGTATTTTAGATTATGCCACTTGCAATGATGATGCCACTTAGATTGAATGTCATGGGGTAGGAATAGAAATAAAGGGTAACCTCCACTATGTGAAATGAATCTGCTTGTGATGTTGTTTGTGGAATATACCCCTACAGAATACTTATTGTTATGCTCCCTGACTTGATTTGAGTGTCTAAGAGCCAAACAATGTAATATGTAATTGTACATATAATAATACTAAAAATTACATCACAACTAAGAGCCAAACAAGTGATATGTAAAATGTATATGGAAGAATAAAATACATCACAAATTGCAGAAAGAGAAAGAGAAGGATGACAAACATGGGGGGCTGTAATTCCATCGGTGCAGTGGGCTCTCAGACTCATAAAATTTCTCATTAAGTCATCAAAATCAAATTGTTCTATTACATAGATGTTGGAATCATATTTCTCATCAAGTCATCAAAATCAAAATGTATTACATAGATGTCGGAACACCAGTGGCAAATACAACATGGGGTAGATCAAGATTGAAAACCTTCTAATGCTCTTTACCTGCAAAAAAACCCTCTTAGAGCTCAATCCTCACTGAAAAATGTGAATGACTGGTGACGAAAATGTTTTTTTACAGTTATTTTGGGTTAGAAGTGTCCTGTTTTAGGGACACAGTGTCCTGATTTTGGGACACGTCCTGACACTGTGTCAGACACTTGTTTTGGACGTGTCATAAAACAGGACACGTCTTAAACAAGTGTGCAACACCGTGTCAGGACGTGTCTGTGTCCGACACGATGACATGGGACACTTTGGCCTATTTGGACATGTCCAGTGACTTAGATGGGCACTGATTAAAATAACATGTCTAGGCTGAGTTCTATTAGGTAAGATGTCTAGTTATCATTGAAGTGACATGGAATAACTGCCAGGTGCTAAGCCAAATGTCTAATTTAACAGATTTTATCTTAATTCAGCGGATCTTTATTTATCGGCGTCTTAGAATACTGGTATTTAATGCTTTTATCATTGATTACCTAAATTTTTGTGCATAAGGTATCCCAAAGATGCTGACAAACATATGCTAGCAAGGCAGGCAGGTTTGACAAGAAGCCAGGTATTTGGCTGATGGAAAAACTATGTTTCTTCATTATAAACCTTATGTTTTTCTGTGCAAACTTTATTTTATAAGATTGGTAGCTCTGAGTGTCACAGATCTACTGGGTCTTCATTGTTGTGAGTTGACTCAGTATTGTCCATCGGAATGTAAATTTTGTTACAATGCAGGTCTCAAATTGGTTCATAAATGCACGTGTCCGCCTCTGGAAGCCCATGGTGGAAGAAATATATATGGAAGAAATGAAGGAAGCTGACTTGGGACATTCATCAGCTGAAAAGGAATGCAAGAAAAGTGGTGAGAGCAAGGCAGATACAAAGTCAGGGGAAGGATCTGAAAATAGTCAGAACAGTGAAGATCAGAACCATACCAAAGCAATGCAGATTGATACTGATGCCCAGGATGTTGTCTGTGAGCAACAAAACATATCAGTAAGCAGTGGTTTGAAGTCTGAGCATTCTCTTGATATGAGTTATGGCAGAAGTCAGGCATTCAGCATAGAAGGGGTATCAAATGACGAGGTCTTTCATGATTTACGGGATGAGGATGTGACACCAGGAAAGCTTAAGAAGGCTAGGAATGGAATTGAAGGTTCTCCATATCACTTTTCTCCAAATATGAGTACAGTTGTAGATTTCAAAATGGAGGAAAGTTCCCGACATGGCAAATTTAACGATGAAAGGCACAGCAGTGAGAATTACAGTCTTGTTCACAGTGGCATGGTTCTTGCAGATAGTAGTGGAAGCTCTGGTTCATACCAGATAGGCTGTTTGAACAGATATGGACAAGAGTCATTCACCCCCAAGTTTTCTGGAAATGGTGGTGTATCACTTACTTTGGGACTTCAACACTCTGATGGATTATCATTATCTGGAACTCAACAACGGTGCATTTCCAGCGAAGGAAGGAATCGTGAGCTTGGAAGTGTCTCTCATGATTATTGTAACATTAGTGAGACTGCAGCTGCTCATGCTGCAAATGCTTATGAGAGCATCAACTCAGAAAACAGAAAGCGCTTTGCAACTCATCTATTGCAAACTTTGTAGCTTAAGCCAATGGAGATATGCTGTATACTATGCGATTTGTGTGGCTTTTCTTTGTCTAGCATAGCTTTTCTGTTAATTCTTTTCCATCCCTACAGTGGCATATCCCTATAATGGGGTTATGTTCCACATCGATACTCTTCTGTGATTGTGTATCCTTTTAAGTGGGTTTGGACCAATCTATTTGTCATAAACCTAATATTTAGGGATTTCTTGATTTTGATGTTGTAATTATTACGAGGCTTTTCCTTCAAACCCACTTGGAGGAAGAAACATAAGCCTATTGTAAAAGTCGTATGAAACAGAAAAGTTCTTAGGGTACTCATTGTAACTCACTTAATATGTGATTCATATTGGCGTCTTTTTAGAAATCATAAAATCGTTATTGTTATTCTCTCCATGGGGAGCACCACTTGCACGATCTATAGAGTAGAATACTCAAGGAAGTATTATTTAACAAAATAAGCTATACATAGTTAACAGAAGTTGATGGGAAATAATTGCATGATCTATAAAGTAGAATACTTGGGGAAGTATTATCTAACTTGACAATTTACACAAGTTGATTATATGATTGAATTGCCAATTTTGATTAATTTTTATTTGGTTTACATCATTAACTTCCTTCAAATATAACGCGTGGGTGTGTCGAATTTAATAACAAATGGCATTTGCTGTTAATTGTTATCTTTCAAGAAAGACATTTCCGGGTTGCATATATGTTCCATTTTGGCTTGAGAATGTTTGAACCTTTCCACTATTTTGGAAGATCACATGCATCATTGCTAAAACTTTTAGTATCGTGCAAAGAGCAATTTTACCATTTAAAATTTATTCTTTCATAATGCTTCATTCGTAGGACAGAGTGTTAGAATGTGTCGCATTTCAGACAGGTTATATTTTGCAATAAGATCTGCCTATTCCGAGGCAGCTAATTTTGGATGGAGGTCTATCCTTGTCCTCAAAAGTCAAATTTGAATAAACTTCTGTGCTAGAAGTATTTTTTAGCATGCAAAAGGAAATTAATTAAATCTGGAGTGTAAACCTTCTCGTTGTTATGTCTCGTGTATTTGCTCTGAAATTGACGTAGAATCAAAGCAAAAGCGATCTTGAGAGTTTGAGAAGGAATCAAGTTTGGGGGAAGTGGGCGTTGTTGTTGCTGTTGCTGTTGCTGTTGCTGTTGTATTCTGGAAAGTGAGATTCCTTCAAGAGGCCCTAGAATATCTCTGTTGAGAAGGAAACAAAATAAATATGGGTTGGGGGCAAGGGAGGGGGGTGTTGCTGTCCTGGAAAGTGAGATGCCTCCAAGAGGCCCTAGAATATCTCTGATGAGAAGGAAACAAAATAAATATATTCTGCAGTAGCCCCTATTAGGAAAGCCATTGCTTTGTAAAGAAAATATCCAACAGGACAATCACAACTCAAATAGGTTAGAACTTGGAATCTACACTAGTTTATTGTTTAAAGTGAACACATGTTGACATCAATCTTGGGTTGGAATGTTTCTGATAACAAAGCAGTGAGATTGGATTGGGTGAAGAATTATACCCTGGAAATTGCTGGAGTAGAGACAATCCTAAAGATGGTGGCCCCAAGTTGAGTACAACCTGGAAGTCTATTACATACTCCTATACGGATTGTACAAAGTTCATGGCCAAAGCTCGTCTTGAAGTATATTCTTCTAACAAATATTGGGCTGGAATAGATTGTTCTTAGAGAGGGGTGATTTACTTGAATCATGTCATAGCCGATTGGAAAGAGGCATAGAATGGATGATTTGTTCAGGTTTAGAAGGCATTTTCATCAAGGTTTATTGTACCAATGTCTAAAATAGAGTTTACTCCATGCGAAAGGCCCTTCTTGTTGGCCGATTATTTCTGAATGCGATAAACCATTTGCTAAAGCATGAACTTGTCTATCCATTAACAGTGGTAATCATGGTGAGGCAGGGCTTTTTCTATCAATTCGTTAGGGTGCCTGTTAGTCTCTGCAATGTATGTTGTGATGAATAAGGCTCTTTGAAATCTCATCAGTCATTGGGTGGACCAAGGGTTCATCAAAGGATTTCTTTTCTCCAAGTTAGATGTAGGACAACATGGTAATGAACATTTTCATTGCTGGCTTGTTTCTCAATTTCTTACTGGAGGAACAATAATCAAAGCAAAATACCATGTAATGTTTAGACGTTTTTCACACGACCTTAGAGTCAAGTATGCAATGGGCTAATACACAATGTTACAAAGAGTGTCCTCATGATATGCTTGATTGGCTTGTGAACCAAAAGATGTTCTTGAATTCAACCGACTACTTTCAAGTTTTTGGGTATTAGTTTGCTTTTTAGGTTTCCCCAAAAGAGCTTTGGTATAATGGTCATTTCAAGAGTTAAAAAAAAATGAGAAATGTATCACCAATTCATGATGCTCTTTGTTTGATTCTAAATTTGTACAAAAGTTCTGCCACCGACTTGTGTTCATTTTATCTTGTTAGGTGCCCTCCGCTAATTCTTATCAAATATTGAAGTCCTCCAACTTTATGTTGCTCTAATTTTGAAGGACTTTAGAATCTATGTTACACACGAGGGGATATGGGAGACACATGAGGGGACATGAGAGTGGGTGGGTGGTATGACTTCCTCAAGATACACCCAAGCTTAAACCCTTACTTGAAAATGGTTCATTTTGAAGTTTAGAAGGAAAATAACTTGTAAGGTTATGTTAAGAAAGTACTTTATGATGAAATCCATTATGACAAGAAAATGGTTCATTTGGGGTATATAAACAAAATAAACTGTAAGGTCATGTTAAGAAAGTACTTTATGTTGAAATCCCTAATGACGGGAGTTTGTGGTTGGGTTTGAGCTTTCGGGTTCTTATGTTTACCTGGACCAAAGTCAAAGTTAAAGGCACTTTTTTGGCACAAAGCATTTGGAAAGCATGGTGGCCCATCAAGCCATTTATGAGTTGGAGAGGTTATAACCTTTTCTTTTGCCTTTTTTTTCAATGACCATTCATTCTTGTGATCACTCGTAATCCTACAGGATGGAAAGCCCTGAACACAATTATCTTGTTTTTGAGAACTAAGGTTATTAATAGGAGACATTACCCCTCGTATTGTATGATAAGTAAACCTGTAATTTTTATCACATTGATGGGGATTTGCAGCTAGTACTTTGGATTGACTTGGGGGCATACTTCTTCATGGAACTTTTCTTGTCTAGGCATTTGATGTGGATCTTTGGTGGAGGGGCCTCACCTCTCCTTGTTGATGATCATGTGGGTTGTTTGATGGAGGTTGCTACAATTGCGCATCATGTTCTTTATAGTTTGATGGAGGCATTCTTCGTGTTGGGAAATCACCTACTTATTTCATCATGCTCAAATCATAACTTTTAGTTGCTTGTTGCATGGTTAATTCATGTCATGTTCTCAGTTGTTAGTGCCTCTATCATTGTGGTTCATTTGCTAAGTGTTTTCTTAGTGTCATTCACATTACCCTAATTTTGCCTAGGTAATTTGCATATTTCATCATATATATATTTTTAGTTTTAACTAGGTAAAATCCATATTAATAATAAATAGTAGTAATCTATTTTTAACGTTGTAGCCTAACTAGAATCCTTGTTGGTGTATGAGACCCCCTTGTTTGTGGGATATGAGGCCCATTCCACACAAGGATTTGATTGCTAAAGTATGTAGAGGTGTTTATACCTTGCCCCCCTCTGCATTTGAACCTATGACCTCCTAAGAGGGAATACATGCACACTTTCACTTTCCTAGAGGGTGCATGCCACATTTTAATTATATTCCCATTAGTTTCATCTCATATTAACCCTTCGTTTTTTCTTATTTCCACTTCTCATTATTACCAATGTGACATTGGTTTGAGATATTTCATTTAGTGATTAATCAATCCTAAACCTTAGGCCGAGTGTTGCATTAATTGGCCTAAAGTTGTAATTAAGATTTGAAGCCTCATTCCCTAAGTTTTAGTTGAATCAATCACCATGGAATATGACTTTAGGTCACATGGTACCCATTTGAGGGCAACGTTCTCCCTTTGGCACACATATTGGGGCAATACATTGAAACATAATATTTAATTATTACCTCTCTTCACCAATTCATTTTTGGTCTAATATTATCCTTTTTTTGTTTGTTTGCAAGAAATGCCCGTCACTCGGGGCCAGTGCATTTCCACCATTGGCTAAGATAACCACAACCCAGGGCATCTAAGCCGTCAAAGTCACCCGGGGATCGCACTTGACTTGGGCCACACCAACCCTTATGATGGCTGGAATTTTTGGGTGTCTCCTCCCAGCTAACTCACCTCTAAGGGGATTGAACTCGGGTCACCTTTCTGACGAGACCCACACCTTAACCGAATAAGCGAGCACGATTTGGTTGGCCTAATATTAGCCTTTTTCACATGTGCGAGTGCACTCTTTTGAGTTATCCCATCCTTTGCACATTTGTTTAGAAGGTGGTTGATTTTGCATGTTGTTCAATGGGTTAGTTATGCATGCACCTTAGGGTTTTTAATCATGTCACTAATCTCTTCACACTCATCCATCCATTAACACATTTTTTTAAGGCATTAGGTGGTGCACTTCTCTAGGGTGTCCACTTTCATCTTTGAATGAGCTTATTCATATCTTGCACATCAAAGTTTAAAGTGACTAATAGGGGTGCCCTATCTTTGGGACAAAGTGCCTAGAATTTCACCGACTCAACACCAATAGATACAGAGTGGACATGGGATTTTCAAAAAGTGTTTATAATAGGAAATCCAACAAATATTGAGGAAGTTGACAATTTCAAAATTGCTTCCTTGAAACCTTGATTGCATTTGGACCACTTGATTTGAGGACCATGCACCTTCGCTGCTCGAGCGATTTGATGATTTTGAGAGAAAATTATTATTAAATGCTCATGGTGGAAAATGCCTCAGCTCTCAAGGATGTTCACTAGTTTATTCCATTTTTCTTGGAGGTGTGTGCTCTCTTTCCTGGTGCCATTTTGGAGGTGACTGGTAACTAATTCCATTGTTTATTCATTGTTAAAACTTTCTTGTGGAGTTAGTTACTTGTCACAAGTGGATCTAACCATTTATGTTATTATTGGAAGATTTGTTGAGAGAATTGTGGATCTAAGAGAATTATTTTTTATTGTAAAGAAGTTGAGCTACACTTTTTACATAAGAAGTAGCATTTCCTCATCTATCATTAGAGGAAATTTGAGGTCTAAAATGAGTCTCCTAAGGAAAATAATAAAATAATAGTTAACATAATAAAATAATATGTGGATTTTGGAAGAAAAGAACTAATTTTTTTCTTCGTATTTTTCAACATATCTTCCTATAAATTTACTCAAATTTCGAGTGGAAGCACTTGTTGGATGCATAATTCAACTCCACATCCAACGAGTACCCACACTACATAGTTTTGATGGACCTCAACCCATGAAAAACGTGAAATACATTTAAAAAACAAGTTATTTTGAAAGTATCATGTTTTTAAAATGTATCTCTTTTTTTCATTTAAAAATGTGTTACTTTGAAAGTAACACATTTTTAAATGTATTTCTCGTTTTTCATGGGGTGGAGTCCATCAAAGTATACGATGTGGGAACTCTTTGGATGCAGAATTGAATTCCGCTTCTAACGAGTGCTCTTACTCGAAATTTGAGTAAAACCACAGGGATATATGTTGAAAATACGATATNTTTTGTTTGACTCTTTTTCTTATGAAGCCCATTTTAAACCCCAAATTTCCTCTAATTTTCATGGTTGATTTGTGATGTTTTTTCTTCTCTTGAAAAGTTATTGTATATCTTTAGGAGGAAGTAATGGAGGTATGTAATTTTTTTCTATCTAATGTGAAGCTTATGCTATTGGTTGTAATTGCTATGCATGCATGCTACAATATCACTTACAAACATATGCTTGAGAGGCTAAGTCTTAAGGGCTATTTTACCAACTTAGAAGGATTTAATATGAGGGTTTTACCTCTTTAAATTTTCTTCATGTTTTTATTTTTGAATACGTCGTCTTACATCTATCATCTTCTTCGAGTTTTTGTTGGATTAACATTTCATAATAAGAACACCTTCATATCAACGTTTGAGATTGGAACCATTAGGGCCCGCCAAGTTTGTTTCTACATCATCTAATAACGAGTTAAGACAAATTATTGGCATGTATTACAACTTTACTTGTCTTAACCATTCACATAACTTGCTTTGTTACACTTGATCTTTTGACTCCATTATGTCCAATATTGGATAGGCACTAGTCCCTTATCTTCCATCATCCTTATACTATCCCACATCTGTGCACATTTTGTTGAGGCCTATTCTCCTTATATCACCTTGGACCTCCATGCCATAGCCTTAGTTGTTGAAAGAAATTCTATTGTACTTTTATTTTATTCCTCCTTCAGAAATGTTATTCCTTCGTTCAGAGATGTCCTTGATGTAATTGGTCATGTAAAAGTCATGAGGTAAAATCTCCATTGTAAGTTGGGGCAATAGTACCCGTAGCAAGGATTTCTCCCTGCTACAGGGGCAGGAATGGCTCCCTTCTGTCTATAGGACAGAATGGTAGGTTCCTGTTAATGGTAAATGCAGAAAAACGAAACGGAAATGTAAACTAGGAGCATAAAATAAAACAGAGCGTAAATAACAATAAACTAAACTAGGGCTAAGCTAATGACAGAAAGAAATAGAAGCAATGTTGATGAACCCCTCTGCAAACACGGGTTAGGGTTCTGCCTTCAAAACCTGCAAAATAAACCTAAGCTACAATGGAAAAACCTGCAAACAATGTTAAGCAAAACCTGCAAATAAAAACCATGATTAGAAATCAAAGCAAACTAAATAACTGAGAAGCAAAACATGAAAGCACAAGTATACCTTCTCTAGTGGGAATGGGCCACCATGCCCTAGCTTGTGGAAGCCTCTCTCTTGGTTGGGGAGCAATGGCTCAAATGGAAATGGAGATGGAGAGGCAAAGGTCTCAAAGCATCCACGGGCAGCATAACAATAGGCAATGGGAGAAGTGTTTTGAGAGTGACCCCCCACCCCCCTTTTATATCTTTTCCAAGGGGTTTTAGGGTTTTAAGCCCTTGGTAAGGACTTTAGCCCCTTTTTTGGGCTTTTAGCCCCTTAAGCCCTAACTTTATCCCTTTTTAGGGTTTTAGCCCCTTTTTGAGGGCTTTAGCTCCTAGGGGGCTATTTTGGGCTCCTTTTTGGGGTTTTTAGCCCTTTTTCTTCATCGTTAGGTTATTTTGGAGGTGGGGGGGTCTAATGGAAGGTCTAATGGAGTGATATGAGAGTTGCGAGATGGTGTCCTTGGGTGGTGTAGGCCATTGAGAGCTAAGTGGGGGATTTTTGGGTTAACAGTATCCACAAAAGTATTTTATAAATGTTATTTTGAGCCTTCCTAGGTAGGTCAGCCCTAATTAGAGAAGTAAATAGGTGAGGCGCCTCATTCATTTTGTACACTTCTCACTCAAGCATTGAGAGAGAGAGAGAGAGAGAGAGAGAGAGAGAGAGAGAGAAAGAGAGAGTACTACGGAAAGGGAGCTGCTATTCTTGTTCTTGGGGTTTTACACTATACTTGGTTGAATTCTATATCGATGAAATTTTGTTGGGTTTACTCCCCCATGAGGGTTTCCCAGGATAAATCTCTTTGTTCTTTTGTGTTGTTGTGCTTGTCTTTCTTTCAGTGATCCTTTGCTTATGGTTATGATGCTAAATGTTTTAATATATTATATAACCATCAAAATTCTAACACTAGTGATCTTATGTAGGGATACCCTCTTGAGTTGGAGGAGAGCCAACCTAAAGTTGGAGAAGGTGTGACCAAGGTGATAGTGGGTAGCCCCTCTTAGTTACTCTTGGGTTTATGTCTTGTGCGTGGGACTTTTATACAATAGAACTGCTAATTCAGAAGGTAACATGGACCATCTTAGATATTTCTGATTCCACAATGGGGTTTGGTGCATTTGTTAGAGTTCAATGAGAAGTTCAATCTTGTGGATTTTGATATAATGGTCCTTAATAAGATTGAGGAGCTAATTCGAGAGATATTTCTTTTTAAATTTGATGTCCAACCTTCAACTCTTTGGTGGAAATACTATGGACGTAACATATCTAAGGCATTTATAAATATAAGATTACATTGGGTTATTGCTTGATTCTTTAGGATTATCAACAAACCTAATTTGGATACATGGCTTTGTAGATATAGAAGTGTGTGAAAATTCTTCACTAAGCCAAACAAGGTTTTCTTTGCCAAATCTCTTTTTTGGGAGGTTCTAGGTACAAGTGATCATTTGGGTCATCTTGGTATCCCCAACTCAATTGTTCTTTTTTGTTGCATAGTGTGATACCTAGGCACCTCTTATGAGTTTGTTTGTTTTCTAAGCTTGCTTGGAAAGGGGTTTTTGTCTTCTATGGCCACCTTCTTCCCATCCCCATCTAGGGAACCCTTAGAGACTCACAATCTTGGAATATAGAGTTTCAATGTGTATGCCAAGTCATTAGAGTTTGAAACATTATTCCTATGTTGGAAAAAGAGGAATAGTATCATTTTTCATTAGCCCCGAGTATTACATGGTGGGTTGACAATGTTAGTGGCAATGTTTGTTTGTAAATTACAACACAAGTCTAGAAAGTGGAGTTGGGTGTTAACCACTTGACTGAGCTCTTTGACTGTTGTTTTGTGGTATGGGCAAGGGGAGTGGGGTGCTCCCTGTGCCATTAGATGAGAGCCCCCCATTGCTTCTTCAAATCCTTCCATGGGAGTTGGATTGTGCCAACTGCGACATCAAACTTGTAACATTGTGAGGGATTCAAAAGCGCCACCATAATGCAAACGTCCGTACTAGACCCTTGTGTGACAAAATAACCGTAGTACCTTTGACAATTTATGAAATTGGGTAGCAACAACAAGATAAAGGTGGCTATAGAATTAATTACCAAGCTCCAAAGCCACATAATGAGGAATGGGGAGGGTAACTTAACAACGACAAATACAATCCACCTACCTCATGTCTAATACTGGGTGCAAACATGATATTTGGGTTTTATGATATTACTACAATGTTGTGCTTTCTACTATGGCATTGCTTAATACTTGTTCCATAATAATGGTGCAACATGTGGCACTTCAATTTTGGATTTGAACTATGGTAGTTTTGGTATGTTTCGTGGTATTTGTTGTCAACTTGTACTGTGGTGGCTACCCTTGTAGCCTTGATTTTTTTAATATTGTAATATCCTAGTTTTGACCCCTAGATTTGATTGAATTATATTATGTAAATTATATAAGTATGCAGGTGTGGATTCCTAGTGTATAGCTCAAGGCCCTTGGGCCATGTGATTGGCTTGTCATGACATATGCAATCTATGTAAATACTAGTGTTAAAATATAATATAAAATGGCTCATGGTAGCTATAAGAGCACAAGAACAAAAGGGGCTATGATTCCACTCGAGGGGAAGAAAAAATGGGTCTACAAAAGAGTGAATCCTCTATTTCCAATTGTCTGTGTGAAAAGTTCATTGCTTCCATCATGTGCTATAAATGATGCCACCCCCCTGCATTGATTCATTTAACCAATGAATGAATGCATGAAATATTTTTTTGGAGAAATATCTCATGTAGTTATGAAAAATATGGGTTAAGCACAAGTATAAGAGTCCCATGTCAAAAGTAACACTAGACCACGTTTCTTTGACCTCATTGCCATTTAAAATTCTTTCCATTATGCTATCATGCTAGCACACAATTGTTGAAGTTTTAGGGTTTTTCAAAAATTCAATAAACTTGTATGATAGTTCAGATCAAACACAATAAATATTGAAGTAAAAGTTTAGAAATTACAAAAGACTAGATAATAATAACATTCATCTCTTTCAACTTTAACACTCCCGTAAGGTTCACCGTGTTAAAGTCACACAACTAAAACAAAATACAACATGTAGATCAACTATAGATAAATTAAACAAGCCTAACAAATGGCATCAATAAAACAAGTCTGGTTTAGACCTTCCTTATACTCAGATATACTTTTAGATCAGACCTTGCCTCTCAGAGGAAAGTCACTAAAGGAACAAGTTTAGCCCTTACCGGGCGACATGCACATACCTGAGAGAGAGAGAGAGAGAGAGAGAGAGAGAGAGAGAAGTGCTCTAGGACAGGTTTAGATAAGCACTGTAAAAGACTCAGGACATTCAACAGGTACCCAACAATTGAATGACTTCCTCAAGAAATCCTCAATAGTCAATAGCAACCTCATAGGCCCAAAAAGACCTCAACAAAACATGTGGAAATATTCAACAAATAGATCACAACCCTAGATCGGGTGTTTTCAACAGGAGACAACCTTAAAACTATAGATCTGGCCCAAACAAAATCCAAGAAGGTAGTGGATTCCCCAAACAGTCCTAACGCAGTCCACGTGGGAAGCAGTTAACCCAACACAAGCTGCGGCCTTCACAGATAATCTATTATGGCAACAAACAGTACAAGAGGGAAACGACCGTCTTCCAACAAATCCACGGGGTAGCAGACAAGCCACAAGGGGCGTGGCTCTCACTGAAATAGTCCACAAGGAAACATACAATTCACAAGGGGCAGTGACCCTCACCGAAAAAAGTCCATGGGTGAGGAGTTAAGCCCATAGACAGGTCACGAATGAGATGTTAAGCCCCCAAAAAAACTCACGGTAAGGTGACAACCCAACATGAAACCCATGTCTTAGGTAAAGGGCCAAAAAATAGTCCACAATGTCCTCACAAGGAGCAACAACATCCTCACAAGATCACAACACCCTACAATAGGGCTCAGGACACCCTTATCAACTCACAGCACCCTCTCCAGCAGGTCACATCACCCTCACAAGCTCTCAGCTCCCTCTACAAGGCTCACGACATCCTACTGTAGAATCGCAGCTCCCTCAATAGGCTCACGGTTCCCTCAACAAAGGATGGTAGTAGCCCTATCAGGGAAACGATAGCCCTAATAGGAAGGAGACAAGACAACGACCCAATCAAGACCAAACCCTAGCAACATACCTTATCCACGTAAGAAGAATAGTAGCCTTAAATCCCTTGATGTCACCTTCAAATAGAGATACTTGAAACCCTATATCATACATGGCATATAGAGTCGAGATATGTTTCCAAGACACTATCTTAATGGATGCTAATACTTGTTTTTATAGCCTCTTAAAGACTTCTAGAAGGCCCCCCCTTCTAATCATTCGATGACTTAGGGTTTACTCAAAGGTCATGGCGTCATACATTAAGGAGGGTGTCCAATAACAATAAAGTTAAGTCAACATAACAAAAGGGTCAAGCTACCACACTCAAGAGGGGTGCTAGGACCAATAAGGGACAAGACCAAGTCAAGCACTGGGCTAACCACAAAGTGACACAACACCCACAAGACCAAGTGTACCGATAAGGTGGGAGAATAACCCTTTTACTAACAAGACCAAGGTGTATCAACAAGGTGGGAGAACAACTCTTTTACCCATAAGGAGAAGAAACCAAATTTTATCTCTCTCTCAAGGTATGTGGTCCACAAGTGTTCCATAGAGTAACTGGAGGTTTTTATCATCACCATAAAAGGAAGGTCTACATTGGATGATGTGATCCTATATTCCTCTTGACTACTCCTAAAGGTCAAGTGCTAGTGACATCATAAAGGGTGGCCAATCCCTTGAAGAGACAACCCAACTCAACCATGTAGGAGTGTAGGACATCACACATCATCATCTTGGTTAGCTAACCAATATATTCCTGGTTAACTGACTAGGAATATACCTGCAGGACCTGCTTGGTCCTACACTAAGAATCTTCCTGGTCCCAGACCAGGATGTCTTTGTCTCAACCTATAGGATTTGCTTGGTCTTCACGACCAAGAACTGTCTGGTCCCTGACTAGAATACCCCAGAGATAGATAGAATCCCTAGCCACATGCCAGGGATCTTTCCATGGCATCAACGTGCTTGGTCACAGACCAAGAACCCCAGTAGAATGTTGAGAGCCCTAGGTTACTTTCTAAGGACTTACTTTGCTTGGTTAATTGACTAGGAACACTAGTTAACTGACTAGGGTTCCATCATAAAATGGTTCTTGCAGTTGCACTATCTTTAACACTCTCTCTCAACAAGAGAGTCATTCTCAACAATACTAAGCTTGTCTCAGAAGTACCCAGAATTTGACAGAGGCTTAGTCAACACATTGATAGCCTATCTACTTGATAGAACATACTGCACCATGTCCTTGACATAGTGATACTTCCTCTCAATGTGTTCCGACCTGTTACAAAATACAAGATTTTTTGATTGCTTCAAATAGTTATACATGTCAGCGAGAATCTTGATCTTTATAGATCCACTTGGAAGTTATAAATGAATTCCCTTGTTCACTATGAACCACTTTCCACATGTCATTTAGCATCTTCCAAACTTGATGTTTGGATGCCTCGTCATAAATGGAGGATTCTGGATCAATGACGTGGCTCTTTTGAGATATCAAACTAGAGAAACCTTGAAGATCAAATAAAGACTCCATGGACTCCTCCCTCTTCTCATTTGAAAGGGATGACTCATGGACTGGCCTCACTTCTGTGTCTATATCACTGGGAGGTTCTCTGAATAACATTCTGAAGGGAGATCACATCTTTACTTTGCAATCCCACTCTGTTGGGGTTTGAGGAGAACAATTGGCTCTTTCTTGATCTCTGAACTTATCAATTGTTCCACTCTAGTAAGGAACAAGCCATCAATAACAAATGCATGACATATTCTCTTTTGCTGACTCTATGATGACACCTGGCATAATGAACATCTAGGGTAACTGATCCTGCATTCTGTGGAGCCTCTTAATCCCTATGTACCTGAGCAATCAACTCCCTCTATAACTGTGCATTTAACTTTGAGTATAGACACGATCTGCAAACTTCATCACTTGTTATCAGAGCAAGTCACATCCTCCTCCTCTTGTGGATCTTTCATACAAGTTAAATTTAACTTGACAATCAACAATAAATGATATCAATTTCATATAATGACATAGTCTTAGCATCCATCCATATACCTGACAACTATCTAGATGCCATCAAGAGAAGATATATGCAAAATGCCATAAAAAATATGTTTCATCATGACAATACAAAGAATCAAAACGAGTTCGGATAGAATTCCTCCCTCTTTATATCTTCCCTTATGTATAAGTCACAATGTGCATCTTGATCATATTGGACATGTACTTATAAAGTGCACAATGACATCATCCTCATGTAGTATCACACATTCATTAGCACAATTTAGGTTAGATCATAACCCTAGATATGAGAAATTTAACACATGAGGTTATGATAATTTCATACATGGATGTACTCTAAACTTCTTTGCACTTGGAAACTTAGATCACATTTATTAATGGATCAGAAAACTCTTAACATAGTAAAATGATCAAACTAGAAGGTATCATGATCATGCAAGCCCATGATTACTAAATATCAATTCAATATCTAAACGCATAAAGAGTTAATTAGGCTCTTTACTCACCTCAGAAATACATACTTGAGTTAATCCTTCTAGGAATGCTAGTCATACTTGACATAAGGGATCAAGTCCACAACATTCTAATTCATTATCTCTTTTATGAAGTGACATCTAGGGCATAGACTAGAAACACCACTAGAGCTGTAATAAGACCATTTTTTATTTTTATTTTTATTTCCCGCCAACTAATACTTGTATGTGGCCATCCAACTCTGATTAGTACACTGTTCCTCTTGTGTCCAAATGTTCAAACCCTTCTTGCCAACTTGATGATCTTTTCCAAGAAACTTGTGAGGTCAAGTTGGTTAGTATTCAAACCCTTACCTTAGGATGTATGTAGACTGTGATATGCTATAAAAACAGAGTTAGCTACAAGCCTTAAGCTCTGATACCATGTTAAAGTTTTAGGTTTTCTCAAAACTATAACAAACTTGCACAATAGTGAAGATCAAATACAATAAACAGTGAAGTAAAAGTTCAATAGTAACAAAAGACTAGATAATAATAATTTTCATCTCTTTCAACTTTAACACTCCCTTAAGGATCACTATATTAAAGTCACACAACTAAAGCAAAATCCAATATGTAGAGCAACAATAGATAAATTAAACAAGTTTAACAAATGACATCAATAAAACAATTCTGTTTTTGACCTTCCTTAAACTCGTATATACTTTCAGATTAGACCTTGTCTCCTAGAGACAAGTCACTAAAGGAACAAGTCTAGCGCTTGCCTTACCTGAGGGCATTGACATGCCCGAGAGAGAGAGATAAGTGATGTAGGATAGCTTTAGACAAGTACCATAAAAGAATAAGGACAATCAACATGTACCCAATAGTTGAATGGAAGCCCCAAGCAACCTTCAATAGTCAGTAGCCCTCATAGGCCCAGACAGACCTCAAAAAAACATGTGGCAATATTCAACAAATAGATCACAACCCTAGATTAGGTGTTATCAATAGGAGGCTACCTTAAAATTGTAGATATGTCCCAAACAAATTCCAAGAAGGCAACGGATTCCACAAATAGTCCTAACACAATCCACGTGGGAAGTAGGCAACCTAACACAAGTTGCGACCTTCACAAATAGTTTACTGTGGCAACAGACAGTGCAAGAGTGCAATGACCTTCACCCAAAAGAATCCACAAGGCAGTAGAAAAGCCACAAGGGGTGTGGCTCTCACCCAAATAGTCCATGGGCCAGTGGATAGTGCACAAGGGTCAGCAACCCTCACCCAAAATAGTCCACAGGTGAGGAGATAATCCCACAGACAGGTCACAATTGAGATGCTAAGCCCCCAAAACAGCTCATGGTAAGGTGAAAATCCAACATGCAACCCATGTCTTAGGTATAGGGCCACCAAATAGTCCATGGTGCGCTCACAAGGAGCAACAACATCCTCACAGGCTCACAACACCCTACAACAGGGCTCACGACACCCTTATCAACTCACGCCACCCTCTCCAATAGGTCACATCACCCTCACAAGCTCTCGACTCCCTCAGAAAGTCTCACGACATCCTACAGCTGAATCACGCCTCTCTCAATAGGCTCATGGTTCCCTCAACAAAGGATGGTAGTATCCCTACTAGGGATAAGACAAGGAAACGATAGCCCTAACAGGATTGAGAGAAGTCATCGACCCAATCAAGACCAAACCCTAGCAACATACCTTATCCACAAAAGAATAATAACAACCTTAAATCTATTGATGCCACCTTCAAACATAGATGCATGAAACCCTATATCAATATGGAATATAGAGTTGAGATAAGTTTCCAAGACACTCTCATAATGGAGGCTAAGACTTTCTTTTATAGCCTCTTAACGACTTCTACAAGGACCCCCTTATAATCTTTCAATGGCTTAGGGTTCACTCAAAGGTCATGACGTCATACATTAAGGAGGGTTTCCAATAACAATAAAGTTAAGTCACCATAACAAAAGGGTCAAGGTACCACACTCAAGAGGGGCACTAGGACCATTAAGGGAAAGACAAGACCAAGTGAAGCACTAGGCTAACCACATGGTGGCACAATACCCATAAGACCAAGGTGTACCATTGAAAGTGGGAGAACAACCCTTTTAATCACAAGACCAAGGTGTACTAACAAGGTGGGAGAACAACCCTTTTACCCACTGGGAGAAGAAACCAAATATTATCTTTCTCTCTCAAGGTATGTGGTCCACAAGTGTTTCATACAATAACTAGAGGTTTTTATCATCACCATATAAGGAAGTTCTAAACTAGATGATGTGATCCTTTGGTCCTTCTGACTGCTCCTAAAGGTGAAATTCTAAAGACATCATCAAGGGGTGTCTAGTCCCTTGAAGATACAAACTAGCTCAACAATGTAAGAGAGGAGGAAATCACACATCATCATCTTGGTTAACTGACCAAGATGTTCCTGGTTAACTGATTAGGGCTAAACCTGCAGGACTTTTTTGGTCCTAGACCAAGAATCTGCTTGGTCCCAGACTAGGATGTCTCTGTCTTAGCCTATAGTATTTGCTTGTTCCTTATGACCAAGCACTATCTGGTCTCTGAGTAGAATACCCTAGATACATATAGGGCCCCTAGCCACATGCTAGGGACTTTTCCATGACATTAAGCTGCTTGGTCGCATACAAAAAACCCAGTAGACTGTTGGGGTCTCTATGGTACCTGATAGGGACATACTTTGCCTAGTTAATTGACCAAGAACCCTAGTTAACTAACTAGGGTGCCATTCAGAGAATGGCTCTTGCAACTCCACTATCTTTAACAACAATTACTAGTACAGGATTGCTCATGAGAGAGGCCTTGAAACTAAGAGGCATGTTCAAGCTATCACAATATGAACATGGAATTTTTGTGAGTGAGAGATCTCCATGATTTCTCATGAGAGAGGCCTTGAAACGAAGAGGCACGTTCAAGCTATCACAATGTGAACATGGAATTTTTGTGAGTGAGAGATCTCCATGAATTGGTCATTATTGTGGATAGTTTTGTTGTACAAACCAACAAATCCCAAAGTTTTTTGAATATTGGACAAATAGAGTGCACAATGAAGATAATGTGCAAAGAACCTAAATGGGTATAGAAAGCTGTAAAAGAACATACAAGTTAAGCAAGTTATAAACCTTAAAACCCATTATATAATGTTACTCTATATATATTTGAGAAGTTGATACAACTTGACAAATATTTGAGAGTCCTCATTTTAGGTTGTTATTGACCCCAATTAAAAAAAAAGAAAATACTTTGAAAATCACACTTTTTTATGCTTTAATTCAACCACTTAAAATACTTCAACCATGCTTTAATTCAAAAGCGTTTTTTCAACCATTAACTCATATATGTCCTTCACTAATAATACAATTGAATATATGCTTTATCTCTTCATATCGCCATGAACGTCTCATCAACACATTTTGTTTAAATTCATTAAAAACATATATTTACATTGCATCAAAGTTCTGTTTAGAGCTTCATCTCTTCATAGGAGTTACCTTTCCACCCAACCATTTGCACCGATTGGATGACCTGGCTCGCGTGAGCTTTCACATCACGCATTGCTGGTCGTCCGATCGGTGCAAATGGTCGGGTGGAAAGCTAACGCCGTTTCAACACGAACATCTCATCACTGCATTTCGTTTAAATTTATTAAAAACACATAATTAGTATGAAATATGGTTCTCCCTTTTAGCCCAATATCACTTGAAAGTTTAACATGAAATTCATGCTTCTAAGTACCATAGTTATCCACTTGTATTAATGAGAATTCAATAACTAGATGACGTTACTGTCTCATAATAAAATTATTTTATTATGTTGATGGATTTGTTTGTTATTTTTATTTCAAATTTAGGTACTAACTTATACGGGTGGAAAATTTGATGGTGGAATTCGATAGCAAGAAGAAAATCATAAAAATTGTCAGAAGTTATATGCATTTTTTTAAAATCCCGATTTTTGTCGGATGTACGACGTGCCATCGGATACTATATGGTTGACCGAATAATAGTGTCTAAAACTGACGATTAACTTTTCTTGAATATCTAATAGCTTCGACATTGTTTCTATACTTGCGACAGTTTTCAAATGTTGTGGGATGTATTTTGTGAGGAAAAATGTCACTTAACATTCTTCAAGTAGGCCAAGGAGACGTGGGATCTGCATCGAGGATTTTGAATGATTGAAAATGTTACTGCCCTTGTAAAAGATGCAAGGGATTGAAGATAAGGAGACTTCTAATAAAAATAACTAAAATACATTTTAGCATCTATGGACATGTTGAAGGAGGGCATGCATATCATGCTTCATGCTTCTAAGTACCATAGCCCAATGTCACTTGAAAGTGTAACATGAAATTCACGCTTCTAAGTACCATAATTACCCACTTGTATTAATGAGAATTCAAGAACTAGGTTACATTAGTGTCCCATAATAAAATGATTTTATTATGTTGATGGATAACCAAAGTTTTAGATAGATCTTTTGTCTATTAATTTTATTTCAAATCTAGGCACTAACTCATATGGGTGGAAAATCCGACCATGGAATCCGACAATAAGAATAAAATCTGAAAATATTCGGAAGTTACATGCATTTTGTTTTAAAATCCCGACTTTTGTCGGATGTGCGACGGGCTGTCAGATACTATACGGTTGACCAAATATTAGTGTATAAAAATTGATGATTAACTTAAGTATTTCTTTTCCCATCGACACGCCTGAATATATTATAACTTTGACATTGTTGCTATACTTGTGACAGTTTTCAAATGTTGTAGGGCATATTTTGTGAGGAAAAATGTCACATAACATTCCTTAAGTAGGCAAAAAAGACGTGGGATTTGCATTGGGGGTTTCAAAGGATCGAAAATGTTACTACCCTTGTAAAAGATGGAAGGGATTAAAGATAAGGAGACTTATAATAAAAACAACTAAAGACATTGTAGCATCTATGGACACATTGAAGGCGAGCATGAATATCATCCATTAGTAATTTATTCATTATATGTGTTTGTATTGCAGATTGTTTTTGTAAATTTTTATAAGGAAATTCAAATAACGCATTGATTTTTTGTGTTTGTTTATTGATATCAGCCACACTGGCTTATCGATATAGAATACCAACTCCTAAGTACACCTTACTCTTAGATGGCCAATAACCTGTTAACCATTAATCCCTTAGCCATTGACCCCTTATAAACCCCTAAACTATTAAGTAATAACCCTATCCCTAACCCCTAATTACCCCATCTTAAACCCTGGCCCCTAATGCTCAGACCACTGACATGTTAAAGTTACTTCCACTAAAATTATACCAACCAACTCTCCCTTTCAATAAATTCCTCAACAAAACATCTTTACCAAATTGATCTAGCCTTTCTCCCTCTCTCAACCATACATCCTCAATAATTTATAACAATTCATAGACATACAACACATACCAACAACAATAAATAGTTAACAATATAACATAAAGCTTCTCTTTCTAACATACCAACTGCATTGAACACTTGAGGAGAACTACATCACTGAGCATCAAGAAAAATTTATTCAATAGACCAAACTACTAGAAAAATTGGCCCTTTCGAAGAAGAAGACCTCTTTCAAAACCCTCTTCTCTCATTTAACTATTCATTCTCTATTTTATTTAATTCACGTTTAATTTATCTTATGCCAAGTGACTTGCATGCTTCAATCCCTTATGCAGGATTAATTAGACTTAATCTATTAATAACCTTATATTATATCACTTTATCCCATTTACATTATTTTATATATTTTCAAATAAGTCAATTGGGATTAGATTAGGTGGTTGGGAGGATATTAGGTGATTAGTGTTAAGAACTGTTACAAAAACATGAAGTATAAGAATGTTATACCCAATACTGTGATCATCATCATATACATCCTCTAGGTTATAAAACTTGAATTTACCACGTAGTTTATCAATTTATATACTATAGTATTCAAATATAAAGTTTAACTATCTTATTGGCAATAAGACATCGACATTTAAATCTATCCATACAATTGGATCTTAAGGGAATTCATTCAAAATGCAGGTCTTGACTTTGTTGAAATCCCATGAACTATTTCCTCTAGCCATAAGGATCTTGCACTTGATCGAAGACCCAACTTAGGTAGTGGATCAACTTCAGTGTTTAGTTCTCTAAAGACATGTGTGAATGATATCCTCTCAAACAAGTGTGAATTCATTTCGATAAAATATGCCAAAGGTTGCAATGCAACTTTTAATGAATTAGTTTCTAATTCTTCATCCATTTGATCATTATTAACAAGTCTGCAAAACATCTCCTTTGAACACCCTTGTCCAAGGAAACCATTAGTAAAACTCTAAGTTCCATTTATTGAACATAATTTTGGAACTAAGTTCTAAACTTGAACTATGAAAGGGAATAAAATTGCTATTAGGTAATGTTTTCCTCATCACATTTGCAATTCATACAGTAACTAGGCCCAAAGTCTTTTTCTTCTGCATCATTTATCAAGTTAAGATTACTTTTCAAAGAAATTCATTTATGAATAACAATATTTTTTGAATTCTTGACCTTCAAAACATTTTATCGCCACCATTTAACATATTCATTCTCATCAACTTGTAAAGAATAGTAACCTGACCTAGTTGTATGCCTTAATCTAATGTCTTATTCTTAGACTAGTGCTTAGTACATCTAGATCCTCCCTAATTTTTATATGACTTCTCTTCAACTCAACCATATAGCCAGTCTAGTAATTAACAAGTTCATCCTCTAGCTCCAAAGTCAAAGTAATTGACTCCTGGGCTTAGAAACAACATGTCACTTTTCCAAATTATAACTAATCTTTGTTGATGTATTTATAACTTCAGAAGATTTTATGATGTATATTATCATTGAATGTTGTTGTAACCCCATTGGGGATGTGTTTATCCCCTTGCAGGATGTCTTAATTATGTCTATACCTTGAGGTACAACCTTCGTTGTAAGTCGGGGCAATAGTCCCCAGTGTAACATCATGTAATGTGTATTTGGAGTCTCTCTGGAAGAAGTCAACCCTGTTAGGGAAGATATGTGGGCCCTGATATTATGTTTGGTCAGTGACTTGAAAGGGTATAAATAGGGAGGCACTCTCCCTCATTTAGACACACCTCACACACTCAAGTTCGCATGAGAGAGAGGGAGACAAAGGAGGAGAGATAAATAATTGTGGAATAATTCTTATTACTGCTTTTGATCATCTTACTATTTCGAGGAAGTTTGCGAGGTTTTCTCCTTTATGGTTTCCCTGGTGAAAATATTTGTGTCTCGTGTATATTTTATATCTTATGCATTTTGCTACACTTGTTATTCTGTTAGATAAATATCCTAGATAAACTAATAAGATCTAAAGAAAAACTATCATGGTATCAGAGCCTCTCTGAAAGAAGGAACTGTATGACAGTGGAAACTAGGGCTTCCTAGTTCAAGGTGTTCTCTTTATAGATCATCAAGAAAAGAGGGCTAGGATAACTTGCCTCAGTAGGGTGCATATTTTGGTGGAAGCCGTTTCAAGATTGAAGAAGTTTCATTTTTGACCCTGTCACTATTGCCGGGAGGAACTAGGGCATCAAGTTTCTAAGGCTTCCCACATCAATTTTTATAAAGTGACCTTGCTGAGAAACTCACCTCAAGGAGGCACATATTTATATCCAAACATAATTTTCAAACTCCAATTTTGGAGAATTAGGGTTTCTTTGACAAACCCTAGGACAACCAGCTCTAGAACCAGGTCGGACTCCTCAAATCGGTATGATATAAATATTTCCTATTTCCATTTTAGGTTCTCATTTGAAAATATGACTCACCATACTTAGCTTGAGGACATGCTTGGAGGGGCTGATAACTTCTGAGCATGGAAGTACAAAATATCTCTGATCCTTGAATAAAATGACTTGGTTTAGTTCATCACTGGAGAAGTTCCAGAGCTAGAGGGAGATGAGGTTAAGGCTTCTCATAAGAGAAGCATGGCTAAGGATAAGAGAATCATTGGATATTCTATTAAGGATCACCACATCCACCAAATGTCCGCATTCAAGACATCGAAGGAAGTGTATGATGCTTTGACAAAGATATTCAAAGTAAAGAACATCAACTGGAAGATGAATTTGAGGAACCAGTTGAAGAATGTGAAGATACATAACTCCTAGACTATACACTCTTAATTCACAAGGGTTTCTCAAATCAAAGAACAAATTGAAGCAGTTAAAAAGAATGTCGAAGAATGAGAAATTGTAATGACTACCTTGAATGGTATCCCTAGATCATGAGACTCATTCATTTAAGGAATTTGTGTAAGAAGGAGGATGATCTCTTTGAGAAGAATCTGAGAAGAATGTGCACAAGAAGAATCTCGACTTGTGACAAGAGAAGAGAAGATGGGAGAAACTGAAGATCAAGCTCTCACATTTCACACTAGGTAGAAATTCAAGAAGAAGGAGAAGAATGAAACCTTTCATCACAACAAGAAGAAGGACAAGAAACAAAAGAATACCAAGAGAGATACTTCTAATGTTCGAAGCTATCCTTGTGATGAAAATGGACATTTTGCAAGAGATTGTATGAATCAGGAAAAAGAGACACCATGCTCATATTGTAGAAGATGATGAACCAACAAACAAAGGATTCATACGGGAGAAGGATTCAGATGAAGAGTATGTGCTAACTGTAACACTTACGAGAACTCTCTCACATGAAGAGCAGTGACTGGAATCTTTCACATGTCTGAACATGAGTCACGTCACAAGGTGAAACTTGGGGATGATTACCAATACCCCATAAAAGGGAGTGGAGAAGCTTCATACAAGCTTGACTCTAGGAAATGTTTAAAGATGAAGGGTGTGAACCTTCTCTCCATCTCTGCACTACATGCAAAGGGAATTGGGGTTGCATTTGTTGATGGCCAAGTTCTGATGTGGCCTAGAGGAAAGAAAATAAAGGATGAAACAATGATTGGAGAAGAAGAAGGAGGCTTGTACAAGCTAAAGGGACAACTAGAACAAGCATTGGTTCATGAGTCAATTGAACCAAGCGAATTGTGGAACAGAAGGTTTGCACATGTGCACTACAAAGCACTACCTATGGCAAGCAAATAAGTCTAAGGATTTCTAGAGATCTAGGAAAAGGATAAGGGAATTTGCAAAGGATGTGCACAAGGAAAGAATGCGAAGAAGTCATTTCTTAGTAGTCAGAGCAACAATATAGGAACACTATAGATAGTATACTCGGATGTATGTGGACCCATGTATTCTAGCTCACTAAGAGGGTATGTGTACTATGTTTCCTTTATAGATGATTTCTCACATAAGACTTGGATATATTTCTTGAAAGGGAAAAAATGAAGTTTTTAGTAAGTTCAAGGAATATAAAAGCTTGGTCGAGAACCATACTGATAGAAAGATAAAGACTCTATGTTCATATAATTGAAGAGAGTTCACTTCGAAATAATTCAAGGAAATTTGCAAAAAGTCCGGGATTAATAGGGAGTTTAGCACTCCATACAATCCTCAACAGAATGGGGTTGCGGAATGAAAGAATCGAACCATAATGGAAGTAGCAAGGGAAATGCTGTATGACCAGGATCTTCCGATGCACCTTGGGGCAGAGGAAGAAAGAACATATATTTATGTACAGAATTGTACTCCTCATCGAGTAGTTGACAAAAAGACTCCCGAAGAGGCTTTCTCAAGAGAGAAACCAGAATTCATCCATATGAGAATATTTGGTTGCTCGGTGTACATACATATCCAAAAAGTGAAAATGACCAAGATTGATCCTTCTAGGATGGAGGGTATATTTGTAGGATACAATGATACATCAAAGGCCCACCGAATATACTTCATAGGATTCAAGAAGATTGACATCAGTAGAGATGCAACCTTTGATGAAGACTCGGAATACTTCAGATCCAAGAGGACTCCTATCCAGGAAGTCGAGGAACCTGAAAAGAAGATAGTCCAAGAAATGGAAATTGGAGAAGCAATTACATAATGCCATGAAGATCATGACATGACAGAACCGCAAGAGCTAGTAGAGACATTCCTTGAGAAGGGATCCCATTAGAGGAAACCAGCATGGGCATGGGAGCTCATATGAGAAGCTGAAAGTTATGTCTCTCTAGAAGGAATACATAGAGAGAGAAAGAGGGAAAATCCCTACAATAGCTATGTGGCCTTGGTGTGTGACATCATTGACATAGAGTCTTCCACCTATGAAGAGGCTACATAAAATAATGAATGGAAGGATGCTATGATTGATGAATATCGGTTGATCATGAAGAATGATGTATGGGAGATTGTTCTGAGACCGGAGAAGAAGTATGTCATGACTTCAAAGTGGATCTACAAGATAAAGCATGCTGCAGATGGAAGCATCGAGAAATACAAGGCAAGGTTTGTAGCATGAGCCTTCTCACAGAAAGAAGGCATAGACTACGAAGAGACATTTGCACCCATGGCGAGGTACACTTCCATTAGGACCATACTTGATTTATCAGTAGTTATGAAATGGAAAATACACCAGATGGATTTCGAGACAATTTTCTTGAATGGTGTAGTTGAGGAGGAAGTGTACATGGAACAATCACTTGGATTTGAGACACATGACAGGAAGACCCTTGTTTGCAAATTGAAGAAGGCCTTGTATGGATTGAAACAAGAACGAAGGACATGGTACAACAGGATGGATAAATTCCCGATGAGCTTGGGTGTTACCAAGAGTAAAGAAGATTTCAACCTCTAATTTAAGGTGGAAGATGGAAGACCTGTGATACTCCTGCTATATGTCAATGACTTGTTTCTGACAAGCGAATATGAACTCATTACAGATGCAAGGATGAGACTTTCTACAGATTTCAAGATGAAATAACTAGGTATGATGCACTACTTATTAGGCACGGAAGTGTGGCAGATTGCAGATGGAATATTCCTTGGGCAAGGGAAGTATGCAATGGAGATTTTGAAGAGATTCGACTGCAAGGAAATAACCACACCTATGGAATCTAACTTGAAGCTTTTGAGTGATGCTTCATCTGAGTCGATTGATGCCACAATGTATCATCAAATGATTGGCTCATTGATGTATCTGATGAATACGAGACCAGAAATATGCTTTGCAGTGAACACCCTGAGCTAGTTCTTGACGGATCCGAGACATGTTCACATGACAGTTGCAAAGAATGTTTTGAGGTACCTAAAAGGTATAGTGGATTATGGGATGAAATATGATGTGAATCAGAAGATTAACCTACATGGTTATGTTGATTCAGATCGGGAAAGTAGTGCCACCGACAGGAAGAGCACCTCAAGTTGTTGCTTTAGTTTTGGATATGGAATGATCTCTTGGTTCAACATGAAGCAATCACGCTTGGCGTTGAGTACAACCAAGGCAGATTATGTTACCGCTTGCTCGGCTAGTTGTGAGGTAGTGTGGTTGCAAAATCCACTGCCTGATTTATTTGATCTCTAGTTGGATGTGACTTGTATCTTCTGTGGCAATTAGAGTTGTGTGAAGCTGTCGGAAAACCCAATGTTCCATGACAAGTCGAAGCACATCGATATCAAGTTCCACTATATCAGGGATATGGTGTAGAGAGGAGTAGTGAAGCTCTAGTACATGGAAATAGAGGAGTAGATAGCCGATGTGTTGACCAAGCCTCTAGCGAGAGTGAAGTTCGAGTACTTCAAAGGAAGACTTGGTGTGATCCAGATCGATATCCCTCGAAAGAGGGAGTGATGTGTTTTAGCATAGCTAGAGAGATAGGTTTTCTGAGCATGACATCCTCGTGAAGTTCATAGGTTGCGCAGATGTAATCAATCCTGCAGGTTATGCTTAGATAAGTCCCAGTGAAGCTCGTAGGTTATCCTTGGATGTAATCAGTCCTGATATGATTCTATGCTAGAAATAACTGACGCATGATATCTCACATGGGAAATGAGATAGGTTTTCCAAATGGAAAAAATCCTGGTGAAGCAGGATTGTCGGACGTAATCAGTCTTGTAGGTTGTCCTTAGATGTAATCAGTCTTGGCGAAGCTCGCAGGTTATCCTTGGACGTAATCCGTCATGTGACAGGTTATTCGAGTGTAAAATGAAATGTGGCATGGTACATGTGTTACTTGAATGTAATAAGTCCTGTGGGTTGTCCGAGTGTAAAATGAGACCTGGCGTGGTACGCAAGTTACTTAGATGTAATACGCCCCGAAGAGTGCCTAAACGTAAAATATCCTAGATGCAGGTTGTTCAGATGTAAAAAGTCGTTGAGGTTGACCAGGGAACGTAAAAGGTTCTAATGTAGCAAGTTGTTTGGTCGTAATATTTCCTTACATATATATCTATATATGTGTGTTCCCATGTTGAGATGATAAGGTCATGAAGCACGAGAGGTGCACCTAGGTGGTTCTACTGATAGAACACAGGTTTACTATGCATAGATGTAATGCACTGAGTGTGCTCCTAGGTGATCCTTGCATAGTAGAAGCTATAGGTTGTCTTAATTACCTGAAGACATCCTGCATTACTACTATCGTGAAAGAGCGCAGGTGGTATGAATCTAAATCTTTGTTCTTTGTTTTGTTCTGTGTAGGACAAAAGAGATGATTTGGATACGATGAGATAAAGGTAGGAGACACAGGTTATTTCCATGGCAATGTAAAGAAGGCCATGAACCGTTTCTACGAGATGGATTTCTTGAGATGTGATGAAGGCCTAGATGTGGATTAGGCCTACACCCAGTCGAGAGAGGGATGGATCTGTAGAAACTTCCGATGACGAATAGTACCGATCAATGATCAATAATAAGAAGATGATAGCAACAACTATGATGATGACTCTATGACTTCGCGATGATGACTGTGCGATGAAGACTTGACCAGATGTGTTGATGACTATGAAGATAGATAATACCTTCCTAGTTAAGAGGGAGTGTTGATGTATATGTAAGTTCATAAGATAGTCTGATGTATATTAACATTGTATGTTGTTGTACCCCCATTGGGGATGTGTTTACCCCCTTGCGATATGTATTAATTATGTCTTGACCTTGAGGTACAACCTCCGTGGTAAGTTAGGGAAATATTTCCGAGTGTAACATCATGTAATGTGTATTTGGAGTCTCTTTGGGAGAAGTCGGCCCTGTAAGGGAAGACATGTGGGCCCCGGTATTATGTTTGGTCAGTGAATTGAAAGGGTATTAATAGGGAGGTGCTCTCCCTCGTTTGTACACACCTCACACATTCAAGTTCGCATGAGAGAGAGAGAGAGAGAGAGAGAGAGAGAGAGAGAGAGAGAGAGAGATACAAAGGAGGAGAGATATATAGATGCTGAATACTTCCTATTACTGCTTTTGATCATCTTACTATTTTGAGGAAGTTTGTGGGGTTTTCTCCTTTATGGTTTCCCCGATGAAAATATTTGTGTCTCGTGTATCTTTTATATCTTATGAATCTTTTTATACTTGTTATTATTTCAGGAAAGGACCTAGATAAAATAATTAGATCTAAAGAAAAACTAACAATCTTACTACTAGACTTCATCTCCATGATAAATAAAGCAAGTATTTCCACGATGAATTGTCTAGCCACTTGTTCTTGGGATATTATCCTTTTGGAAAGAAGATGGTAAGTTCCCCCTTATAAATATCCTCATACATCTACCTATTATCTTCATTTGATACTAACTTAAGAAACAACAAAATAAAATTAATGGTCCATGTAATATTAGCACCCTTGAGTTCTTGATATATCTTGTCAAATTTTTTAACCCCCACCTAATCTCTCAACTATCAACCCCTTGTAAATTAAACCGTGGTTTCCAACTTGGGCTAGGGAAAGTTTCCATTCACTTAAAACTTGTACTCTCCAAATGACATTAAGAAAGAATATAACATTTATAATGATGGGGGAAAATAAGATCAATATGTTTCTTTTATGGTTATTGTGACTATATATCTCAGAAAGTGTATCTCTTCCTACATGTCAAGAAAGGTTAGTTTTTCCTATATGTTTTCAAAATGTTGTTAAATATCTTGATGAATTACACAAGATTCATCGTTGATTAGTTGTCTTTGTTTATTTCTCTCATTTAGGTTGTATTTTTTTTCCTATATCATTTGAATAATTTTTATATACACTAATATTACTTTAATTTTTGTATCTGTAAAGATTGTTTTCCTAGGGCATTTCTCTAGGAGGAAGATTTGCAACTTGTACAATCGTTTGTTCAAGAACACGGAGATAAAATTAAGGATCGAGCTAATGATCCTATGCAAGAAGATAATGATGTCGATAACACAGTTGAAGAAGATGGGACAAATATATTTATCAAGGAGACATTTAATAATGCTGGAATGGATGATGATGGAACCCAGTTTGATGGTTCTTATGATATACCTATACTTCAGAGGGATAGTGAACCTATTTATGAAGGATTGGAAACAAGTATTCTCTCTACTATATTGTTGCTGGTGAACATAAATGTTGTAAATGGTTTGTCAAACACATGTATCACACAACTCCTAAGGTATGCAATATATTTCGTCACATTTAATATATGATGACAAAGATTTCATTTTTTCCCCTGTTTTTAATGTTAGTTGATCATCATAGACCGTAGCATTTCAATGCAATATGTATGACTAATATTCTTTACAGTAACAAGTATTGTTTTTTTACTTTTTAGATTGTTAGGTGAATTTTTGCTACCACTGTCAAATGTTTTAGCTCACACATCGCTATTTACATGCCTTATTGAAAGATGTTGGAATGGAGTATCAAGCTATCCATGCATGTCCTAATTATTATATTCTCTATTATAGAGAACATGCATAAAAATACAAATGCCCAAAATGTGAAGAGAGTAGATATCGAGTTGATAAAGTAACAAGAAAAGTGCTTGGCAAGGTTCTTCATTATATTCCCATAATTCCACGTCTGCGGCAATTGTTTAGGTGCAAAAGAATAACACGGTTAATGGATTAACATGCAAAGAACATAAGTGAAGATGGTGTTATTTGAATGCCTATGGATGGATATATGTTTACAGATGAAATATGGCCAAAGTTTAAAGAAGAATCTCGTAATATTGAGCTTTCATTGGCAGTTGACTATGTCAATCCATTTAGAGAGCTCATATATGTTAACTCGGTGTGTCTCGTTTTTGTTATTAACAATAAAATTCCTCCATGGATGTCAATAGATAAGGAGCACACAATGATGGCAATGATTGTTACATGTATCAATTTGTTTAAAATAATTTTTATTAACACGACAAAATATCATTTGTGTTGCCTGTTTCATAATTACGTGTTATGTTTTTCTTTTAATTAATATATGTTCAATTATGTTTTAAAATAATGCCATATATATTTTTATTTACTCATATATGTAGTAATTATGTATTGTATGTTCAATCAAATAGGTAAATACTAGGTCAAAGATATGAATTTATATATCAAGCCTCTTATCGATGAGTTACTATAGTTATGGAGGGGCGTGACTATGTATGATATCTCTAGACTAGTAAACGCACAAAGGAAATTTCAATTCCATGTGATGCTTGTATGGACAATTCAGGATGCCCCAGGGCTAACACATTTCTGTGGTATGTTATAATAATGTTTCCTTGCAATTTAATAGTGTTTAATTTATAAAATTTATATCATGCATGTTTTTTAAATAATCCCTTCATTATACATACTTAAAATTATTGATATACAAATTATTTCACTCTTGCATGTATTCAAACAAAGGGTAAATTTTCATGTCCAGTTTGTGGTCCTAAGATGAAATCTCGTCATTCAGGAAGTTTACTAAAGAAGGTGTTTTATTAGTATATGCACTTCCTTTCTAAGAACCACAAGTATTAAAAAATTGGAACATATATTTTCAATGGGAAAGAAGAGACTAGACTAAAACCACAAAGAATGACACCTTGTCTATGGAAGAAGCAATATAAAAAGCTATTAAGATCGTCAAGGTATGGATCGAATTTTCTATGTATTATATACATGAAATGTTTGGAATATTTTATATTTTAATGTATTTTGATCACTTTACTATTTGACAAGTGTTGTTCTAATATCTTTAATTATGCTTCATATTAAAGGTTCTGATCAAGGCATCAATAATGAGGTGCTTCCACGAGGAATGAAAAGTTATCCCGAGCAGTTATATAGGATCCCCTACTATGAGCATCTAGAATTTGTTCATTTATTTTATACAATGCACATCGAGAAGAATGTAATAGATAACCTATGGCGAATATTAGATGGAAGTAGAGCTAAATAAATAACCAAGATTTGTACTGTCATTTAGGAGGCCAATCATGCAATCCAAAGTGTGATTTGTTCAAATAGCGATGTATACACCCAAAATATAAGCACCCTTCCATGGTTATTGATAGAACAACAAAGCAAGGATGTTAAAGAGGTTATTAAGAAAATCAAAATTCCCATTGGATTTTCTTCAAAGATGTAGAATATCCTAACAAATAAAGGTGAATTAGGTGGGGTGAAAACTCATGACTGTAATACCTTCATTAAGGTAATTGTTTTGGTTTATATATTTGTGAAAAATATTGTTATTTTTTTTCTTTTGTACTAATTAATTTGGGAATAAACACTAATTGATCATTTTTTTGGTTGTTGTATGTTCTACCTCTAGTCGCCCTAGAAAACTTTGACAACAATGTCAACCACGTAATATATGATCTGGGAAAATACATGAGGTAGGTGGCGATTTATATGCAAAGTGTAATATGTTCATTAATCATTGTACATCTCATTTTTTACTGCATGCATGTGTTTTACTTGCAATGTAATATATACTTTTTTGTTGAAACCTATGATTTTCTTTGATCATTTGTAGATGGTTGTCATCTAAAGAAATAGATCAATAAGGTATAAAGTATTGGAGGAGAAAACTTCCTCATCTAATGTGTGAAATTTAAAAGTATCCACCTTTGTCATTTTTCAATGCACAAAAACACTATCTCTTACACCAAGTTGAGGTGATTGAAAAGTGTGGATTTGTACACACAAGGTCAATGTGTATTCTTTGAGAGGCACTTGAAATCACTCAAGGCTTTGGTCAAACAAAGAGAACATATAAAGGGTTCTATAGTAGAGGAATATATGGTATATCAAAACATGGTTTATATTACTCAATATAGTCCTCAAATAGTTGCAAGTATTAATGTGGATCACATTTGAGATGCCAATTCCATCAACAAATTTGAAGGGGAGCACCTAATGGGGAAATATAGAATGAGGAAAGTTAGATGTAAGTATATGGTGGATATTTATAATAAATTTGATTTATTATTATTATGTATGTAGTACTTATTTAATTTTTAGTCTTCCGTTATAATCCATTATTAATATGGATGTATTCCTAGGTAAGTAATTATATGTGAATTTTATTATTATAATACAACTTGTTAAAAATGGGATGCAATCCATTTATACATTGAAAATAATATTAATTGGATGAAGGTATCGATTGAATGATATAAAGAGTCTAATAATGGTAGGTTAATAAGAGAACGTGTGTCTACATTGGTCAAAGAAGTTGAACTTAAACGGGATACAAATCTTACTCAGAGGGAAATTGATTTAGCACATGGTTAAAAATATAAACATGGAAGCATTTTCACCCATACTATTTTCTTGTTTTTTATATTATATTGATGTATATGGCATGTTTTTTTCTTCTTCTTAATTTTCACAATTTCCAAGTATAAATATGTTTATGAATTGAAAATATGTTTTTTACATGTGTATCATATTGCAGTTGAAACACCACATGGCTATGTGGTGTAATGGCCACAAATTTCGCATCAAAATGTTGGATGAAAAGATGAAAACTTCTAATAGTGGGATAACTGCATTATTTCAAGTTAGTAATGTTTCCTCTAGGAGTGACAAATATCCCCGAGAATCTGAAAAATCAATATTATGGGTTTTTGGATGATATATTTGAGTGTGAATTTAATTCCTTCAAATTAGTTATGTTTGATGTCAAATGGTACAGGATATGAATGAATGAATGTGATCCTGATAAAATTTTTATTCAACATGCTAACAGAGTTACCATGGTTAATACAAGGATTGTTGGGAAAGGATCAGATACCTATGTTCTTCCAAGCCAATGCAAACAAGTATTCTACTCAGAGGTTGTAGGTAAAATGGGTTGGTCATATGTTGTTAAATATGATCCAAGAGGAAGATCGGTAAAGTATACCATAGCGGAAGAAGATGAGATTGAATAATAGGATTAGGTAGAGGAGCAATTAGTTCATGTTTTAGACAAATATGTCAAAGAAGTTCAGGGAGATGTGTGAGACAATGTTTTGGATGAAGATAATATTGACGATGTGTTAGACGAAGAACTTGAAGAAGTCAAACCAAATGTAGGAGAGCATTGTTTGGATGATGATATGGTTGGAATTGACGATAGTGGTGATAATGTTGATATGGCCAATCCTTTCTACAAGAACTCTGAACTAGATGATAGAAATGAGGAGTTAGATGAAGAAGAATATTAATGATATCAAAATGTTGAGATGTAAATGGTATGTATTTAATTATATGTTTTCAGCTCATTTTTACTCTTTCATATGTATTTATATGGTTTCTTCTCATGAAACTTGTATCCCACAAGAAGGCCTTGACACCCTTGTTCACCCCCATGACCATATTTATCTTGATTTGTTTCTTTTAAAATTATTTCGAGATGTACATTCATGCAATATCTAGTGCAAGGGAAATAACGTCGATGATGAACAAGTCTAGTGCCTTATTATTTCCACCAATCTCATGGGCCTAATTAACATGAATCATGATGGTTTTGAACAACATAGGTGATGGATATAAATATCAATACGACCACGATGTGGATGGGGTATGATGGGAGTTACATGCAATATGACAACTCGAGAAAGTTCAAATGAAAGTAAGACAAGATTGGAGATATAGAGTACTGGCCGACGTTTGAGTTGTCTTTGAGTCTAGAAACCCTCCCATATCATCAAAGAATGCAAACAATATGTCCATGTCAAATTTCGGTGCATATAGAAATCGTTTGAAAAAAACTTAACATTGGCCCATATAGTCCAAGTACAATGTTTCTGAGTTGTTTCTTTTAAAATTATTTTGATTTGTACCTTCATGCAATATCTAGTGCAAGGGCATTAACATTGACGATTAACAAGAACTTGATAAATTGCACAAGATTCATAAATTATTTCTTGTCTTTGTTTTTTTTTCTCATCTATGTTTTTTGCTCCATATAGAGAAGCACAAAACCATTATTAAAAAGGAAATGTCATCTAGATAACTCCTTGCCACCAATATCATGGGTCTGATTGGAACGACACATGCTGGTTTTGAACGACACATGCAATGAATATAAATATCAACACGACCACGAAATAGATGGGATATGATGGGAGTTACATGTAATATGACAACCCAAGAAATTTCAAATGAAACTAGGACAATATCAGATATATAGAGTACTTGCCGGTGTTTGAGTTGTCTTTGAGTTTGAAAACCCTTCCATATCATCAAGGCATATGAACGGTCATCCATGTCAAATTTCGGTGCATAAAGAAACTATTTGAAAACAATTTAACGTTGGCCCCATCCACGGGTCATTGTTTACGATAGTTTATTTGTTTATCTTAGGTCATTGTACAAAAATATCTTTAAATATTATAGGAAGAAGTAACACAATGAATCAATCTAACAAAATTTCATTAGACATGGGGATCTTACATAAGTTATTCCTATATTTTTCATTCATTGATGTGATATGTGATGTGTGTGAATGTTGCTATTTAAAATTGAAAGGATCTCACTCCCAATTTGATACCTAATGGATATTTGAGAATGATTAAAAAAATTGGAATCTAGAGCTACAAAAGTAGAGTAATATCCACCTTTAAGGTAAATTTACCATGTGCCTACTACAATCATGAGAGTATGTTGGAAAATATTAAGTCTCACACTATCCTATGTGATATTATTCAAAGAGCATCATACGCGAAAGTTATCAATATATTTAAAGGGTCCTCTTCAGGTTTTCCCTTGAACTTAGGGATGTCCAAGGATAACTTCATAGACATGTTTCACCAAATCATTTCTTGTTTACTAGGATAATGGGTTAATTAAGACAAGTATGGATGTTTTATTCCTACCATGAATGGCCAAGTTTTATTTCCTCCAAAAGGAGGAGGGTTAGCCCCTCCTCCTCATAAAGTATTCCCTTTAAAAGAACCACCTTCTCAAGAGGCACCACTACTAGCCATGTTGGATTGTGGTAATTTTTGGTAGCTACATGCCTATATAAAGATGGGATTTACCCAAATGGAGGAGGTATCTTATTAGAGAATTAATACATCTTAGTACCATGATCATACACCTAGGATACATTTCATTAGATTTTATGCTATGTTATATGGTCTAAACTTATACTATGTTGATCATTTTGAGAGTTGAGGCGCTCCACTTTGATAAATATGACAGTCCAGATGCCCTCATTGATGACAGATCATTCTTGGTTCACTCCCCATCCTTTGAATATGGGAATATGTTTGGCCTTAGGCGCTAGTGCATGTTGTCATGCTTTTTTGCATTTCTTTATCATTTATTGCCTCCTAGAGCCATTCCCACTCACCCATGTGATCACCCATGCCTAACATGCCTTCATTTATGATCCATCATGATCCGTCCATGTTCACACTTGCATTCGTGGCCGTTTGGGATGGTTAGGGAGCTAATTCGTCCACCTAGGGGGGTTTGAGGGTCAAATCATAGTCTGACACATGTATGCATCCAAATATACTCCAAAGGATACCGATTTATCCATAATGTAGTATAAAACCAATCCATACATATTTACATGTTGGACAATCATAATAAAATCAGTTATTGACTACATATGTGTATGATATTTTCACTCTTTCTGTTGTTTTGTGCATAATTTGTGTGTAATATCGAATTGTGAGAATCCACTTGGCTCCTAGATCCTACCATGAATCAATTATCACATGGTATCATAGATATTTTTAGATTCAAATCAAATCCATAATGTTTGAGTTATTGTTTAGGGTTTTTTCTAGAGTATTTTTAGTGTTTGCATTACAAGTGCAATCAATAGTTTGTCACTTAGTGAGCAAGCAGAAATGGAGCAGAATCATGTATTGTTGACCCCATTCAACTATTTATAATGGAAGGCTGAAATGTTGATCCAACTAAGGTCAAAAGGGACGTACATAGTAACCATGGGAACTAAGGCCGAACCCAACTTTGTTGTGGAGAAATCGAAGTACTTCAACAGGATTGATGAAGAATTTGAAATGATTGTCTCAACATTTCGAGAGACTTACTCTTCCATGCAGATAATATGAAAAATCCCAAATAAGTATGGCTCAATATTGAGGCATTGTTCAGGAAGACTGATGAGATGGGAGGTCACCAACTCAAAAATGAGCTAATCTCATTAAGTCCAACTCACTTTGAGACAATCCAAGACTTCTTCACCAAGTTCAAATCATTGGTGCTTCAGCTGAAACAATGTGGCATAGAGAATAAAGAGGAGAAACTTATCTTGTCAATACTTTCGAATCTAGGGCTAGAGTATTTTGTGTTTGTGTCTACATTCCACTCTAGCAAGCTCACATCTCGGAATTGGAGGATGCCATTACTGCAGAATTCATGGAGTCATTGACACAAGAGCAAGACAAGATGGTACAAATGGGAACCATCAAATCCAGTAAGGATCAATCCCTTGCTACAGGTGTTTCAAATCCAGCCAAAGGCAAGAATAAATCCATAGATTCAAAGTAGCAAGAGAAGAAGAAGCAAGAGAAACCCAAATATTTAGATGGGGGTTCGAATCTTACCAAGGACAAGGAAAAGAAGAAGAAAGAGAAGACCAAATGCGCTTATTCTCACAAGGGGAGGCATCTAGAGAGTGCATACATGAAGAATACCATAGACATGATGGCACAAATACTTGAGAAGAACAACGTCCCTCTGCCGGAAGGTGCAAGGAAGAAAGATGGAGGTTCAATCTTAGACAACAAGGAGAGGTTCCACGCTTTGGTTGCTGGTTCTTCAAGTTATTATTCCTTCATCATAGATTCATGAGATTCCAGGTACATGACCTCCATGCAATATTCCTTCTCAGTCCTATATCCTTACAGTGGTCCATCCATTCTTATGGGTGATGATTCATAAATCCAATCCAAAGGGATTGCCATGATTGATCTTGAAGATGGGTACTTCAACAATGTGTTGTTCGTTAATGATCTAGAAATGAACCTAATCTTAGTGTATCCAATGGAACACACTGATGAATCCAATAGAGTAACATTTACTCTAAATGCACTGGAGATATCATAAATATATACAGGAAAAGTCGCAGCATTGGGTTTTGCTGACCATGATTCGAGAATGTACAAATTCTCTCACTCTGTAATACCCCATTTTGACCCTTAGGATATATTAGCTTTTAATATAAATATTGTATACATGTGATGTATGTTTTCCTAGCATGGAGCTCAAGGCCAAGGCTCCGCTAGTGGATGCTCATATTTTTAGTTAAAAGGAAAGTATTAGATATTATGTTACCCACTTGCTATTAAGCCATGGAACATTGTAAAAATGATGTAAATAAACATCATGCAATAAAATACCAAAAATGGCTATGGAAGCAACTAATGAGAAGGGGCCATGTGTATCCACTAGGGAGTGGTGAGGGGGTGTGGGATTGAATCATGGGTTGCCAAAAGGGTATGTGCTCAGTTCTTCATTCCCATTCCATTGTGGAATATGGTAGTTTTAGTTTCCATCTATTACAGATGCCCAACCATGAGAAGAAAAACCCAAAATCGCAACTTTGCAAGAACCCACGTTTTGAAGAGCCAAAAATGCCCATAATTGGTATTTGACAGTGAAATCCAATGGGGGATGGATAGATATGAACCTTTGGTTTAATTTGAGAGTATTAAATACCCCTAAATCCATTGGAAAACCCAGCTTTTATATCCCATAAATCCACTGACGGGATAGAGTTATTTGATGGCAGAATTGTGAGAAATCCAAGTGTGAATGTTGGAACAGAGGATTGGATTGCTTGAATTTATCTTGAGATGTCTGTAGCTCTGTGGTTGAGCTCACTAGCTTAGCATCCTCCTTTTTTATTGCATGCTTGATAAACCCAACCGTGTGTTGGCTTAGCATGACTGGTTGAGTGAAACCATGGCTGTGAGTGAGCCTATTTAGTTCCTCCTTAGTGGATACACATCCTAGCTTGGGGGCGATCTCTCAGCTGAAGGAATATAGGAGGGATAGAGATCTATGGTTGGGTGGAAATTTGCTCTCACATAGCCAGTTGTTGGACAGTTTCATCTTAAAGATAGGTATTCTTTGTGGTTTAAATTTTGATCATTTCGTGTTATGTTCTGCATGTTTAATTACTCATGTTAATTGAATGATATGATTGTCTTAAGCTAGTTGACATGAAGCCTGCACATAGCATGAGAATGGGATTGATTATGGTATGGTGGTTTCATTATTTTTCTTGGAAGAAATAGGCTCATGTACTCCCTTCTGCGTGTGTTTTATTATGTTTATTCCACTGTGTTTATTAAGAATGATCTGCACACACAAGTTTTTATTTATCCATGAATTTCTTACTAATTAATAGGGTTGATATTGAAAAATAATCCCGGGATGTTGGGTCATGTTTCCTCCCTTGCATCAGATTGATGGGAGGGGACGTGACACTACCCTCCCCTATTCTTAAGGGAATGCACTCCGGTCACATGCCATTGAGACAATAAAGTTGTGGCATGAGAGTTATGGACATCTCAACTACAGGTACCTCCAGGAATTGAGAAAAGAAGGCATGGTGGAAGGGATTCCTTCTATCAAGTTCTCAAATGGCACATGCAAAGGATGTGTAGCGGGAAAGCATGCTGAGCGCAGCTATGAGAAAGGAAAGGAAATGATAGTTGTCCAAGTGATTGATTTGGTTCATTTAGAACTCATAGGGCGTCTTCCCACACCCTATTATTGGAATTCAAGGTATGTATTGACCTTCATAGATGATTTATCAAGGTACTGCTAGGTATATTTTCTCAAACTAAAATTTGAAGTTTTTGAAACTCACAAAGTTTGGAAAGCCCTGGTTGAGAATGCATGTGGGAGCAATATCAAGATCCTTAGGCCCAAAACTAGAAAGGCATACATGAACAAGATTTTTCATCAACCTTGTGAATAATGTGGCATCCAAATGCAATATTCGGTGCCCTACACACCATAAGAAAATGGTGTTGCAGAGCGCAAGAACACAGATCTCAAGGAGATGGAAGCCTGTATGATGGAAACAAAGGATTTGAATCCTAATATATGGGATGAAGCCATTAACTGTGATGAATATGTTCAAAATAGAGATCCTCACAAATATTTGTATGTGAAAACACCATACGAGGCTTGGAGTGGTCACAAGCCAAGTGTTTCTTATTTCAGGGTCTTTGGCTCAAAGGCTTGGGCTAAGATTCCTCCAGAGAAGTGAAAGGCCTTGCAACCTCAAATAAAGGAGTCCATAATGGTTGGATATGATGAATATGAAAATGGATACAATCTATTTTATCCTTCATCTCAGAAGAAATTCATTGAAATGAGTGTACAATTCGAAGAAGACCTCATGCAAGAGACTGAACTAACTCATGGGGAATGCTCACATCCTCCACTCCATGATGATGTAAGTGATGAGTCCTTCTATGTTTTTTCTGATTCTAATATTGATGATGATTTTGATGACATACATTCAGATCATGACTCATCCATTTGGCCAAAGTGGGCTGAGAAAACCATTGAAGCAGCTGGGGATCTAGCTGGTTATCCACTAGATTCTAGGAAGACTAAATCTCAATTCCACAATGCCTATTCCACTTGTGAATTGAATATTTCTGATAGATGCTTCATGATGGTTGGATATGATCCTCAAACATGTCAGGAAGCATCAATTGAACCAATATGGTGAACAACCATGCAAGAGGAGTTCAAATCATTGCAAAACAATGAGACTTGGGAATTGGTTCCCTTGCCCTCCAAGAGGAAACTAGTGCAATGAAAGTGGGTCTATAGGAACAAAGTGGCTTCTGATGGTTCAATTATCAAGTATAAGGCTAGGTTGGTTGCTAAAGGATTATCTCAATTCCAAGGAGTGGACTATACATATACATTTGCACTGGTTGCAAAGATGGATTCTATCAGGCTAGTTTTATCCTTTACTGCATCTAAGTGCTGGGAGGTTCACCACATGAATGTGAGGATGTAACGAGCACAACTACACAATGTGTGTGGTTGCAAGGTATTCTCCGGGAACTTGGATTTGCATTTGATTCACCCACATTCATTTGGTGTAAAAATAAAAGTGCAATTAATATTTCCACTGATCCAGTGCAGAGACATAGGACCAAACACATTGAGATACACATGCACTACATCCGTATCTTGGTGCATGAGGAGGTGATATCCTTGCAGTATTTCCCATCTGTAGAGAAAAATGCCGATATATTCACTAAGAGATTCATAGAGAAGAATTTCACCTATATGAGATCCCTTCTTGGAGTGGGTAACACATGGTGATGGCTGATGTTCACTTTTAGATTTTTCTCCATGTCATTTTTTGATGGGAGGTTTTGTTCCCATTTGGTTTTCCTCCTTACCTTGTTTTCTATGGACAAATAAAATTTTCTGTTGTATGAGGTGACTTGAGCCTTAGTTTCCAAGGCCTCAATAATGTTTTTGCATAATATGTACTAATTTAGGCTTAAGGGGAGTGTTAGAGTAGTAATCCACCTTAGTACCATGATCATACACCTAGGATACATTTCATTAGCTTTTATGCTATGTTCTATGGTCCAAACTTAGGCTATGTTGATCATTCTGAGAGTTGAGGCGCTCCACTTTGATCATTCAGACAATACAAATTCCCTCATTGATGATAGATCATTCTTGGTGCTCTCCCCATCCCTTGAATTAGGGAATATGTTTGACCTTAGGTGCTAGTGCATGCTTGTGGTGGTTTTTGGCCTTTCTTGAGCATTTATTGCCTCCTAGAGCCACTCCCACTCACCCATGTGCTCACCCACACCTAACATGCCTTCATTTATGATCCATCATGCTCCACCCATGTTCACACTTGCATTCATGGACGTTTGGGATGGTTAGGGAGCTGATTGGTCCACTTAGGAGGGTTTGAGGGTTAAATCATAGTCTGACACATGTATGCATCCAAACGGCCTCCAAAGGATAATGATTTCTCCCAAATGTAATATAAACCTAATCCAAACATATTTACATGTTGGACAGTCATAATAAACTCATTTATTGACTACATTTGTGTATGATATTTTCACTCTTTCTACTGTTTTGTGCATAATTTGTGTGTAATATCGAATTGTGAGAATCCTTTTGGCTCCTAGATCCTACTGTGAATCAATTCTCACATATCTCTTGAAGTATAAGAGACTATTTTACATTTTCTTACAAAATTATCGTGATCCACAATTGGGTGAACATATTCATCTAGAGTTGAGTGAACATATTTAAGTCAATTGTATGAAGCACACATTTAAAGCACATTTTCATCTAGAGTTGGGTGAACATATTTTAAGTCCTTTGTATTAAGAGAGATGGATATGTAGGAATCCTCACCCTCTATTAAGAAAGAGACACATGTATTCTAGATTCACACCAAAATATTAAGAAAACTTTGAAAATGTTTTAAAAAATTATGAAAATTATTAAATTTAAAAAAAAATACCAAAATTAAGAAAATTATTAAAAAATTCCAATATTATAAAAATTATTGAAAAAAAACGATAATAGTTTAAAACATTTAACTATTTTTTATACAAATATATTCTTTTCAGATCAAGAAAACAAGATCTAAACTATTTAATTACTCTCTAGTCATAAGAGTACCAAATTTGAAAAAAACATGTCGATTGACAAAAATAAAGAAGTTATTATATTTTATGAGAGAAGAAAATAAATAACATCAACATTGAACTATCTAATAATTTGTTATTTAATTTGAGAAAATACATCTTTTAGCACCTGTGCTAAATTTTGAGGCTTTTTAGATATGTATCTGCACTAATCCCCCTACAAAGGATAAACTAGTAGAAATAATGGGTAAGGTAAAAAAATTCCCATGTTATATAACCTGAGTAAGTGCTGAACTGGTTTTGAAGGATCCGTCCTTGGTCGAAAACGGAGAAAACATTGAAAAAACCCTAGGCGCGACCTTGGAAATGAGCTTGAATATGAAAAATATGATCAAGGTTAAAAGATGACTAGAATGGATGACCTGGACGCACAATAGAGAAGATCAAAGGTGACAAATCTTTTTTGTCAAGGAAAAATTGGGAGCAAAAAAGTGGAAAAGGCAAGTTTCGGTTGTGAAAATTGGTAAACCCTTCCGCTTTTCGCATCCTGAGATCCGACGGTTCAGAGAGCTTTCGCACAAATCAATGGTCCAGGGAAAAGTAGGAAGAAAAATGGCAGAAATTGGAAAGTAGAAGATACAAAATTTGGTCATAAAAGAGTTAGAATCCCGCTTTCTGCGATCTGCAAGATCGATGGTCTGGAAATATTTCATTGAAGATCAATGCCTCAGAAAGGAGAAGAAACGCAGGAGCGAAAAGTGGAAATACATAGTTTGGTTGCAAAAAAGTTGAACTTCCGCATTCCACGATCCGTAGGATCGACAATTCTGAAAACTTCCACCGAAGATCAACGGTTCAGAAAAGAGCCAAAGGGCGAAAAATTGAAAAGCGGAAATACAAAATTTTGGTTATAAAAACATTGGAATCCCTCTTTCCGCTTTCTACAAGATCGATGGTCTGGAGATATTCCGCAGAAGATCAACGGTTCGGAAAGGAGCATAAAGGCGAGAGTGGAAAGGAGGAGATGCATAATTTGGTCATGAAAATATTGGAATCCTGCTTTACGCTTTCTGCAAGTTTGAGGCTCTAGAGAGCTTCCACCAAAGATCAACGACCCGAAAGGGAGCGAAAATGCGGAAGGTGGAAACATAAAAATTTAGCATCGTGAAAGAATAAATCCTGACTTCCACTTTCCGCAGCCTGCAGCTCAATCTTAGGTCAATGGTTGAGGATGATTCCGAAGGAAATTAACACTACGGAAAGCTAAAGGGTGAAAAGGATAAGGCAGGAGTGGAAAGATAGAAAATTTATCCTTGAGAAACCTAGAAGCACGTTTTCCGCGATCCACTTTCCGCCACTTCGATCCTAGATCAATGGTCATTAGAGGAAATTTGGGGTTTAAAATGGGCCTTATAAGAAAACGCGCCAACAATAAATTTGTGAGTTGGAATTCAAGAACCAATAGAATTTCAATAAAATGAGTCAACCATAATGGTTGAATTGACATATTTGTCATAAAAGAAAACTACTTTTTTTGTTCGTATTTTCGACATATCTCCCTCTGTTTTTACTCAAATTTTAGGCTGGAGAGCTCATTGGATGCAAAACACACAGAGATATGTCGAAAATACGAACAAAAAGAGTAGGGTTTTTCATTCTTCCTCCAAAACTAATTACTATTATTTTAACTATTATTTTATTATTTTAACTATTATTTTATCATTTTCCTTAGGAGGCCCATTTTAGACCTCAAATTTCCCCTAATGGCAGGATGAATCTTGCGGAGATCAACAGTTCTGAACGATTTTAATGATTGAAGATGGAGGGATGATTGAGACTGTTGCAGGCCGCTTGAAGATGCTCTGAAAAATCGTTTTCATCAAGCGAGCCCGAGTCCCATATGTTAAGTTTTCTATTTTAATGCATCACACGCATCCCAACGTGCTTTCTTGATTTGTTTTGTGATCATGAAGAATATGCCAACTCGGAATTTGTTAGGGTTTATTGTGTGTGAGTTTCATTCCCATGATGTAAACTAATTTTGGTACTTTGCTTCGAGACTCATCTCAAAGGAAAATTACACTATAAATGTAACCTCTACGGAGGAAGAAAGGTGTTGGACTTTCATTTTTTGAAGCCCCGTGTTCCTGGTTTTTGTGGCTCTGCCACTTTCTTGGAAGTGTTAATGAGAAATATTCTTCCATGTTTCTGAGATTCATCACGGTGTTCGATGTTCATTTTGTGTTTCATGTTTGCATCATTTTCATTTGCGTAAGTTTCTGCTAATGTTTTCTAGTTGTATGTGAGGAATTCCTTTTATTAAGTGCTGCTTGCATCAGATATTGCATTTGTGATGTGTTCATGATGACTGTCATAGAATTCACCCTCTTTTAGGTGCTATGTTTCAGTTATTAGCATTTATTGTTGCTTCTACTAAAGGTGGTGCAAGAGATTCATTCATAGATAGGTGCCTCTTGCTTCACTGGGATCTTTCTCCTTTCTCCTACAACCACTTGAAGATATTTGACTGAATGTGACACCCACTTTGCCTCAGATTACAAAGGAAAATCCCCACTCATTTTCACTATAATACCCTTGAATGATTTAGGCTGTGATTCCATTGCCCAATGGTATTTGACAATTGTCTGTCTTACACTCTTTTAAACCCTAAAAATTAGTCCCCCTCAGTAATATGGCCTTCTGAATGCTTGTTTAAAGCTATATGTGTATGTGAATGACCCCGTGACAAAGAGAGATCCCTCTCTGATTGTATAGGCTAGAATACAATCTAAAGATTGGTTTGAAATGGTTACCCCAGTGATTGTCCTACCACAAACCTAGGAAAATTATTGGGTGATAACATCTTGGCTCCATTGCCGGGGACTAATTGCTATATCCCCTCGGGGAAACGACATTGTCCTAGTTCTACGACCTGGTTGAGCAGCCGATCCTAGACAGATATTGGTTGTAATGCTCCGAGGACTCCCCTCAAATATTTTGGAAGACGAATCCACTGGAAATAATAGTGACCAAGAAGGATGAACAACTAAAGTCTGCTTGGCATTCCAATCCTTTTTTCCCTGAAGATTACAATCAGCAGGATGAAAGTAGCTGTTTGCCATTATGTTTTTCCTCATTTGATTTTCTGAAACAAAGATTAAGAGTTTGTAATCAAACACATAAAATTGAGGTTATGAATAATGTCATGGCATTTTTAATGGTCAATGAGAAGGGTGAACAAGTAGAATCTGCTTTGCATTCAAATCCTTCTCTTTATGAGCAAGAAGATAATCAACCTAGTGTTGTATAGGAGTGTTACAATTTGTCTTATGAAGAATGCAATCAGCCTGTTACAAACTCTGTCTGTGGTGGTTTTGAATAAGATTCTAGTCCACCTATATATGATGAATATGAGGATTGATACTTGGGAGATGAGGGTCCTAAATGGGATGTCTCTTCATGCTCTTCAAATTCAAAATTTCCATGTCAAGAAGAGTTCATTTCACTTGATTTTCTTGAAGGAGAGGATGATATTTCTTCTGAAGCACATAAAGAGAATCGAGATGTTACTTCAGAAATTTTAAAGGAGGTTGTTGATGCTCCATTTGAACAATTTCATGAGCATTATTTTCAAGGATGTTGTAAAAAAAAATTTGACAGTGTGCAGGTGGAGTTACAATTTGAGCATCCTTATTGGGGCAAGCAAATGACAAAAAAATTTGAAGATAGTAATGGATTTTATGATCCAGTGGCTGAATATATGGAGAAAATTTGTCATGACAACTACTTAACATACAATTTTGCAGGTTGTCTTGATCCAGTGGCTGAATATGTGGAAAATATTTGCAGTAATAATGGTTGGTTATGTCTCTACAGTAAATATCATATCCCTCATCATAAACTTTTTCCATTAAGTTCTTCATTTTTGATCAATCATGCTGGAGGAGCTCAATCATTGGATCATTTGTTTGATTGGCTTTATGAGGTCAGAATTTACTTGATTGGGCACTGGTGCTCAGTAAGTAGGGTAGGTAGGTGAGAATAAGGTCGACATGGCAAGCATTTCTTTTTAGCAATTTTCAGTTTGTTTTTAGTATCCGTTTAGTTTTTGTTTTCAGAGCATGTTGGGAATTTCAGGAAAATATTGGGACCAACCCAGTGGATCAGGAACTTGGTCTATAGGGTTCTTTGCTACCTCACAGGGAGGATAACATCCCCGAGTTGGAGCCGTTGTTAGCACCTGTGCTAAAATTTGAGGATTTTTACATATGTATCTGCACTAATTCCCCTACAAAGGATAAACCAATGGAAATAATGGGTAAGGTCAAACAATTTTGATGTTATATAACCAGAGTAAGTGTTGAACAGGTTCTGAAGGATCTGTCCCTGGTCGAAAGCGAAGAAACATTGAAAAAACCCTAGGCGCGACCTTAGAAATGAGCCAGAATATGAAAAATATGATCAAGGTTAAAAGCTGACTAGAATGGACGACCTGGATGCACAACGGAGAAGATCAAAGGCCGCAAATCATTTTTGCCAAGGAAAAAATAGGAGCATAAAAGCAGAAAAGGCAAGTTTCGGTTGTGAAAATTGGCAAACCCGACTTCTGCTTTTCGAATCCCGAGATCCGATGGTTTGGAGAGCTTCCATACAAATCAACGGTCCAAGGAAAAGAGGGAAGCAAAATGGTGGAAATCGGAAAGCATAAGATACAAAATTTGGTCATAAAAAAGTTAGAATCCCACTTTCCATGATCCGCAAGATCGACGGTCCGGAAAGCTTCTGCCGAAGATCAATGGATTAGAAAGGAGCAAAAAGGAGGGAGTGGAAAGCGGGAATATAGAGTTTGGCTGCGAAAAAGTTGAAATTCCGCATTTTGCAATCCGCAGGATTGACAGGTCATAAAAATTCCGCCGAAGATCAACGGCTTGGAAAAGAGCCGAAGGGCAGAAATCAAAAAGTGGAAATACAAAATTTTGGTTATAAAAAGATTGGAATCCCGCTTTCTGCTTTCCCAAATATCGACGGTCCGGAGATATTCTATTGAATATCAACGATTCAGAAAGGAGCATAAAAAAGAGAGCAGAAAGGCAGAGATGCAGAATTTGGTCATGAAAAGATTGGAATCCCACTTTCCGCAAGATTGACGGTCCAGAGAGCTTCCACTAAAGATCAATGACCCGGAAGGGAGCGGAAAGGCGGAAGGCGGAAACATAAAAATTTAGCATCATGAAAGCAAAAATCTCGACTTCCTCTTTCCATAACCCTCATCTTGATATTAGATGAATGACCTAGGATGAATCCGAAGGAAATCAACGCTGCAGAAATCTAAAGGGAGGAAAGGATAAGGCAGGAGCATAAAGATAAAAAAAATGAGCCTCGAGAAAGCTAGAAGCCCATTTTCCATGATCCGCTTTCCACCACTTTGATTCTAGATCAACGGTGCAGGATGAATCTTGCGGAGATCAATCGTTATGAACGATGTCAATGATTGAAGATGCAGAGATGAATGAGACTATTGCAGGCTTCCCGAAGATGCTCTAAAGAATTGTTTTCATCAAGCGAGCTTAAGTCCCAGATGTCAAGTTTTCCATTTAAATCCATCACGCGCATCCCAACGTGCTTTCCTGATTTGTTTTGTGATCATGGCAAATCTGCCAACTCGAAATTTGTTAAGATTTAATGTGTGTGATTTTGATTCCCATGATGTAAACTGATTTTGGCACTCTGCTTCGAGACTCGTCTCAGAGGAAAATTACACTATAAATGTAACCTCTACAGAGGAAGAAAGGGGTTGGAATTTCATTTTTTGAAGCCCTGTGTGCCTGGTTTTTGTGGCTCTGCCACTTTCTTGGAAGTGTTAATGAGAAATATTCTTCTGTGTTTCTAAGATTCATCACGGTGTTCCATGTTCAGTTTGTGTTTCCTGTTTGCATCATCTTCATTTGTGTAAGTTTGTTCTAATGCTTTCTAGTTGTATGTGAGGAATTCGTTTGATTAAGCGCTCCTTGCATCAGATATTGCATTTGTGATGTGTTCATGATGGCTGTTATAGAATTCACCTTTTGTTAGGTGTTCTGTTTCAGTTATTAGCCTTTATTATTGCTTCTAATAAAGGTGGTGCAAGAGATTCATCCATAGATAGGTGCCTATTGCTTCACTGGTATCTTTCTCCTTTCTCCTACCACCACTTGAAGATATTTGACTAAATGTGACAACCACTTGCCTCATATTACAAAGGAAAATCCCCACTCATTTTCACTATAATACCCTTGAATGATTCAGGCTGTGGCTCCATTGCCCAATGGTATTTGAAATTTGTCTGTCTTACACTCTTTTAAATCCTAAAAATCAGTTCCCCTCAGAAATCTAGCCTTATGAATGCTTGCTTAAAGCTATATGTGTATGTGAATGACCCTGTGACAAAGAGAGAGCCTTCTCTGACTGTATAGGCTAGAATACAATCTAAATATTGGTTTGAAATGGTTACCCCAGTGATTCTCCTACCACAACCCTAGGAAAATTATTGGGTGATAACAACATCTTAATAATATTTGATTGAAAGAAGAAATCTTAAATTGGAGATTACATGTTAAAGTAACAATACAAAATGTTGACTTATGATCAAATAAAAACACTGACAAACCATGATCATATAATTTGACGTGAGAAAACTCTATAAAGAGAAAGAGACGAAAGGCATATAAAGTTGTATTCATTTCTTTTGTACTTGCATTATTAATGGTGTATGTCATTTTTTCCTTTGTATTACAAGAATTGGCTTTTGATTTTGGCACTTAACCTCTCCAAATCACACTTTATACGATGTTAGTGTCTTCAATTTTTAATGTTGACATTTATAATAATAATTTCATTTCTAAACTTTGTTCTAACTAAACATTGAATAATCGTAAATAAGTAAATTGTGAATTGGTGTATGGAATTTTTGTGATATTAATAATCAACATCATACTCTACACAAAGTTATTAAAATAAACTTAATAATTAAAAATATTTATTAACATTGAATTATTCTGCTAAAATGTAGTTTAGTGGAGCAGAATATGTGTGCTCCCTTAAAGTGAGTAAAAACATCGTAATTTGAAAGATGTCACTTGGATTATTGCATTTGCTATGATTATTCGCTTAGAATTTAAGTTCCTCTTAGTGAGGAGATGTGGTTTGAGGGGTGCTTTCACGTCAATCATAGAAATTCTTCTTCTTTCCTTATGTTCAATTTGTGGTTGAAATGAGATGGTTCCATGGGACCACGTTCTTGTCCACTTGGTATTGTTAGGTGTTCCACACGAAAATAAACATTGGGCAAAATCCTAATCCCCAAAAGAGTAAAAAGTGGCATTGTTAGGTTAACATGGTTGATTGATGTTGCTCTATAATGTCTAAGGATGAGTATAACCCATCACCACCATCCATGGTCATTGAAGCATGCATGCTTGCAAATCCTAATTAACTATTGACTAATCAAAGAGCACTGAGTGTTATTATTACCACAACCACACCTATATAATTGTCAATAAATAATTATAATTATTAAAAAAAATAATAATAGTCACTAAAAACAAATAATTATTAAAAAAAACATAAAAAATAAAAAATACAAAGTAAACAAAAAAAAATTATATAACATACCTCACAACCTCTATGTGTGCCCCATCACTATTCCTAACCTAAATCGAAGTTGATTCATCCCGACTCGATGGAGTATCCTCTTGCCAACTGTTCGAGCATCCCCATCAGCATACCCTTGTCTAATAGCTTATTCGACCCGACCTGATGGAGTATCCCTATCACTTTTTTATTTTCCCAACCCCATGTTCAACCCCACGCTTTACCTACGTGTCATTGTTGACCTTGGTCCAAACAAAAAAACGCGACCCTGATTCCCTTTCATTATTCGAGCTGCTCAACTCACCTCGTCACAATTCGACCCCATCGCGATTTGGACCATATTTTACATAATATGCTCTAGTTATCGTCCTTGGTGGTTTTTCATCAAGCATTTCTTCTTAGTACAGTTTGTATCTCAGTTTGTATCTGTGTTGACTGTTGAAATATTTAAAATCAGAGATATCTAGAGATTAAAAAAAACTCTAATATACAATCAAAGGGAAATCACACTAATAATATTTATCCCACAACCTATTTCAATTTAAAAGTCATTCTAAGTAGTATAAAATGTATACAAGAGAATGGAAACCTTTACCAATTAGCCTATGTCTGACATATCTGATAGTATCACAATGGCCATGGGATAAGTTTACAACAATGATCTTAATGAGGTGGACATTCATTGTTGATGTGATGATATTTATAAACAAATGGTGGAGGAAGGCAAAAGAATGGTAATGGGGTTGTGTTTAGATTTGCAAGTATTAGGAGGGCCATGAAAAATTAGTAGTTGTGTTGATTGTCCTTTCCTAATCCTTTAAGTAATGACCTTTCACTTCTATGGGATATGGTATAATATTCCCAAATTTAATGCCTTGCTACTAGGATGGTAGGTAAGAGGAAGAAAAGATGCCTCATAAATTTAATTGTATACTTGGTCAACCATAATGGATAGGTGGTGATAAGATCCCATTGTAAATGGAGACTATATTAATAAACATATTTACATGTGATAACTTTCACAATTTGTGAGCATTTGATGCCCATGAATAAAAATATGTAGATTATATCATCCTTTTGAAGAAAACAATACTAGATTTTCTTATACACATAAAATTCACAAGAGGATAATTAAATCCTCATGAACTATTTTCAAGTGCAATATTTTACAATAAGCATGCATATGTTGGAGTTACAATATCTTGAAGAAGCAAACGATTCTAAGAAGCTCCCCCACTCTTACCACATCAGCACCACATCAAATATTCCTACCATTTGACAACCGCACAATGTAGGAATTAACATGCATTGGAAGACTTGTATTTATAAGAAAAAGGCAAAAGGAAAAAATCATGGACTTGAAGAGTGTTATTTCAACCTAATGTGGTTGAGGAAGATTGAATAAATTGTTGTTACCAACAAGAGTTCCTTCATTTTGCGGTTAATTATCCAATACAAATTACATCTTTGTAGTTGGACTTATCCATGGGATACAACTATATGCTCTATTTTCCAAAGATAAAGAATTAGCTTTAGTACATAAGCCTCCCAAACATTCACTAACCATCCACAAACTTGTCTTTTCTGCACTAGTATTAACTGAATTAGCAACTACTTTCCCACAACTCCATGGTAATTCAATAAATGTGCATCTAGTGTCCTATACATCCTCTATATAAAACTGTTCTTTTTTTATACCAGCTTGACTATTCCCATGAACAACATGACATGATCGCCTTTCACGAACATATTAGCTTTTTAGTGCATTATGATTAATAGGATGCCCATATACATGGTGTATTAGAATCGTTTCATGTGTTGACCCCTCCTACACATGCATTCAAATTTTTATTACAGTAGGCATAATGATAAACGGAAAGGCCTCATATACACTTGTGTAGAATGGTGAGAAAATAAATAGAATGCTCTTGGGCCTTTTTTCATTCAATTGCATCCAACTATTTTGGATGTTCATAGAGGAACTTTTTTCAATATCATGCCGAAAAAGGGTTTGTGCAAGTCACAACCAAAGTATGGAGAAAACTAATCAAGAAAATGTTCCAAAATTCCCCTGTAAACAAAATTGATTCTCAAGATACGATGTGATAGTGTGGTTCCTATAATGTTAGAGGTGTGAATATTAGACATGGTAATGTTTTGTCTAGAACACACACAATAATATATGTGAAATACGCACACAATTGAAACCAACCCCAAACCTTCCAATGAAAAAAGGATTTTCAAGTTTACTATCTTATCTAGTGTGTGATATTGCACAAAGATATTGAGCTGTGAAAAAAGAATTTTAAAAGTATAAATCATGTGCTTTCCACTTTTCCATTTGTGGAGAAAGAAGGGATGAAGTCCCATACTGATTTTTATTGGAGAGAAAACAAAATTTTGAATCTCTAACATAACCTGCATTTTGTAAAAATTCAATGGAAATTCCAGGACCATCAACATACATTTTAATTTTCAACTATATACTTCAACTTGGTTATTAAGGCCTCATGTTGGCAAATTAAGACGATGTACTCTTAGCAAGTATTAATCTTTGAAACAAGAAAACAACAAGACTCTTAGAAACCTTATTTTTTGTTGTCAATTTTTAAAAAAGGTATGTTTCTTAGATTTTCCATCTTCTAAAGTTTGATAACCAAGAAGTATCACTATAAGCAAGTTATGTTGCTAGCATAAGAACAAATGAAGCATATGGGATATAACATGCTCGTATGATTGTCATGGAAAATAATGTTGGCATTATGATTGGTATTGTGATGATCCAAATAAGCAGATCAGACTGTGATGTGCTTGTCATTGATGGAAACACATAGTTCCAAGCATATGATCCAGATAAGAAGAGGACTCAGATGAATAAGAAGATGACTCAGGAGAATCAAAGGTTTGTGCAGAGATACACAAGATAAAGCACGGGAAGAAAGTTTAAAAGAAAATCTGATGAATAGATTTGACGGTTAGGAGTGAACCTGCAAAGAAATAAACGGTCTAGAGAAATGCGGAAACAAAGTTGCGGGACGAAAAAATTGCGGAAGTAGTTTGAACAAATTTGGAAAACCCACAATCTGCAATCCACATCAGATCTAAGATCGACGATTGGGAAAGACTCTGCAAGAAGATCAACGACGCGGAAGAAAAATTACGGAATTAGTTTGAACAAATTTGGAAGACCCGTAATCCACAATCCGCATCTGATCTAAGATCGACGATAGTGAAAGACTTCGCAAGAGATCGACGACGTGGAAGAAAATTGCGAAAAGGGAATTGTGGAATTAGTTTGAACGAATTTGGAAAAACCGCAATCCGCAATTTGCATATGATCTAAGATCGACGATCGGGAAAGACTCCACAAGAGTTCGATTATGCAAAAGAAAATTACTGAAAGGGATTTGCGGAAGTAGTTTCGAAGAAAATCAAAATGCACACCCGAAATACGCAATTCGCAATATCTGAAATCTTATTTCAGATTGACGAACAGGAGAGAGTCTGCATGAAATTGATGGCACAGAAGAAGTCTTACAGAAAGAATCTTGTAGAACCAGAACTACGGAAACTCAGATTTGTAGAAAAAGACAGTTGCGGAAGGAGTTAGGGTTGCGGAAAAATACAACTGCGGAATGAGTTAGAGTTGCAGAATTTCCATTGCAGAAAATTAGAATTGTGGGAAGACTGAGGTTGTAGAAACATATTGCTTATAGATTGGGATCCTTTCCTGTCATGAGGCATTGAATGGTTTTGATCAGTTATGAAACTGAAAAGTCAAGCATACGAACAGGTGAAGGGATTAAGGATTAGCATGTATAAAAGGATGGGCCAGAGAGAGGACTTGTGCGCTCTCTGAAGGTAGAGAGCTGGTACATGGAACTCCATTGAAGTGGGGATTACAGAATGAATGATGAATCTGAATACAGGAAATAGAGACAATAACATGAGCCAAGTCTAAATAAGAAGAATCTCAAGTAGTTAAGAAAAGTGTAATAGAGTTGGTATGCACTGTTATATCTATTTTCTGCATAATGTACTGAACATGTTTAAATCTAAGGAATAAGGGTGGTAGGTTGGTTCTAGGAAAAACATGTTGTCTTCTCTATACAAGTTGGAGCCTATACAAGTGGAAGTGGGTACTTCCACTTAGTAGTAGCTGAAAAACTTTATTTTTTGGTGGGTGCTAGAAAATCACGAGGGTTGGTTCTCTCTACAAGTAGGAGCTTGTAAACAGAGGTTGCAGCCTCGTTTGAGTAGGTGCTCAAACAAATATTATATAAATGAATTAGAGCTTCTTGTTAATATTTGTCTATGTCTCTATCATGTGTGTGATTGATGATTACCATTTCTTTCATTATACTTACTGCATCACCATGACTGTAAATTTGTGATCTGTAATAATGGTTTGAAAATTGGAAATTGTTTAAGCTTAGAAATAACTGATTCACCCCCCTATCAGTTATTTGAATAATCTCAACAACTGGTATCAGAGCAGGTTCCTTTTATTTAAAGGTAGATCTGTAAGCTTAAACATGACAAGTCATCGAGGGACTTTTATCAATAAGGTTCCTCTATTTGATGGAATAAATTTTCCTTCTGGAAGGTTAGGACGACAACATATATAATGTCCTTAGGTGCTGATGTTTGGGAGGTAGTAGACACTGGCTACGTAAAGCCAATTGTGCTAGCCTCCAAAAATGATAAGTTGGAATTTAGTTTTAATGCAAAGGAAATGAATGCTATCCTGAGTGGTATTGTAGAAGTTGATTTTGTTAAGGTGATGTATCTTGAATTTGCAAAAGAGATGTGGGACAAACTTATAAGTAGTTATGAAGGAAATGAGAAAGTAAAATATTCCAAACTATAGACATATAGACTGAAATTTGAATAGCTAAAGAGGATGAGGCTGTTAGTAAATATTTCTTAAGAGTATAAGAGAATGTGAATGCTATGAAAGGTCTTGGTGAAAAGATTGATGAAGCACCATTAGTTAAGAAAAATTTAAGATCTTTTCCTGAAAGATTTAATCCCAAAGTTTTTGCAATAGAATAATTAAGTGATCTTAAAAATATGCCTATTGACCAACTCCTAGGAACTCTAACTACTTATGAAATGAGGATTAGTAAAGCTAAATCCACCACTAGAGAAGCATCCTGTAAAGCAGATAAGAACACTGATTCTGAAATGGATGTTACTGAAGAAAAAATTGTAAGGAGGCTGAAGAAAGGATCAGGTAAATATAAAGGAAAGATGCCCTTTAAATGTTTCAACTGTGGTAAAATATGCCATTTGGAATCTAAATGTCCCCACAAGCAAAAGGGGTAGACTTCTGATGATGAAGAAAACTATACATTCAAGAAATACAATAAAGAGGCTAAATATAAAAAGAAAAGATTGTGCGCAAATGATGTTGATTCCTCAGAAGAGACACACAGTGATTCGTCTTGTGAAGATAAAGTGAAATTTTTTATGCTTATGGCTATAGAAGACTTTGAAAATGAATATACAGGAAGTGGCTTGAATGATGAAGAAGCTATGGTTGATATGGAAGGTGAACTAATCAGTTCTCTAGAAGATATTGACAGACTCATACTAAAGAAGAGGAAACAAAAACAATTGTTGATGCAGTATGAAAAGAATGGAAAAGAACCAAGTGAAGGTCTTGCCTCGTTAAAATTGGAATTAGAAGAGGAAAATAAAATAGAAGATATTTTGAAACAACAATTAACAGAGGAGAAAAAGAGATGTGAAGCATTGGAAGAAGAAGTAGTGACAACTAGAAATGAATTGGAGAAATTTCAAGCTTTGTATCACCAAAATATGTCAAGTATTAAAGCTTTAGAAGAACTAGACAACATTCTGAGTAAGAAAAGGTATCCATTGTTAAAAACATGTCTCGACTATGAAGAAGGTTCGAGCAGTAAATAGTTAGAATACTAACATATCTTGCAAACAAAAGGAAATGAATATGAAACAAGTACCAGAATCAAGAATTCAGATAACAAATATCAACCAAGATTTGCTCAGGAACAAAGTCAACAAAAAGGAAGACAATCAAGATTCAGGTACCAATTTTTTTTTCCATGGTTACTGTTATTGTTGTTGTAATTTTGGTCACAAAGATGCAAATTGTGCACTTAATTTTAAAAGTATGCAATTAAGGATATCAAAGAACAATCAATTGTTGCAACATAGAACAAGATAGTCAGTGAGTAAACAAGAACATCATACAACTCAGTTCACAACTAAAACAAGAACACATGATAGAAATATCAACTCTTTTGATCTACTGTACAATGAGCCAGAATGTTATGTTTGTCATAATTTTGGGCACAAGGCTTCAGACTGTCATCTGAAGAATTACAAAATAGATCTGAGAGTGAATTACTCAGCTGGAAGTGCTAAAGTTTGGAAGAAGAAATAAAATAACAAGTGTGGCTTAGTGCTTTTTGTTCAAAGGAAAAATGGCCCCTGGTATATTGACAATGGATGTTCCAAATACATGTTTGGTGATAAAAGTAAGTTTTGTCTCTAAGTGAAAGTAAATAAGGAAATGATGCTCCAGGTAAAGTCAAAGGAAAGGAATGGTAAAGTTGAGTAATGGAAAAGGGAAAGCCCAAGATGTGTTCTTTGTAGATGGACTGAAACATAATCTTCTTAGTGTCAGTCATGTTTGTGATAGAGGATGTGAAGTTGTTTTCACTTCTAAATATTGCAAGATAAAATATGTACCCTCAGGACAGTTTGTTGCAAAAGGAATAAGAACAAAGAACAATGACTATGTCTTGAAAGAAGGAAAAGAAGAATGCCATCTAAGCAAGTATGATGAAAGTTGGCTATGGCATGGGAGAATTGGAAACTTAAACTTTGATCATATAATAAATCTTATGAACAATGGGGCAATGAAATATCTTCCAAAAATATCAAAGCCATATGACTCTATTTGTAAACCTTGTCAAATGGGAAAATTGACTCGCACACAGTTTAAATCCAAGAACTTCACATCAACAGACAAACCTCTTCAGTTAGTACATATGGATTTGTGTGGACCATCAAGAAAGGAAGGAATAGGAAGAGAAAGGTATTTTATGTTGGTCATTGATCATTATTCTAGAATCGCATGGGTTTCCTTTCTAAAGGAAAAATCCAAAGCGTTTGAAAAGTTCAAAATTTTTAAGGCTTTGATTGAGAATCAAACAGGAAAGAGACTAAAGGAAGTAAGGTCTGATAGAGGAGGAGAGTTTAGTTCAGGAGACTCCAAAGAGTTTTCTGATAAAAATGGAATCAAAAGAGAATATACTATTCCAGGGACTCCATAGAAAAATGGAATAGTTGAGAGACAGAATAGGTCAGTACAATAGATGGCAATATCAATGATGAATGAAAGGAATATTTCTTAGACATACTGGGTAGAGGAAATTCACACAGTTGTCCATATTCTTAACAAAGATCACTTAAGGCCAAACAATGATAATACTCCTTATGAAATGTGGTTTGGAAGACCTACTTCTATCAAACACTTTAAAGTCTTTGGAAGTAAATGTTATATTAAAAACAATGATGAACATCTTGGAAAAATACAATGGCAGGGCTGATGAAGGTATCTTCTTAGTATATGCTACAAATAGTAAAGGGTACACATGTTATAATAAGAGGCTGCATAAATTGGTTGATTGTATTGACATTAAAACCGATGAAGGAATTCCTGTAAAAGATATTTAGATGAGCAGTGTTGAACCAAATAGAGAGGATACAGTTGAAGTTGAGGAAGAACAAGTCCAAGAATCAGAAAAAGAAGATTTAGAGTCGGATGATGAAAGTGAAAACATTCAGATAGATTCAAAACAACAGGCAAAAACAAAACCACCTTCCAGAATTATTCATAAGAATCATCTTGAAATTAGATAATTGGTGACAAGAAGAAGGGAGTTAAGACAAGAAGAAAATTGATTAAAGCTTCAGAACAATCTCAGGTTAATTTCCTATCTATGATTGAACCTAATAATTTTGAAGAATCTAGTGAGAATGAAGATTGGATTCGAGCCATGAATGAAGAGATTGATTAGATTGAGAAGAATAATACTTGGGAGTTTGTTCCTATACTTGCAGATAAGAATGTAATAGGAACCAAATGGGTGTTTAAAAATACGATGAATGAACAAGGACAAATTGTGAGGAATAAATCATGATTGGTCTATAAGGGGTATGCACAAGTTGAGGGACAAGATTGTGATGAAACCTTTGCACCAATGGAAAGATTCGAAGCGATCATAATGTTTCTTGCCTATTCCAGTCATAATAACTTCAAAGTGTATTAGATGGATGTTAAGTCAACATTCCTCAATGGAGATATAGAAGAATAAGTATATATAGAACAACCTGAATGGTTCCAATTGACAGACATTCCTGGCAATGTCTGCAAACTGAAGAAGGCACTATATGGATTGAAACAAGCACCAAGATCATGGTATTATCGACTGGATAAATATCTACAGGACAAAGGATTCAAGAAAGGTATTGTTGACAGTAATTTGTACATCAAATATAAAGGTGATGATTATTAGTTATTTTGGTGTATGTGAATGACATTATTTTTGGATGCACTAATGATTATTTTGTTCAGTGGTTTGATAATGCTATGCAATATGAGTTCGAGATGTCAATGATAGGATATTTGTCATTCTTTCTTGGTCTCTGCATTATTCAGAGTTCTGAAGGTTTATTTCCCTCTCAAGAGAAGTATTTGAAGGATATGTTGAAGAGATTTCAGTTACAAGATTCTTCATCTGTTAGTATGCCTATGGTTGTTGGTTGTAAACTTATCAAGGATGATCCCTCACCTGATGTTGATCAAAGAACATATCTATCAATGATAGGTAGTCTTTTGTACATCACAACATCTTGTCCTGATATAATGCAAGCTGTTGGTATGGCAGGAAGATTTTAGTTTTCTCCTAAGAAAAGTCATTTGGTGGTTGTTAAGAGGATATTCAAATATTTTAAGGGCACAATGACTTATGGTCTATGGTATCCTAGAAATCATAATCTCTAGTTAACCGCATATTCATATGCTGACTGGGAAAATTGTTTGGATGAAAGAAAAAACACAAGTGGAGGTTCATTCTTCTTGGGAGATTCTATAGTTGCATGGCTGAGTAAGAAGCAAGGATTGATATCTGAATCTACTACAAAATATGAATACATTGTTCCTGCCACCTGCTATACACAAGTACTCTTGATGATACAGACACTGGCAGATCTACAGGTAAAATATTATGATCCCATTCCTCTCCATTGTGATAATACTAGCGCCATTAGTGTGTCCAAGAATCCAGTTTTCCATTCCAAGAATACACACATACCAATTAAGTATCACTTCTTAAGGGAGCAGGTCACAAACATAGTGGTTCAATTGAATTTCATTCCTTCTACATAACAAATTGCTGATATCTTTACTAAAATTTTACCAAAGACACAGTTTGAGTACCTACGTTAGAAGTTGGGTATCATATATTATTCCAAATAAATTGTTCACTTTCATAGGGGGAGATGTGTTATAGATTCTTCTTTGACATTGATTTCTAAGGGGGAGAAGTTATTGTTGCTACAGATGATAAGCAGTTGGTGATTACAAGCACAACATGCATCTAGAATTTGAAGGTTTCCATCAATGCCAAAGGGAGAGATTGTTGGCATTATGATTGGTATTGCAATGATTCAGATAAGCATATCGGAGTGTCATGTGATTGTCATTGATGGAAACACATAGTTCCAAGCAAATGATCCAAATAAGCAGAGGACTCAAGAGAATCGACGATTTGTGTAGAGATTCGCAAGATAAAACATGCGAAGAAAGTTTAAAAAAAAATCCGATGATGTTGGCTACTTTTTCTAACTTGCGTGACCTAGGTTCTGTTTATCCCATTAACCCAACAAATACTTGAGATACCGGCCCGACAGAGCAAGCCCTGTCGGCAACACTTGCGAAGCAGGCACAGTCTCACCCGAGATATCTCTTCGATGGGTAACCTCCAAAACCATGTTTCCACCATTGTCGAGGGATTATAGTCCCCTGACTCGTAGCTAAGGAGCTCAATGAAGGCAACAGGATGGCTGGATAGAGGATTCAGTCATGCACGATTGAGCACAAATACATGTCATCACGTGCAACTTGTCCTTTCTCTCAACCTCGCAACTAGAGCAACCTGTGCAACACAACTGACTCATACCAACAGACTGCTTACGACTTACGTTGTGACTCAAGTTAGAAGCACACCAGTTGACATAAACATGTATATTTTAATGACTCCTTCCAAACATTCATCTACTGATTATAGGATAACACCAGACATTTAAGAACCATTTCAGTATTATACAAAAAACAGATAGCAATCATTCACATAAACATTCACCACATAAATCATCCATTCAAACACATTGTATAACGTGGAAACCCATCTAGGAAAAACCACCAAGTTGCTCTTCATATAGCATGAGAAAAGGATATAGCACCTTGCAGTCTGCGGGATACAGACTGATCTTGAGATATGTATTTACGACTCAGACTTATGGTTCTCATGCTCTCTGGTTTGTTCTTTTATCCTACCTCTACTCCTAGTGGTCTGCGCACAAAACAGCCAGATTCGTGGCTCAACAGCCTCATATCACTACCAGACTCTTCCTGAGTCTTCCCTTCCTCTGATCCTTACACATTACAACAAACCGACGTCCTTCACCATGGACTGCCAATGGAAGACGAACAATTACTGGAAAACTGACCTAACATAGTTATGAATAACTAAAATCAACTAAAAATCAACCTTCTAACTATTGAATCCATCCTATTTATACTATTTTACATGACCACATAGGGTCGACTGCATATAGGTAGTCTTTTAACTGTCACCATTAGCTGCCCCTTAGGCTACAGCTGTGGTGATTATGACTTGACACGAGGCACTATCGGCCTGACTTAGAAATACCCCCTCATACATGTATAGGTGCAGGATTACACCACCTTAAGCGGCCATGATCTGGATTCTGCACCTGTCACTTTCCCACCGTTATCCCTTGCATGATCCTATGCTTACCTTTCCTTCTCCGTGCACCTCTCCATTCTGTCTGCACTGGTCCTTTGCTTCCTTCGCGACCTTCCTTTAATTTCGTCGCACACGCGGCACACCTTCTTTGGTTGCATGCGAGCTTCTTCCTTTTGCTCCTTTCCCAAGCCAACAGGCCCCCAACACTCACATGTGGCTCGTCCCGAGCCACAATGCAAGGGACATGTGGCTCGTCCTTTAATTTTTTTTTCCTTGCGCACCTTCTTTTACCTTCTGGCCTATGCACCTTGTTCCTTGAGTTTTTTTAATTTTTTTGGCAATGTTTCCTGCATCGCGGCTACTTTCCATACTTAGAATATTTTCTAGGTTACAACACCGATACACCTTTTTTTTTCCTGGCACCATCGAAAGAATCATGATGGGTGGTTCAAGCTTTGAATTCACTTAGGAAGACAAAGTAAGCTTAGGGTGATTTTTTCTTTTTTGGCACCATTAAGCTATGAATCTCTGACCTTTTTTTCTTTCTTGGAACCATTTGCTTAGGGTGATTTTTTTTTATGCATAAACCGAGATGTTATGTGTGTCATAGCATGGCTTCAGGCAATTGTCATTCACCATATCCATGACATGGGTACCATCTAATCTTCTGAAGTTTTTCTGCGCCCGCATCAGCAATGTGCGTGATCCTATATGCCCCTAGCCATTGTGTATTCAGCTTTTCCGGTTGCTTGAACCATTTGTTTTTATACTGTAAAACAAGTCTGCCTCCTTCAGATGACTTAACCCTGATATATTGATCATGCCATGCCTTTTGTTACTACTTATTCGGTTGAGCACTTAGTCGCAGGGGTATTTTCATCCCCCCTAAGTCTCTCGCTATTCCCCTCATTTCGGCGAAGTTGGCATGGAATAGGTTCTGAGACTCATGCAATAGATCTGTGATCTTTGCAACTGCTTCCTCATCCCAATAATATTGTCTATTGGGAGACTTTAGGTTTCTTGGCGATCCAATATGTACTTCCTTGATTTGCAGGGGTTGGAGGAACTGATCACTTGAAATGCTAATTCCTTCTACTTCTCGTATGCCCTCTACTTCTAGTCTGCTTATATTAATCGGATCATCATTTGGGTATTTGGTTATACTATACTGCTGAATGGTTGCGCTGCATTGGTGAGAATTAGCTTCTTTGTTAGGGATATCCCCAACTATACTCCCTTTTTCCTTCTGAAGTGCAATGTCAATTGTAGAGTACTCATCAACAAATTCAACTATATGCGCAACCTGCTGGGCTCCTTGTCGTAGCTCTGCATAGGTATACTAGGTTTCAGGTGTCATTTCCAGTGTATATATGAAACCCTCATAGGTGGGTATCTCCCTTGACTCATTCTCCACCCGTCGCACAGACCTTGTAATTCTTTCACACCTTCTCATAGAGACTTCGTGTAATCTATTTTTCCAACCCTCTAAAGCCTCACCTGAGTCAGATGTACATGAACTTGCACATCTCTAGCTAAGGTTTCCATCTGCTGTCAGATTGGTATAATCTTCTTGCATAGTTGTGACATTGTAGATCTGGTCAAGTTAGTCACCTTGTCCCTCATTATGGATAGGCTCAATGTATCTTTGTCCCTCAAATGGATCGATGGGTGATACTACCCTCATTTCCTTATCTTCGAATGAGAGGATTATTTTCTTAAATTTTATAATGGTCTGATTGTCTATGGCCCAATCTATTCCCAGTAGAGCGGGGTATGGGTTCATGTCATCAACAATGTTAATGACTTCAAAGTCTGCGAATGTGAGTAATCCTTCGACATCGATGGGTACATTGCTCAATCGGCCAATAGGTAGGACCTTCACCTGATTGGCAAGTCACAACTAGATAGGAGACCAGTCCAAGCGCGGCTTGCTCATACTTTCCCATGTTTATCGTGTCAAAATATTGACATCTGATCCCAGATCCAAGATGATATAATCCATGTCGTAGTCACCTATATACGCAGTCATCCTTAACTCGCGGCCAATTTTACAATTTTTTCGTACTTGGTTAACTTTCTTCTCAGGTTGCGGTTGTATAGAAATATCTTCTATCATTGCTTGTAGTTCTGCAATAGCATCTTTATCTTTCATTAGTGTTAAACAACTTGACAGAAAGGTTCTGAGTTTACTAACCTTTGGTGGAGCCTTCTTTTGCAATATGTGTTGAAACCGTTCATGCATGTCCTTGACTTCTGTGGAAGTCGACGATACTTCTGGGCTATTGAATTTTGATTGTACATCCCAGAATATTTATTTTTGGATAGTCGATGGCTCCTTTTTCTGCGCCACTGGTCTCACTTGTGGCTGTGGTTGTTCTTGCGGTTTATCTTGGTCTGCTCCAGTCGTTGCACCTGCTCGAGTTACGACAGCAATGTTCAAGTCTCGTGGTTCAACCGAAATCATCTGAACATTCACATTTGGATTCCTGTTCGGGTTCTATGGAAGGTTAGGTGCTGCAATGGTTCGCTTGGCATTTTGTAATCATTTGTGGACATTGTTTGACATTATGGTCCTGTCCCTTACAATATGAACATGTCTTCGTAGGCTCTAAACAATCTCTAGCATAGTGACCAGGTTGTCCATAGTTATGTCACGTAACCTGACCTCTTCCTCTGCCAAATCCTCCACCTCCACCTCTTCCTTTGAAGTTTTTGCCACCCCTTCCCTGTGGGTGTGGTTGTTGTGGTGGGTATTGGTTTTGCTGGTAGTGTTGATGATGGGGATTTTGTTGTGCATACGGTTGCTGAAGCACGTATGGTAGTTGGTACATGTTAGGCGGGAACTGTTCAGGATGATATGAGGCTTGTGCCTGTTTAGTCTGAGCGAACCCTTCATTTTTCATTAAGTAGGTGTCAACAATATTTTATTTCAAGAGTTGATATGCTCTACAATATTTCTCATCATGTCCTACTGATTTACAAAATTTACAAAATAGGTTTGCAGGGGTACTTACAAATTTTTTCAAATATAAACATTCTTCATCGCGATGACCTCTTGACTGGCATATATGACACCATGGTATCCCATGGCCGTTTAATGGGTTGGGTGCACCTGACGTGACATAGTTCAGGAAGGTCAGACAATTATCCTTAGTGTGTCCATCCGTCCTACATTTTGTGCACCATAAATATTCTTGTGCTTCTTTACCCTTCTTGATGTCTTGAAGTTGTATCGTCATATTGGCCAGCTGCGACTGGATCTGCACCGTCGCCAATGGGCGAGGCCTCCAACTTCATCGCCAATTCTAATGATTATGTTTGTGATTCAATATTCTACTGCATTAATGGCCCTCGGATGTGTGGTAATAGCATAGCAATAAACCACTCTTTATTTTGCACATCTGACATTTGAAAGCTTACCTTGGCCATCCGAGTTTTAAACCATCGATCAAAGTCCCACACGGTTTCCATCAGAGCCTGTATAATCTCCTTAATCTCAGTAATACACTGTGACTCTGATTTAGGTTTCCTGAACTCAAATATCATGGCAGCTCGGATCTCTTCAAGGGTCTTCTAGGGTATTCCGATTGGTGCGGTGCAGAACTTCATGAACCAATCTAGCACACGACCCCTCAAGGTCATGATCATCTACACTTTCTTTATGTCTGCATTATGGACTAAATGCACCATACAAACAACTTCACATAGGAACCAATGCTGCTTTGGGTCTTCCATTCCATTCCCATTAAATGTGGGTAATCTAACATATGTCGCAACCATTGAGTTGGCTTCGGGGTTTTCTGGTTCAGAATTCACAGGGGGAGTACCTTCCCGCACACTAGTCACAGGGCTAACACTACCTGTATTAGCATTCCGTTTTGGGGATGAAACTCTAGATCTTACCTCTGGTGATATTGCTGGGGTTATGTAGTTACGTCTTGACCTCGACATTCCCTCAAAATCCTCAAAATATTATGGTCCTTCCGAAATCAGGTTATATTCCTCCTCTTCATCGCAAGACCCTTCGTCTTCGTATGATCGAATTTCATGTTCACTTCCCTTGAAAAAGCTAGGATTCCATCATCCCCTTTCGATTTTCCTTCTTTTACCCGATCTGAATATTCTACCACTCCTTAGGACTCCAACTTCTATCTCAGGTTATGAGCTTCTTGGGAACATTTCAACTCACCCTTTCCCATCTTCTCAAAAGGTCATCTACGACATAGCCTTCTTTTAAGGCGCGCAACTCAACTAATCTGCAAAATACCCTTCTCATAGGAAAGCATTTTTATCCATGTACTGATATGTAACAAGTATCTTCTTCGGGGTTCTTGGAAAAAAATTCTTTCGGCTTCACTATATGAGGTTATAATATCTACTGCAAACTCATTAATATATCCTTGCAATATACTATCAACCCAAAAATCAACAGCTCTAGAAATACGGTTACTTACACTGGTTACCTCACGAACCAACCGATTGCCCCACTCGACAGTCTCTCTTCTCTAAAAATTTGTCTGCTTAGTCGCCAATCTTGACAACCATTCATGCAGTAAAATGGGGAACTCGGCAAAGAATAGCTCATGAATATTAGAATATATATATTCATCTATCTATTTCTCTGCGCTCAACCGTGTCCCTGCGCTCTCTTCTTGTGCGAATACTAGCGTTTAGAATCCAACCAGTCTTCTATCTCCTTCTTTGTCGGGTACCACAACATTTCCCTTGATTTAATTAATAGGGTCCCAAAAATGAAACCATTTGTTGGTCACTTTTCCTAACTCGCGTGACCTAGGTTCTACGTAGCTCGTTAACCCAACAAATACCCGAGATACCGACCCGATAGATCAAGCCCCGTCGACAATGCCTACGAAGTAGGCACAGTCTCACCTGAGTTATCTCTTCGATGGGTAACCGCTGGACACATGTTTCTGTGATTGTTGAGGGATTATAGTCCTCTGGATCGCATCCAAGGAGCTCAATGAAGGCAACAGGATGGCTGGAAAGAGGCATTAGTCATGCATGACCGAGCACAAATACATGTCATCGCGCACAACTTGTCCTTGCTCTCAACCTCGCAACTGGCGCAACCTGTGCGGTGCCACTGACTCATACCAATAGACCGCTTATGACTTATGTCGTGACTCAAGTAAGAAGCGCACCGACCGACATAAACATGTATATTTTAATGACACCTTCACAACATTCATCTACTGATTACAGGATAACATTAGACATTTAAGCAACATTTCAGCATTATACATAAAATAGATAACAATCGTTCACATAAACATTCACCACATCAATCATCCATTCAAACACAATGTATAACGTGGAAACCCTTTTGGGAAAAACCACCAAGGTGCTCTTCATCTAGCATGAGAAAAGGATATAGCACCTTATAGCTTGCAGGATACATACTGATCTTGAGATATGTCTTTATGACTCAGACCTATGGTTCTCATGCTCTCTGGTTTGTTCTTCTATCCTACCTCTACTCCTAGCGGTCTACGCACACAACATCCAAATCCTTGGCTCAATAGCCTCCTATCACTACCAAAATCTTCCTGAGTCTTCCCTTCCTCTGATCCTTACACATTACAACAAAACGACGTCCTTCACCATGGACTGCCAATGGCAGATGAACAATTACTGGAAAACTGACCTAACATAGTTATGACTAACTAAAAGCAACTAAAAATCAACCTTCTAACTATTGAATCCCTCCTATTTATACTATTTTACATGACCACACGAGGTCGAATGCATACAGGAAGTCTGTTAACTGTCACCATCAGCCACCCCTCAGGCTATGACTGTGGTGATTATGACTTGACACCAGGCACTATCGGCCTGACTTACAAATATCCCCTCATACATGCGTAGTTGCAAGATTACACCGCCTTAAGTGGCCATGATCTAGATTCTGCACCTATCGATTTCCGGCCATTATCCCTTGCACTCTCTTGCGCTTGCCTTTCCTTCGCCATGCACCTCTCCATTCTGTCTGCACTGGTCCTTTGCTTCGTTCATGACCTTATTTTATTTCTGCCGCCCGCGCGATGCACCTTCTTTGCTTGCGCGTGAGCTTCTTCCTTGTGTTCCTTTCCTGAATAGATCCAACGGTCAGGAGTGAACCCACAAAGAAAAAAATAGTCCAGAAAATGCAGAAACAAAGTTGTGGGAGGAAAAAATTACAGAAGTAGTTTGAATAAATTTAGAAATCCCGCAATCCGCAATCCGCATCAGATCTAAGATCGATGATCAGGAAAGACTCCGCAAGAAGATCGATAGCACGAAAGAAAAATTGCGGAAAGGGAATTGCGGAAGTAGTTTGAACAAATTTGGAAAACCCGCAACTTGCAATCCGCATCTGATCTAAGATCAACGATCAGGAAAGACTCCGCAAGAGATCGACGACACAGAAGAAAATTGCAAACAAGGAATTGTGGAAGTAGTTTGAACGAATTTGGAAAACCCACAATTTGCAATCCACATCTGATCTAAGATCGACGATTGGGAAAGACTCCACAAGAGTTCGACGACGCGGAAGCAAATTACGAAAATGGATTTACGGAAGTAGTTTTGAAGAAAATAAAAATGCACACCCGAAATCCACAATCCACAATATCCGAAATCTTATTTCAGATCGGCGAATAGGAGAGAGTCCTTGTGAAATCGACGACGTTGAAGAAGCCTTGTGGAAAGAATCTTACGGAACCAGAACTGCGAAAAATTAGATTTGCAGAAAAAGACAGTTACAGAAGGAGTCAGAGTTGCTGAAAAAGACAATTGCGGAAACACCGTTGTGGAAACTCATAATTGCGGGAAGACTGATGTCACAATTTTTTTTCTTATCGATTGGGATGCTTGCATGTCATGAGGCATTGAATGGTTTTGATCAGTTATGAAACTGAACAGTCGGGAATACGAACAGGCGAAGGGATTAAGGATTGGAATGTAGAAAAGGATGGGCGAGAGAGAGGACTTGTGCATTCTCTGAAGGCAGAGATCTCATGCATGGACCACCATCGAAGTGGGGATCGCAGAATAAACGAGGAATCTGAATACATAGAATAGAGACAATAACATGAGCTGACTCTGAATAAGCAGATCCTGAAGTGGATCAGAAAAGTGTAACAGATTTGGTATGCACTGTTATATTTGTTTTTTGCATACTGTACTGAACATGTTTAAATATAAGGAATAACGGTGGTAGGGTGCTAGGAAAAATATGTTGTCTTCTCTGTACAAGTGGAAGTGGGTACTTCCACTCAATAGTAGCTGGAAAACTTTATTTTTTAGTGGGTGCTAGAAAATCATGAGGGTGGGTTCTCTCTACAAATAGGAGCTTGTAAATAGCTAGAGGTTGCAACCTCGTTTGAGTAGGTGCTCAAAAAAAGATTATATAAATGAAATAGAGCTTCTTGTTAATATTTGTCTATGTCTCTATCATGTGTGTGATTGATGATTACCATTTCTTTTGTTATACTTACTGCATCACCATGATTGTAAATTTGTAATAATGGTTTGAAAATTGGAAATTGCTTAAGCTTAGAAATAACTGATTCACTTTCCCTCTCAGTTATTTGAATAATCTCAACAAATAATATTAGCCAAATATTTCATAATAAGAATTGTTTCTCTCAGTTCATGTTTGTCTAGGGCGTAACCTTCATTACATCCATTCTATATAGCAACATAGAAAAATATTTGGGACATAAGGAGTCTACCACACATAGTTCAATAAATAAATTTCTAAAAACTATTAAATCAAAAGGAATAATGCATATGTATGGTTCTCAATGAACAAGCACATTACAACCATATCAACTACTTATATAAACACTTCTCCCACCCAAACACATGATTTATTTCTAAAATGGATTTTATAATATCCACCTCATTTATACCAATCATGGAAGTCAAACTAAGTATACTCTTAGCATTGATAAAGCTAATATTTGTCAAAATACCTTATTTTTGACAAATTCATGATTTATTCGAGCTTAAAGTAGTTGAGCCCCAAGCTCAAGGAATATGACAAATAATTATCTTCCTACTCGAGGGATGATAGATTTGATGTCAACCCACTCTATATGTTTGGGTCCACTCAAATTTATTCCTAAATGAACTAAGCCATCTTGAAAATCTCCATACTTAGTAACAATACATTCTAAATTTTCAAGAGGAGCATTATTCTCATTCACATGTATGCCTGTCTCTTTAATTTCTTCTACTACCTCACTCACACATGGATTGGAGGATGGTTGAACTTCAACATGTATACACATCAATTTGGAAAAACTAGTGATTAATTTCATGTTGTAGTTTATACCCAACCTATTGCATAATTTATGCTATTTGGATAGGATTATCATCCATATACATGTGTGGTGTCATATACAAATACATAAACATGTAATGATATGTAAGATGCACTTGGAAACCATAAATTATGTTGCTAACTAGTTTATGTTTGCATAGATTATGTTGCTAACTGGTTGATGTTTGCATAAATTATGTTTGCTAACTGCTTGATGATACCAAGTTCTTATTATTGGTTTAAATAAGATCAACCTACTGATCAAGTGAAGTGCATGTGGATTTTCCTAGTGTTACTTGAATGTGGCCACATTACCGTCAACATTAGTGTGATTAGATAGGTGAAAAATGGAATCAAATTACATTCTCTCAAAATATTAAAATACCCAATTTTGCAAGTCACGAACTTCTTGTTTACATAACACTAATATCACTTTTATTGTTATATCATTTCCTTTTGGAAATTTATTAAAGAGCAGTAATCGAAAAACCCCCTTGCACAATCTTCAAACTGTTTTTTACATTGATTTTATCACCTTTTTTCATGTAATTGAATGATACTTTTAAATTGGAGTAGATGCAACTATTGAGAGCCTAAATGTAACACCCTAGTTTTGACCCCATGGTATTGAAATTGTACATGATGTATATATTGTATGTAAATCATGGCAAGGAGCTCAAGGCCAAGGCCCTGCCATCTATTTGGTTTTTTGTGTATAGGTGATCAAGGTTAAAAGGAATAGGGAGGGGAGTTAGTCAAACTCTTGAGCTATAGGGTGAGACCAGATGTTAATGTGGAAACCCATAAAACATTAGCTACCTTTTTGTCCTTTTTCCTTAATCATTCAATTATTCCAGAAGAGCGGTTGAGGAATTTAATGCCTTGGGAAGAGCAAGGTATGGCAGTCGGTTTCGTGACTAAGCTTGCTTGCAGCCTGTAGTATGGGAATTCGTGTTCTTGCTTCTGAAGCAAGTAAGCACATGGATGTGTGCCCATTCAGTCTTTCCCTATTTTCACCTGAACATTTTGGTCATTCCTGGGGGGGGGATCCCCATCGATTATGCATTGTCCACTATCCGTAGTCACAAGAGGAAGTTGCGCAGTGGGGGTTCACTGTTGTTCACTGTCTGGAGTCATGGAACGGGTTGTTCTGCAGTGTTTTTCTTGTGTACAAGTGAAAAAATTGTTTCTCTGTGTTATAGAGTGGTATGAAAACCTGATTGTCTATGTTACGAAGTGGAGCCTTGTGTTGTTGTGTCTCCCTATTGTTTGCTGTGATGTGCACCTTGGTTTGGGTATAAACTATATGCAAGACTTAGGAGTGGAAGAGATGTCAAATGGGATTGATAAACCTAGTGTAGAGAGGAACCTCACGAAAAGATAAGAGTGGCTGGTGAATCTTCTATGCACACCCTGAAGAGAACTGGAAGGGAAGACATATCCTGAGGGACTGTGGAGCAGAGAAGGGCATGCTTCCTTGTGTTGGGTGTGTAGGTATTGTGGATTCCATGCTAGATAGATCTTGTGGAGGTGTCCCTAGCTCTTGAATGAGCCACTAGCTTAGCCATTCTTCCTTTCCATTGCCTTAGTAGCTTGTGAAACCCAAAAGAGATTGGCTTGGATGAAAGCCTGTGAAACCCAATTATATATTGGCTTTGCTGGGCAGCCGAAAAAACCCAATTGTATCTTGGTTTGGCTGAGCAGCCTGATAAACCCAACTGGTATTTGGTTTGGTTGTTTCTTTTTGTGCATTTGGCCATGTGTGACCTTGGCTGGATAGCCTAATGATCCCAACTAGCTGGCTTGGTTGAATAGCCTGTGAAACCCAATAATGAGATGGATTGGCTGAATAGCCTGTGAAACCCATCTGTTATTTGGCTTGGATGGTCCTTAATGTGAATGTTGGCTTGACTGTATACAGTTTGTGAAACCCAACTATTAGTCGGCTTGACTGAATAGGCTATGAAACCCAGCAGTGAGATGGATTTTACTGAGTAGTCTATGAAACCCATCATTGTTGTTTCTTTTTGTGCATTTGGCCATGTGTGACCTTGGCTAGATAGCCTAATGATACCAACTAGCTGGCTTGGATGAATAGCCTGTGAAACCATTTGTTATTTGGCTTGGATGGTCCTTAATGTGAATGTTGGCTTGACTGTATATAGTCTGTGAAACCCAACTATTAGCTGGCTTGATTGAATAGGCTATGAAACCTAGCAGTGAGATGGCTTGGCTGAGTAGTCTGTGAAACCCAGCAATGAGATGGCTTGGCTGAGATGGCTTTAGCTTATTTTCCTACAGCCTGATAAACCCAACTATGTGTTGGCTTGGCTGGGCAGTCTGATAAACCCAACTAAAGGTTGGATTGACTGTGTGTGATATGATCTGGCTATGTGTGAGTTTGTTGTTCCCTAGTTCCTTGTGGAAGTCATGCCTAGCTCGGGGGTGACAGTTGTGTTGAGAGATTAATGAACACAATTGGCCTATGGTTGGGTGGAACATTGCAGCGACATAGCTAGTTGTGGGACAACTTCATCTTCAAGATAAGTATTCTCTATTATTCTTATTTATGTAATGTATTTTCTTATGAATGAGTTGAATATGATGAATGCTTGCTAATGGTTTCAGTATAGTTTACTGTTGTTAAATGTTCCTGAATTTGCATATGTTTATGCCTTGTATTTCTACTACATTTTGCTTATGATCATGGAGGCTAGAATCCTGGTTATAGGGTTAGAAATGCAGCTATCTTAAGGTAAGATGTGTTTTTTGCACTCTTGGATCCGCCTGTGGAAGGAAGAAGTCAGAATTCAGAAACAGGGAAAAACAGGAAAAAAACAAGCTGGAATGTTGGTTTTCCGCACCTCGGGATCCGCCTGCAGAAGGCAGAAAAGAGCCAAAAATTCTAAGGCAGAAGTGTGTTTTCCGCACCCTGGAATCCACCTGCGGAAGGCAGAAGGTGGGAGGCGGAAAATAGGAAAAAGGTTAAGGAAAAAGTTGTTTTTCTGATTTTCGAGATTCGCCCGCAAAGTGAAGAAGGTGGAAGTCAGAAGCCAGAAAGTGGTTAAGTAATTCCGTGAAAATCTAAGTTTCTGATTCCCGAGTCCCACAGTGGAAGGGAAGAAGGTGAAAAGGCGGAATGAAAAATGCGGAAGGAGGAATGTGGTCAAAGGATTTCGTCATGGTTTAAGTTTCGATTCCCAGAGTCCGCACTGTGGAAGGTGAAAAGAGGAAGGAGAAAAGGCATGAAATCACAGTGACATCTAGCAGAGTTTTGACTGCCACAAGTCGCACTGAGAAAGGCAGAAGTTGGAAGAGCCAGTTCAGTGTGGAAATGACCGTTCTGGTTGGAGAATGGATCTGTAAGCTGCAGAACGACTGTTACATTTCCTTCTAAGCCTAAGGATGAATGTTGAAGAATGTTTTCACGACCATTCCCTGTGTATTAAAATAAGAACAAAGGTTCTTTAAGAAATATTTAATTCTGCATGATAATTGGGGTATGGGTACGTGACATTGTGGTATCAGAGCTAATGGTTGTAACATTGGGCCTAGATGGGCCAAGTGAATAGTTTTCAGATCTATTGGTTTCAACATTTCAAGCTAGCAATGGTGTTTAAATTTCTAAAATTATTATGCAACTAACAAATATGTTTCTTAAACACATTTTGCAGAGTCATCGTGCATTTTGGAAAAGTTGGTTTTGTGGCTTGACCATGAGAGCCTACATCATGAATGATGCACAGGACCCCTATGGGCCCGAGGCAGATGCCATGGGTGAGAACATATGGGTAGAAAATCTTGAAACAGAGTCTAATGGAAGGAGATATAAAGAGACTCCAATGGATTTTGCAGGCACCATGAGAATCCTGATTAAAGCTTAGGAAGAGCATAATCAGCTGAATGCAGCCATGCTATAGAGTTTGACAGACGTCCAAATGCAGATGAACTCCAGGGAAAAGACAGGAAATCTAAAAGGAAGTAAGAGAAATTCCAGAAGAAGAAAGAGATATTCTAGTGGATAATCTAACTTTGAAGGATCCACTGGAGGTTCCAACTCTTCATCTCATAGGAACGAGAGAGAGGAATTACTAGAACCATTCACGGGATGAATTTAATAAGGAAAGGGAGCCTACCTTTAATGGTGAGATAAATATTGGTCAAGAATCCAAATCTTGGCTTTTTGGAATGAAGAAATATTTCCAAGTCCAAAACTACTCAAGAAATATGAAGGCTAGGGTATCCATCTTCAATCTGAATGGAAGAACATCTATATGGTGGGAGAACCTCAAGAAAGTGAGGAAGATCAATGAAAGAAAGATCATGTGGAAGCAGTTTAAGAAGTATTTCAAGCAGAAATACCTCTCTGACAGTTATTATGATAATAATATCAAAGAATTCCATGAGCTGAAATTAGGGCAACTAACCATGGAAGAATATGCAAACAAACTCTTGGAGATTTTGAGGTATGTCGGGTACATCAGGGATGATAAAGTGAAAATCCAACGTTTTCTAAGTGGATCACCTCATTCATACAAAGACATAATTGAGTTAGATGAACATAGAACTCTAGAAGAGGCTATAAGAAAGGCCAAGTATTGTTATGATCATAACAAAAGCAATCCTGATATCCGTAAGGCATGGAAGGACAGAAAGAATGAAAAGTTTGACCAAAGGAAGAAAGGTTTCAAACCTTCTCACTTCCGAAATCAGGAAAGGCAGCCATCAAAATTTGTGACTAAGCCAACCAGAGTGATGGGGGACAGGCCAAGAGATCCAAAAGAGATCAGAGAACCAATCCAGTGTTGGAGATGAGGAAAAAACCACATGCACCAGAACAGTCCACTTGAGAATGGGCATGTAAAGAAACCTCACAACGTCCAAGGAGTTGAAATTGTGGGTGAAGTAGCAAGGACCGTACCTAGAATTTATGCAGCGCTAGAGGACTTCCAAGAAGATCACCAATCAACTATGGTTGAAGTTGAAGGTAATATTGTTGAGCGATCTATTTCTATTTTGATTGAACCTGGATCTACTCACAGTTATATTACTCCTAGAATTGTTGATATTTGTGCTTTTAAGAAGGTAAAGAATAGCAAATCATGGTTAGTTCAACTAGCCACTGGAACCAAGAGAAAAGTTAGTGAAGTGGTAGAGAAATGTCCATTAGTCATGGATGGGTTTGTCACTTATGCAAACTTGAATGTTCTACCACTTGGTTCCTATTATATTCTCATTGGAATGGATTGGTTAGAAGTGCACATAGTTAAGCTTGACTGTTACAATAAGACTTTTGAATGCATGGATAAAGAAGGAAATCCACAGGGTTGTAAGAGGCATTCCAAAGGTGATTTCTGTTAGGCATATTTCAACAAGGCAGAGAAATAAGCTATGTAGGAAAGGATGCATATTGTATGAATCCCATGTTTTGGATGCAACAACGAATGAAAATCCTAGGTTAGAGGACTTCCATGTATTGTAGAAATTCAGGGATGTTTTTCCTTATGAAATTCCAGGGATTCCTCCAAAGAGAGATATGGATTTTACAATTGACCTTGTGCCTGGAGCAACACCAGTTTCCAAGATATGGATTTTAGAGCTGAAGATGTAGCTACAAGAGTTGTTGGAAAATAAGTACATCAGGCCTAGTGTGTCTCCTCGGGGAGCACCAATTCTGTTTGTGAAAAAGAAATATGGTACACTCAGGTTGTGTATTGATTATAGACAATTGAACAAATTCATTTTGAAGAATAAATACCCTTTACCTCCAATTGATGACATTTTTGATCAAATGATAGGAGCAAAGGTGTTTTCCAAGATTGAATTGAGGCCTGATTACCATAAGGTAGGAATCGAGGATGAAGATATCCATAAGACAACCTTCAGAACAAGCTATGGACACTATGAGTTTGTAGTGGTACCATTTGGTCTCACAAATGCACTAGCTACATTTATGTGTCTCATGAATAGTGTTTTTAGCAAGTATCTAGACAAGTTTGTTCTTTTCTTCCTTGATGACATTATTATTTATTCTAAGAATGAAGAAGAACATGAAGAACATTTGAGGTTGACATTGAAATTGCTAAGGGGGCATAAGTTGTATGCAAAGTTGAGCAAATGCGACTTCTATAAATATAGAATTCATTATTTGGGTCACATTATCTCAAATGAGGGTATATCTATGGACCCTGAAAAGATTGAATCCATTATGAATTGGCCCACCCCAATAAATGTGACCAATGTGAGGTCTTTTATGGGACTTGCATGATACTACAAGAGGTTCATTGAAGGATTCTCCAAGGTTTCACATTCAATCACTTATTTTCAAAAGAAGGGGATAAAGTTTGAATGGACACCAAAGTGTGAGGAGAGTTTCCAGCAGTTGAAGAATCTTCTTACAAGTGCACCAATTCTGAAAATTGGGGACCCATAAAAAGACTTTGCACTATGTCCTGATGCAAGTAATCAAGTACTTGGAGGAGTTCTTATGCAACACAACCACGTGGTATGTTATGAGTCAAGAAAGTTGAATCAACATGAGAAGAACTATGATACTCATGATCTAGAACTTGCAACCATAGTACTTTCTCTCAAGATGTGGAGGCATTACTTAATGGGCAGAAAATTTGAGCTAAGGACAAACCATTGTGGTCTGAAGTATTTGTTTTATTAGCCAACCTTGAATGCTAGGAAAGATAGATGGCTGCAGTTTTTGTGTGAATTTGATTTTGAAATCAAACACATAAAAGGAATAGAGAACAAAGTGGTTGGTGCACTCAGTAGGAAGGTGCATGCAATGCATGTGGAATATCTTAGTATTTGCCGACCAGATTTGAGACAACGGATTATTAAGCATACTACTGAGGATGAATTGTATGTGCCGATAAAGGACAAGTTGCAATATCAAAGTCTTGAAAACAAGTATGAGGGATATAAATTGGAAAAAGATGAAATTATTACCTATAAGAATAGAATTTATATTCCAAATGTGGAAAACTTGAGGAGAATTGTTATGGATGAAATCCATCAAGCTCCATATTCTGGTCACCCAGGATATCAGAAAACACTTTCTACAGGAAGCAAGTAGTATTTTTGGCCAAGAATGAAAAAAGACATTGCTGAGTATATTTCTAAGTGCATGAGATGTCAGTAGGTGAAGGTTGAGCATAAACACCCAACAGGTTTGTTGCAGCCTTTACCAATCCCAGAATGGAAATGGGAAGTTATTTACATGGATTTTATTACAGGATTTCCAATGACTTGGAGACAATATTATTCCATCATGGTTGTGGTAGACCAGTTGACAAAGGCATCACATTTTATACCGGTTAAGTCCACATATAAGACTAATGGCATTGCAAAAATATTTGTGAAGGATATTTTCAGATTGCATGGATTTCCTAAGGCAATAGTCTCTGACAGGGATCCCAAGTTTACTTCCAAGTTTTGGAAGGGTTTGTTTGCATATTTTGCTACCAATTTGAATTTCAACACTGCCTACCATCCTCATACTAATGGAAAGATAGAGAGAGTCAATTAGGTGCTTGAAGACATGCTTTGCATGTATGTGATGGAAAAACCATCCAAGTGGGAAGATTATTTACACTTGGTAGAATTTGCATATAACAATGGACAACAAGGATCATTGGGAATGAGTCCATATGAATCCTTGTATGGAAGAAGGTGTAGGACACTAGTTACATGGGATAATCCAGTGAACATGATTGTGCTTGGTCTATATTTTCTCAAGGAAATGGAGCAAGAGGTTGCAAAGATCAGGCATAACCTGTAAGAAGCCTAAGATAGATAGAAAAGCTATGCATATAAGCATAGAGTGCATAGAGAGTTCAGTGTTGGGGATCATGTTTAACTTAGAGTGAGGCCAAGGAAGAGTTCCTTGAAGCTTGGAAGTTGTGCCAAGCTGTCACCTAGATATTGTGAGCCTTTTGAAGTGATTGAAATAATAGGTCTAGTTGCATATAGAATTGCATTGCATGCTAGCACTATAAATCATAATGTTTTTCATGTTTCTTTGCTTAAGAAATATGTACATGATCCTAACCATGTGATAAATTGGGATGTGATCCAGGTGGAGCCCGAGGGAGATTTCCAAACCGAGCCATTATGCATCTTTGACAGGAAGGTCACAGTGATACGGATTCAAGCCGTTGGACAGGTAAAGGTGCAGTGGAAGAAATATGGTCTGGATGAGGCTACGTGGGAGCTGGAGGATGTCATGCAATTGACACATCCATTTTTGTTCAATTTTGCAGAGCACTGAGGAGAGTGCCAGTGTAGCATTTTTATTCATTTTTGTATAATTTCAAAATTATGAATTGATAGAAATATGCACCTCTTCAAGGTGAGTTTTCCAATGTACTTCTTTTCTAAAAACAATGGTGGGAAGCTCTCAGAACAGGAAGCCCTAGTTTTCCCAATTTATTCTGCAGAATTGTATGATACTGCTTTTGTTGTATATCCGATGTTTTGAGTCCTTATAGTATGAAACTTCGCATTGAGATAGCCTGATATATATTCTTTCCAACCCCATAGGTTAGACTAGAATTGGATTCTCCAAGTGGGACTTATATTGAGTTTCCCAAGATGATTGTTTAGTATAACGAACTTGTACGGACTGCCATGTGTCATTGTCTCACATTCGCGGTATGAAAAGAGGACCACATAAACTAAAATTTGTGCCCTACCTAAAACATATTGCAAAATTTCATCTGGACCTTCCTATCTCGATATATAGCAATTCGCCATAGGCCACATGTTTATGACTCTATTTTGGAGGAGGTTGGAACCCTAATTTGGAGGAATCATATCTCCTGAAGTATAGTGAATCTGAGGATGAAATGTTTACACAAGGTACACTAATATTTCCTATTCGACATGTAAACATTTCATCTCCTGATCCTTCTCCAATATCTATTTGTAGTGAAATTTCCAAGATGACTAGATTCAGTCTTCCAGGGTTTTCAAGCATGAAACCCTAATTTCCAATAGCTACCATTGTAGTTGTATTTCGACTGCATAGTGCCTTCTTTCAGGGTGGCTCTGATACCATGTTAGTTTTTATAATTTATTTTACTTAGGATCTTTATTTGAAAGAATAACGAGCATGATAATACATCAAAGATACATAAGACACAGAGATTTTCATCGGGGAAACCATAAAGGAGAAAACCCTGCAAACTTGCTCAGAATAGTTCTATCACAAAGATAAGATCACAAGATAAAAAAACCAAAGAACAATATGTCTGCAAAAGCTCTTTGTCCCTCGCTTCCTCTCTCTCCTGAAGTGCACATGAGAGAGAAAGTGAAGTGTGTTACAAATAAGGAGGATGCCTCTCTATTTCTATTCTTTTGTTGAGTTGTTAACTCAACCACTAGGTCACCCAGGTTACTAAGAATACACATAAATACATTTTACTTTATTTAACCTGGGGACTATTACCCCGAATTACAACAGAGGGATTACCTCAGTGACCATACACAATGATGACATCCCCAAAGGAGGAACACACATCCCTGATGGGGGTACAACAATATACAATAGTAATATATATCATACTATATTCAGAAGTTACAATTACAACAAGACTCGGTGATTATTCAATATTATTAAAGTATTGAAATAAAGTAGGAAAATTGTGTCTCATAATCTCTTATATTTCCCAAGTAGCTTCTTCTGCTGTATAATGTTTCCATTGTACCTTCAATTGTACAATAGTATGCTTCCGAAGTTGAAATTCTGTCTTATCGAGAATGCACATTGGTTCCATGTGGAAGTCTTCCTCTGGTTCCACATGTACATTATCCCAATTAATAATACGGGATTGGTCAGCAACATATTTTTTTAACAAAAAAATATGGAAACATCATGAATTCTTATATAAGGAGGTAAGATCATCTGATAAGCTATAGGCCCTATTCTATATAAAACTTCAAAATGCCCCACATATCTGGGTGCAAGTTTTGCATAAATCCCCGTTCTTAGCTTGTTTTTCTTTGGTATGACTCTCGGGAACACACGCTCTCATACTTTGTATTCTTTTTTTGTTCACTTCTTATCTACATAACTCTTATATCTGTCTTTTGTTGCTTTTAGGTTATGTTTAACTGTCGTACCATATCCTCCATTTTTGATGGCATATTTGGGCCTAAATCCATCCTATCCACTAGATTTCCCCAACTCAATGTTACTTTACATCTCTTGCAACACAACATCTCAAAAGGACTCATTTTAAGGGATGATTGATAATTTTTGTTATATGTGAACTCCACCAAATGAATATAATCCTCCCATTTGCTTGGTTGATTCATCACATGCATTCTTAATATGTCCTTGACCCAGGACCTTATTCACTCGCTTAGTGTTTGAATTATTGAGCCATTGATCTACAGGAAATGAGTGCAATTGAAAGGTATAATTGTGCAGTTGAATGGAATGAAAATTGTACAGTGAACAAGACAAATTTCATAGGAAACTGATAAGAAATGATCAGTAAATTAAAACAATAATATTCATTAATTCCAGCAGTATACAATAGTGTTACATAATGGAGAGTTTAAATTGTGTGGATAATATTCGAATCTACCAACTCAATCCTGACTGACTGGATAACTAGAAGTATCTAAGTAACTATCATAGACCACTAGTATAAATCAACATGTCTAATTCTGTTTGACAATCAGTTAAACTGACAAGGTAGGTGAACAAAAGTGCCACTTCCCCATGCATCCATGCATAACTGGCGCTAGACTGACTGAATTTGATCTAACTAAAGATAAACTTAACATAACTACCTACCAACTACAACTAATTGATGGAGGCTGTCATTGACACTCGAAGTGGCTCCTAAAGTGTAGGGATTGGCACTGCTGGAACAAAGTGGCACACTGGTGGCACCAAATGGCACACTGGTGGAACCAATGGAACTAGTGGCACCAAGATCATGGTGGCACCAAAGTCTAGAAAATGACTCCTAAGTTAGGAAAATGATCTAATATACTATATCTGGACAAGGGACGATTATATAATTCTAACAACCCCCATTAATCCTAACTTGGACAACTTGGGCCTTGGAAACAAGGCCATGAATAACCCATTACAATCTAAAATAAGCAAAACTTCTTAGTAAACCAAGGGAAAATTGGGAAAATCTCATGGGAAACCCACCCAAAAAATTAACCAGGAACATGAAATACAAGCTATCTTTAGGAGAAAAATATTCCTCTTTGAGAAATAACTTGCAAATAACTCTGTTGTAATTTGCAACACTATGCAGCAGTATAGTTTTTAAGTGTAGCAACATCCTGAAGGCATGTGAACCTATCAATGTTCTTATGATCCAATGGATGTTTTACGTGTTTCTTGTTTCTAGGGGAGGAATGGAATGATCAATTTTGTTCTTCTGTGGGCCAAATGGTTGATCATTTGCTATCATCAAGTAGCACTTTCCTGGAAACTTGTTGCGCCACTTTGTAGAGAGTGAATCTGTGTGTGTGAGAGAGAAACATGCTCATTCTGATACTGGTACCTTGTTCTTCTTCTATATTCTGGATTCCCAGCTCCATTCTTGGCATCTCCAATGAGATTTTGGGCCCATATAGGCTTAGGAATTTAATTTGGAATGGAAGCTAGATCAGTATCTAGATATTCATGAGGTACATCCTCAATATCAAGATCATGTTGATCTGGTTCCTCTTCATCTAAATCTGAATATGAAACATGTGACAAAATATCATCATCAAAAGGTACTGGAAGAGTGGTTATACCTTCTTGTGCTTTAGATGGTGTTAGATCAAACAACTGATCTTGTTCAAACTGAAAACTGTGCTCAATGAAGCATTTCATAGTTTCAAGTTCCATCAACTTGTATGATTTTGCATCCTCTGCATATCCCAGCAGTATGCATTCGCTACACTAGGCTTGGAAGGCCTTTCTCTTATCAATGGGTATTCATGCCTAAGCTTTGGAACCAAAAACTCTCAAGTGAGATACATTGGGTTTATGCCCATGCAGTGCTTCGAATGGAGTGGCCCTAACCACTGATTTATGAGGCACTCTATTATGTATCTATGAAGCACAATTTACAGCTTCTGCCCAAAGAGGAGTAATATTCTTGTCTTGGAGAAGATAGGTTTCCATCTCCTTCAATAATATATTTTTCCTCTCAGCCACACCATTATATTGTGGTGTGTATGGAATTGAGTGTTCCATTTGAATCCCCTCTGATTCAAAATATTGCTGAAAATCTCTTTTAATGTATTCACCTCCATTATCTGATCTTATGGACTTGATATTTTTCCTGAAACTATTCTCAAGCATAGCTTTAAAAACTTTAAAAATTCCAAATACTTTTGATTTATGTTTCATGAAATATACCCAGCATAACCTAGAACAATCATCAATAAAAGTAAGGAAATACCTGGAACCATTAATTTCTGTTGTAGGAATTGGTCATGACACATCATTGTGTATCAAATCAAGTGTAGATGAAGCCCTAGTTTCCTTACCAACTTCATACCTCTTGTCTGGATGCTTACCTACAAAGCAACCAGGACATACTCCATCTGATGTTTGGATGAGAGGCAAGCCTTCAACCATTTTGTCATTGTGGATTTGTTGGAGATATTTGAAATTGATATTCCCAAATCTCGCATTCCATATCTTGTTGGTGTTGTTATCATGATTCAATAGAGTTGTAGGATGTGAAACAGGAAAAAAATGAGAGAACTCATAAGCCTTTGAGGCATGGTTAGCAAACCCTTTCGCTATGAGATTTATAGTAGTTTTTTCTGTGATTTCAACTGATTCAGAGTCAAATGTAACTATCTTGGTAATTCCTGTATGGATCATCTAACAAACATACAATTAATTAGTTGCAAGAGAGGGAACATAGAGAACATTTTTGAACTCACCATGCTGGATTTTAACTGAACCTCTTCCTGCATATGGAATTTGGGAGTCATCTCCCATGTGAATGCTAGGTCGTCTTGATAGAGTGAGAGTGGAGAAGGATTCCATGGAAGCAACCATGTGGTTGGATGCTCCATAATCTATCAAGTAAGCTTTCGACTGAGTAAGGCATGCCTTCAAGGCATGGCATATCTCATGATATTCTGTCGATAGTACAACCTTATACTTCTTTGCTCCTTGTGGAAGATAAATGTTATTCTATTTAAGGAGGGATGACAGTTGGTCGATATGCTTCTTCATGCACTGGATTTCAGGATGAAAGCCTCTCATATAGTATGGAAATCTAGTCTTTTCAAAAATTCTCTTTTTCTTGGAGCCCGAGGCTCCTTCAGAAGATTTTTTATTCTCTTTTGGCTTTGAATCTAAGGCTTTGGGATCCTTCCCCTTGTTCTTCCATTTAGCTTGAGCATTGGTAGATTCCAACATCAGAAGAGCTTGATTCTTGGAAGTTTGGAGGACTCCCATTTGAATCAACTTATTCTGCTCATGTATTAAGGACTCATCAAACATGTCTAGGGAAGGCATATCCTAATTGGGGATGAAAGATCTTCTAGAATGGAAGGTAGAGATGAATACAAAGTACTCAGAACCTTTGATGAGCACAGAGAGCACACACTTCTCATCCTTCCTCTTTATTATGCATTTCTTACATTGAAGTGTTAGAGACATGAGTTTTGTGAAAAACTGTTGTATAGTTTCGAAATTGTTGGGTTGCAATGCAATTAGCTCATTCTCTAGTATTTTCCCTCAAAGCTAATATTGCTTGCAAAAAAATAATTCAAGCTTCTCCCAAGCTTATTTTGGAGTCTTCAATCCCTCAAGGTGGAAGATGAGACCCTGAGAGATGTGAGTGCATAGGAATCCAAAAGATTCATCCAACCGATTCAAGAACTTATTTTTCTCAGTAGGGTGATCAGGCCCTGTCTCTCTGCCCATAGTTATCATGAATAGGACCATCTTGAGCAAGGATACCTGCATATCTACCCTCCAATCAACATAGTTGAAGGGTGTAAGGATCCGAGGTACAAGAGCTATATAATCCAATCAATTTTCCTTTTAAGCAGTCAATTATCCAATGAAGTTACGTAGTACCTGTGAGTAACACTGCAAAAACACAAATTAATTTGCAATCATGTCAGAATCAAACCTTCCACTTCGAAAAGTACACTTTATCAGGGTCTGTCACACCTAGATAGACTCCTATGAACATAATTCAAAGGGAGCAAGGCTATAATTCCAGGATTTATGTGGAAACTCAGCTGCTTCTGGTGTACAATGGAGGTTGGACAGAATTGCTACTAGCCTAAACAAGGCTTTGATACCATGTTTGAATTATTAAACAATTGATCTATAGGGAATGAGTTTAATTGAAAGGTATAATAATGCAGTTGAATGGAATGAAAATCGTACACTGAATGAGACAATTTTCACAGGAAACTGATAAGAAATGCTCAGTAAATCACAACAATAATCTTCATTAATTCCAACAGCATACAATAGTGTTACATAATGGAGAATTCGAATCACATGGATAAAATTCAAATCTACCAACTCAATCCTCACTAAATGGATAAATAGAAGTGTCTAAATCACTATCGGAGACCACTAGTCTAACTCAACATGTCTAATTCAGTCCGACAATAAGTTAAACTAGTTAAACCAGTTAAACTGACAAGGTAGGTGAACAAATACGCCACTTCCCCATGCATCCATGCATAACTGGCACTAGACACACTAAATGTAGCTGAAGATAAAATTAGAATAACTTCCTACCAACTACAACCAATTGATGGAGGATGACAGTGGCACTCAGACTGGCTCCTAAAGTGTAGGGATTGGCACGAGTGGCACCAAGCGACACACTGGTGGCACCAAGTGACACACTGGTGGCAACAATGGAAACACTGACACCAGTGGCACCAAGATCATGGTGGCACCAAACTATAGCAAATGAATCCTAAGCTAGGAAAACGATCTAATATACTGTATATGGACAAGGGAGGATTATATAATCCTAACACTGAGTCTATCCATTTGTTTGCAGATGATAGGAGGTACTTAAATTCAATTTTGTATCCATACCCTTAAATAATGCCGTCCATAATCTTGAAGTGAATTTAGCATCACGATCTATAATAACTATTTTTGGAACCCATGTAGTGTGAAGATATCTTTCATGAATATATTATCAATATTTACAACTTTATAAGTTGACTTTACAGTTATAAAATGTGTTGCTTTACTTAATTTGTCTACTACAACCATAATGGAATCATTCTACTTCTTTGTTTTTGCTAACCCTGTAATAAAATCCATAGTTATAGTTTCTCATTTCCACTCAGGTATGGGTATAGGCTGGAATAATCTGGATGGGTGTTGGTGAATGGATTTAACCTTTTGACAAGTAAAACAACAGGCCACATATTCTGTTGATTCTCTTTTCATATTTTTCCAATAAAAATATTTTTTTTAAGCTGTTATAAATTTCTGATATCGAGGGTGTCCTGCATACGGGTTATCATGTAATTCTCTAAAGATGATCTGCTTCAAACTGTATTGGTTGGGCACATAAATTTGATTTTTAAAACATAGATCCTTATGTATCAATCTGATACAGACATTCTTTAGTTCCAAAAGTTTCTTGGTTACATTTTTCCACCCAATTTTTATATTGCTCATCATTGTTTGATGCTTCCTTCAACAAATTTTTGAATTCAGATTCATAATCACTAATTAGCACCGAGTGCATTTTGTGTTGTTGTTGGATTAATGCATCTGAACTATTTTTCCCTTCCCTTTTATGTGTTTAATTTCGAAATCATACTCACTCAGGAATGCAAGCCACCTGGCTTGGCGAGCATTCAATATTTTTTTATCAAATACATATTTTAACCCAATGTTGTCTGTTAGTAACAAAAATTTCTTTCCTACCAAATAGTGTCTCCATATCTTAAGGGCATGAATGATAGCTACCAATTCCATATCATGTACTACATAATTTTTTTCATGCTCTTTTAATTTTCAGGATTCATAACAGATTAAATGACCTTCTTGAGTTAAAACCCCTCTCAATCCTTCTTTACTCACATCAGTGCATACCACAAAACCCTTATTTGGATCAACAATTTTTAATACTGGCATTGCCGTCAATAAATATTTTAATTTATCAAAGCTATCTTGACATTGTTGGCTCCAGATAAATCGAACACTTTTCTTCTGCAGAGTTGTTATAGGATGAGTTATTCGGGAAAAGTTTTCTGTGAATCTGCGGTAATATCCAGTTAACCCCATGAAATATATTATATCATGTACATATTTTGGTGCATGCCATTCTAGGATAGCCTTGATTTTAGTAGGTTCAACTGCTATTCCCTTCTCTGATATAACATGTCCCAAGTACTTTACTTCCTTTTTATAAAAGTCACATTTACTTAGTTCTACATATAACTAATGTTCTTTTAAAGTTTGCAAAACCTTTCGTAGGTGATCTTCATGCTCTGCTTCATTCTTTGAATATACTAGAATATCATCAATAAATACTAGCACAAATTTATCCAAAAATTTACTTAACACATTATTCATCATGTTCATAAATGTTGCAGGAGCATTTGTTAAAACGAACGAAATTACCACAAATTCATAGTGTCCATATTTTTTTCAAAAAGCAGTTTTATGGATATCTTCATCCTTTAGTACCCGTACTTGATGGTATCCCGACCTAAGATATATTTTTGAAAAAAAATGTGCTCCATTAATTTAATCAAACAGATCATCTATTCTTGGTAAAGGATATTTGTTTTTAATCGTCATCTTATTTAATTGTCTGTAATCTATGAAAATTCTAAAAGTTTCATCCTTCTTTTTAATGAATAACGTAGGTGCTCCATGGCAATACACTAGGCCAAATATATCCCTTGTCTAGTAATTCATGTATTTGCATCCTTAATTTCGTCAATTCTGGGGTAGTCATACGACAGGGAGCTCGTGATACTGGTGCTGAAACCGACATTGGATCTATGGTGAAATCTAAATCTCATTTAGGTGGTAATCCAGGTATCTTGTCAGGGAATACATCCTGAAATTCCTTTAAAATAGGCAATTGTTCCAACACTGATTTTGACTTTTCGGGCTCCGTTTCTTTAATTTTGATGGCATAAGGTTGACACCCTTTCCTAATACACTTTTTAAGTTGTACTGTTGAGATTTATCTGGTAGATATAGGTCTGTGAATCCCCTTTACTGTATAATATTTACTTTTCTCATCCATACGCCCAAAATTTTTATGCAAACAATCTATCATGCCATTATGAGATTCTAGCATATCCATACTTATCAGAATATCATAGGAACCTATAGGAAGTATATTTATATTAACTGAGGTATCCATGTCATCAAGAGCTAATCTGCAGTTTTTAACTATTTCGGTAACCTTATTTTTTACCCTTGTAGGCAACTGTACTAGCCATGTATTTTTTTTTCCTTAACAAGTTTACACATTTCAACTATTTTTGGTGCAGTATAACTTATACTAGCTCCATAATCAATAAGTATAGAAACATATGTGCTCAAAATTTTACCTTCTACTTCCAACATGGTGGATTCATGATCAGCCTGTCGATATTCCAAAGCAGCATCAATTCTAGGTATATCCCTGGGTAGATCATTGACAGTGGAAGCTTCCTACAACATGCTTATGGGTGCCATCTTTCTGTTAGGACTGTGTAGGAAATTTTTGTATAGGTGAGGGTCCATTACATCCCCAACATTTAATTTCCTTTGAACTGTTATTCCATCCCCCATTGGAAGTTCCGATACCCTTTACCTTGTTGCTATTGATTGAAATTGGTCTATTGTAATTGTTATCAATATGACTTCTTGTCCCTTTCCTAAAAGGTGATCAAGGTTTAAATCCTTTCTTACATTGGTCCAACTTTTCATTTTTTTTATGTTGCCAACTTCTGTTCAATTCTTATCTTTGTTTAAACAAGTGGTAGCACAACTTGGCTTTTCTAATTGCTTCATCCACAGTATTAGGCATATCAAACTCAATATTTTCCTCATATGCCAAAGGTAAACAACTGATAAACCTGTAGACCCTAGCTTTTTCATCCCTTAAGTAAGGTACATAGCGCTGCAAATTCACAAACTTGGTTACAAACTCTTCCATGGTTAACATTCCCAGTCCTAAATCATTGAACTCTTTAGTTTTCTCATCATAGTATCATTTCAATATTTTTTTAAAACAATTTTTTAAAAACTTTCCAACTTAATTCTTTATTGCGTATGTTATTTACACTTTTAGCCTCCTGCCACCACAAGGAAACTTTTCCACTCAGCTGAAAGATTGCTAAACGTGCCCTTAAATTGTCATCATATATGTATACTTTTTTTTACTTTTTTTGACTAGGGGAATCGGTAACTGGGGTTGGGATGGTACTTGCGTGAAACGGGGTCCAGGGATCCATTCCTTCAACCACTATACCCCTAGGTTCCCCACACATTCCCGCAATACATGGGACACAGGTAAATCTGGGTGGGATTTGATCTCATGGCCTCCTTTACAACAAGTGACTTCATATCAAGCGACGCCAATGAGCCACACCCATTCGGGCTATCATGCATGTATACTTGAAATGTTGATGTATTTGTAAATTATGAATGTATTCACTTGTATATTTTATGTATTGTACCCCTATGTTTATTTCGAGAAGTATCTGTAATGTAATTGAGTCATGTCATGCCTCAATGTTCCTATCGGGAGATTCAATAATGTAAACAAGTCATGTAAAGCCATAGTGGGTGACCCTCCTTATTGATCAAGGGTTGAAGTCCCCGCAATTGTGTGGCCCTAGGGTTATTAGACTCTCCTAGATAAGTCGGCCCTAGTGAGTTATTGTCAAGTCAAGAATTAGTATAAATAGAGAGTGAGCCTCTCTCTTTATCACACATTCACTCACACTCAGTTGTAGCGCATTACTAAGAGAGAAGAAGTTGCTAGGACAAGAGATAGAGAGACTACTATTGTCGGGAGATCATCTTATATTTTTGGGCTTTACTTTTGGTGCTGATTCTATCTCTGAGGAAGTTGCAGGGTTTTCTCCTTTATGGTTTCCCCGAGGAAAAACTTTGCGTCTATTGTCTCTTGTGTTTGATTGTTGTGCTTGTTATTCTCTCAGTTAAATATCCTAAGAGAATGCTAGCTTGAATGATAAAATTCTAACATGGTACCAGAGCTAACCTGAGAAGAAGACATTGTGGAGCTATGGAAACTAGGGCTTCCTATTTTTTGGATCTCTCTCCACAGATTTTAAACAAAAGGAGGTTGGGATGGCTCTCCTCTCTAGGGTGCATCTTTCTGTCGAAGCATAATCTAAATCTGAGCATTTTCAGTTTTTGACCTGACACTACTGCCGAAAATTAGGGCTTTCCACAGAAGTGGAATTTTTGAGTGATCCCAGGCCTGGATTGATCTCCTCCCCAAAATTAAGTTTATAGATCAAGATCAAAGTTTTTGGTTGGACAGAACTCCGATAAAGTCAAACCTAATCTGCTCCTGAACCAGCTCTGCAGAAATTCAGCTCCAGATCCAGAATATCCGACATCTTAACCTGGTAAGATCTAAATATTTTGTATTTCCATTTGAGGTTCTCAGTTAAGATGTCTCATCATACCAATATTGATGAAAATATTTAGGGAGTTGATAACTTTTGAGCCTGGAAGTATAGGATCTACCTGGTCCTGGAAGAAAATGAGTTGGGCTCTTACATCACTGAAGAGGTTCCAGTTCCAGAGGGAGACGAGGCTAAAGCCTTACATAAGAAGAAATTGGTCATGGCTAAGAGGATTATTTCTGATTCAATCAAGGATCACCTCATACCACAGGTGTCCTCCCTAAAGACACCTAAAGCTATGTTTGATGCCCTGACCAAATTGTTTGAAGGAAAGAACATAAACTGGAAGATGACTTTGAGGAACTAGTTGAAGAATGTGAAGATCCAGAATGCAGAAACCATACAGTCATACTTCACAAGGGTCTCCCAGATCAAAGAACAACTTGAAGCAGTGGATGAATACGTGGAGAATGCAGATATTGTAATGACCACCTTGAATGGTCTCCCTACATCATGGGATTCCTTTATTCAAGGGATTTGTGCTAGAAGAAAGCTAGTCACCTTCAGTAGACCATGGGAGGAATGCTCACAAGAAGAAGCTCGAATAGCAGCCTGAGAAGAAAAGATGGGAAGTGAAGATCAAGCTCTCACAATACACTCCAAGAAAAACAGAAGGGACTATCATCATTCTAAAGGTAAGCATCCTCCCTCCAGAAAAACTCAACTCAGATGTTATACTTGTGATGAGATAGGACACTATTCCAGAAATTGTCCTAGAAACAAAAGAAACTCCCATAAGAAGAAGAAGAACAACAGAAGACATCATGCTCATGCTGTAGAGGATGATGAACCTTCAAAGAAGAAAGTCAGGCAAGAAAGTGATGATTCTTCAAGTGATGAAGAATATTTTTTGATTTCCGCTCTCACGGGAACTATCTCACATGGAAGCAATGATTGGCTTATAGACAGTGGGGCCTCCAAAAATATGATGGGATTCAAAGAATCATTTTTGAAACTATCAGAACATGAGTCACCCCACAAGGTGAAACTTGGGGATAACTACCAATATCCAATAAAAGGTAGTGGTGAATCCTCCTATAAATTAGACTCTGAAAAGTCTATAAAGATGAAGGATGTCTTATTTGTACAAGGACTAAAGAAGAAACTCCTATCCATATTTGCATTAGATTCAAAAGGCATGAGGGTTTCATTTGTAGATGGCCAAGTCCTTATGTGGCCAAAGGGAAAGAATATGGATGATACAGTAGTAATTGGAGAGCAAGAGGGAGGACTATACAAATTGAAGGGACAACCAGAACAAGCTTTGGTCCATGACTCAGTAGAGCCAAATGAAGTTTGGCATAGAAGGCTTGCACATGTGCACTATAGGGCACTACCACTTGAAATAAAATTTGTTGAAGGTCTTCCAAAAATACAGACAAAACATGACGGTGTCTGCAAAGTATGTGCGAAAGGAAAGAACACAAAGAAGACATTTCCAAGTAGCGAGAGCAAGGCAAAAGGAATCTTGGAAATCATTCACTCTGATGTATGCGGTCCAATGTCATCCAGTTCATTAACTGGGTATGTATACTATGTTTCTTTCATTGATGATTTTTCTAGGAAGACATGGATATACTTCTTAAAGAACAAATATGAAGTATTCAACAAGTTCAAGGAATTCAAAGCCTTGATCGAGAACCACACAGAAAATAAGATCAAGAATTTTCGGTTAGATAATGGCCGAGAATTCACATCAAATTAATTCAAAGAGTTATGCAAAGATTCAGGGATCAAGAGGGAGTTAAACACTCCATATAATTCACAACAGAATGGGGTTGCAGAAAGGAAGAATAGAATGATCGTGGAAGCTGCAAGGGCCATGCTTCATGATCAATATATTCCCATGCATCTATGGGCAGAAGCTATTAGAACAGTGGTGTATCTATAGAACCGTACTCCACACAGAGTACTCGAGAACAAGACACCTGAAGAATTCTTTTTTGGTAAGAAACCAAAAGTCAGCCATCTCAGAATATTCGGTTGTTCTTTATACACACACATTCCAAAAGAAAAGAGAACAAAGTTAGATCCTTCTAGAAAGAAGGGTATATTTGTGGGATACAGTGAAAGCTTGAAAGCTTACAGAATATACTTGCCAGGATTCAAGAAGATCGACATAAGCAGAGATGTAACATTCAACAAAGATTCAGCTTACAAAAAACCCATAAAGAGACCAGTTGAAGACTCTAAAGAAACAGAAGTACCAAGAATTCAAGATACAACTATGAACGATGCAAATCAAGATGAAGATCAAGAAATAGAAGAACCCCAGGAACTTGTAGATCCACCCCAAGAGAAGAATCCTCACAAGAGGAAACTTGCATGGGTACAAGAGGCTATCCAAGGTGCAGAAAGATATGGGGCTCCAAAAGAAATACACAGAGAGAGGAAAAGAACTAGGTCTTGCTCCTGTTATGTAGCCCTGTTATGTGTCATCATTTATAAAGAACCTTCAAACTATGAAGAAGCGGCGGAGAAGAAAGAATGGAACGATGCTATGATCAAGGAGTACTAGACGATCATGAAGAATGGTGTCTGGGATGTTGTCCCTGGACCAGAGGGGAAGTCCGTTGTGACTTCCAAGTGGATCTACAAGATCAAGCATGCAGCAGATGGTAGCATAGAGAAATATAAAGCAATATTTGTGGCTCGTGGATTTTCCCAAAAAGAAGGAATAGATTATGAAGAAACTCTTGCACCTGTATCTAGATACACTTCCATCAGATCAGTACTTGCTCTGGCTGCAGTGATGAAATGGAAGATACACTAGGATGTCAAGATTTCTTTATTGAATGGTGTAGTAGAAGAGTAAGTGTATGTGGAGCAACCACTTGATTTTGAGACACATGACAGGGAAACTCATGTGTGTAAATTGAAGAAATCCATGTACGATTTCAAACAAGAACCCAGGAAATGGTATAGCATAATTGATCGCTTCCTATCCAGTTTGGGATTTACCAAGAGTAAATCAGATTCCAATATTTACTACAATATTGAAGAAGGCAAACCAGTAATACTCCTACTGTATGTAGATGATCTGTTTGTAACAGGTATGGATGGGTTAATTGCTGATACAAAGAGGAAGCTTGCTATTGAGTTCGAAATGAAGGACTTGGGTATGATGCATTACTTTCTAGGAATGGAGGTGTGGAAGAATACAGATGGAATCTCCCTAGGACAAGGAAAGTATGTGGTAGATATCTTGAAGAGATTCAGGATGATGGATTGCAAGGCCATGACCACACCTATGGCATCGAATTTGAAGCTATTGAGTGATGCTTCATCAGAATAGGTTGATGCTATGATGTATCATCAGAAGATCCGATCATTGATGTACCTGACGAATGCAAGACCAGATATTTGCTTTGCTGTGAACACATTGAGCCAATTATTGATAGATCCTAGACATGTTCACCTGATTGCTGCAAAGCATATTCTGAGGTACCTGAAGGGTACAGTTGATTATGGGCTCAAGTATGAGGCAGATCAGAAGATTAACCTAGAGGGTTATGTGGATTCTGATTGGGCAGGAAGTGCCATTGATAGGAAGAGCACTTCGGGGTGTTGCTTTAGTATGGGATTAGATGTGATATCTTGGTTTAGTAGGAAACAATCCTGTGTGGCACTAAGTACAGCCGAAGCAGAGTATGTCGCAACTTGTTCAGCTAGTTATGAAGCAGTGTGGCTGAGGAAGCTACTATCTGATTTGTTTGATCTATAGTTGGATGCTTCTTGTATATAATGTGACAATCATAGCTATGTGAAGTTTTCAGAGAAACCGATGTTCCATGACAAGTTGAAGCATATCGATATCAAATAACACTATATTAGGGATATGGTGCAGAGAGGAGCAGTGAAGCTCCAATATGTTGCGACGGACGAGCAGATAGCTGATGTGTTGACCAAGCCATTAGAAAGAGTGAAGTTTGAGTACTTCAAGGAGAAGCTTGGTGTTATCCAGATCGAGGTTCCTTCCAAGGGGAAGTGATGAGTCCGTGAGCCCTTGTGACATGGTGAGAGGATTGGTTCCTTCCATGATCAGATACAAGTGCTGAAGGCCATTCTTTGGGAGAATGGAGGCACCTAGTCAGTTACCAGGAATACTCAGCTTAGAACTGAGAGCCATTCTGATATGACTGTAGGATTGTCTCCCACATGATTAGATGTAAGGGCAGAGCCATTCTGACATGGGGGCAGGCTAGGCCCTCCCATGGTCAGATGTAAGTGCAGTGCCATTCTAACATGGGGGCAGGTTGGGCCCTCCCATGGTCAGATGTAAGGCCAGAGCCATTCTGACATGGGGGCAGGCTAGGCCCTCCCATGGTTAGATGTAAGGGAAGATCCATTTTGATATGGGGGCAGGTTGGGCCCTCCCATGGTCAGATGTAAGGGCTGGGCCATTCTGACATGGGGGCAGGCTGGGCCCTCCCATGCTCAGATGTAAGGGTTGGGCCTTTTTGACATTGTGGTGGATGTGTTCCTCCCATGGTCAAATGTGAGTGTTGGGCGTGCCATTCTGACATGGGGGAAGGCTGGGCCCTCCCATGGTCAGATATAAGTGTTGTACGAGCCTTTCTGACTGGGTCAGATATAAGTGCTAAAGAAGATAAATACCCACATGGAGAGTAGGCCTATAACCAGCATAAAAAGGGGCTGGCTCTGTAGAACTTCCTATAACAAGAAGAATTGAGAGATAGCACCTATGATGATGATCCTGCAGAGATGATCCAGAGATGATCCAGATCTAGTGATGTTCCAAATCCAGAGATGATCCAAATCTAGTGATGTTCCAAATCCAGAGATGATCCAGATCTAGTGATGTTCCAAATCCAGAGATGATCTAGATCCATGATGAAGATGACTTGAAGATAAATATGACCTAGAGATGACCTGAAGATGAAGATAACTTGATCCAGATGATACAGAGAAGAAGACCCATGCTGATAAATTGTGTCGAGAGAATACCTTCCTAGTTAAGAGGGACTAGTGTTGATGTATTTGTAACTTCGGAATGTATTCACTTTTATATTTTATGTATTGTACCCCGATGTTTATTCCGAGAAGTATCTGTACTGTAATTGAGTAACCCTCCTTATTAATCAAGGGTTAAAGTCCCCACAATTGTAGGGCCCTAGGGTTATTAGACTCTCCTAGAGAAGTCGGCCCTAGTGAGTTATTGTTAAGTCGAGAATTAGTATAAATAGAGAGTGAGCCTCTCTATTTATCACACATTCACTCACACTCAGTTGTAGCACATAACTGAGAGAGAATAAGTTGCTGGGAAAAGAGAGAGAGATACTACTGCTGTCGGGAGATCATCTTACTGTTTTTGGGTTTTACTTTTGGTGCTGATTCTATCTATGAGGAAGTTGTGGGGTTTTCTCCTTTATGGTTTCCCCGAGGAAAATATTTGTGTCTATTATCTCTTGTGTTTGATTGTTGTGCTTGTTATTGTCGCAGTTAAAAATCCTAAGATAATGCTATCTTGAATGATAAAATTATAACATGAAATTATCATTTGATATTTAATAACCATGCTTCAGCAGCTTCCCGAGTCTCTCCATCAAACATTGAGGGGATTAACTTTTTAAATTCTCCCTGCAACTCCAGATGTTTTTCTTTTTGCTTCTCAAATTTTATGTCATTAACTTTCTTTAAGTCTTGTGTGAGTACAGGATTATTATCTGTAGTTTCTTCACTACTACCACTTTGTACTGCTCCTTTTCTTTTCTTTCCAGTACTGCAAGATTTTTGGCCATTGTTTTTTGGTGGACCTGTCAAACTTTTTAGGAGTAGTTCATTTATCTCTTCTTTATCTGATTTGGAATTCACTAGTTTAAGATTATCTTCCTTAAGGATTTCCAAATATTCTTTCAAAATCCTCAGCATTTCTAACATTTCCGACTGCATATCTGCATTACATTTTGCTCCTAGTTCTACATAGAGAATTGAATTCTCTAATGCTGGCATACATTCAGGCATTACTTCCTCTTCCTCAATTTTTCCTTCTTCCATCGCTATGTCTGCGTGTAACAATATTTATTCATTTGTTACTTATAATTGTTTATATTCAAAATACGCAGTCATATTATACTACATGATTAAGCAGTGTCCCATTAGGTCAGAGTGTTTTAACTTGACTCTGATGCCATTTTGTAACAAACCAAACTAAACATGAGCAATTCATTTTTTTTTTTAAGAAATAAATGTAAACTTTACTTATGGTTGTCGAAAGTTAACCCCCAGTTTAACTATTATCATGGTTTTTCAGCTTCATGTTTCAAAATTTGGGTGACTCTTCACCAAATATTGGGAATAATTTGAAGGTTTAAACCAGGGCTTTCTTAGCCTCACAGACAACACTTATCCTATTCTTGTTACATGTATTTCTAGTGTTTATAATACCTCAAGTGTTCCTCCTAAGAAGGAAGCCTAAGGTTTACCTTACCAATTTGCAAAACTAAGTATTTCCGAGGCATAGTTTGATTATTTGATATTATAAAAGATTTCAAATACGACTTATTTCTTTACAACCGTTTTTCACTAGGTGTCCAGAGGTTGACTTTAGATAGGGTTACCATCTCCAACTCCTATCCAGATCATTTATGCAACATCCGACTGTCAGCAGTCTGCAAGCGGACTGGCAGCTCTGCCACAATGATTCAATACTAGCTTATTGGCAAAAAGGGTATGTTAAAGTGGAACTAAGCCATGGTTCCTAGTTTTCGACACCATTTCCAATTTTGGAAAGATTATCATACCTTCTAGTATTGACACAAGTTTCATTTTTTGAGAAGCTTATTCCTCATTTTTTTTCCATCTTTGACATTATCTCCGGCTTACTGCAACCACTTCCAACACGGGTAAGAAAACGAGTCTCAATTTTGTATTTGGTAGTGTTTTGTCGAGGTTTACTATCCATTATTGAGGTTAATGATTTCTTATATTTTGATTGCAGGTGGAAACATACAGATTGAGAAAAAATATAATTATCTTGACCCGAAAAGCGGGGTTTAGCTACCTGACTGGTAACTCCTTGTTTAAATTTTCGACTTCATCCTAGATATATTTCTTTGAAGCATGAAACAGTGGGTTATCTCTAGGTCCATTATGGAAGAGGAAAGGTTATGTTGATGTGGTTTTGTAGGTCGTCGCCTAAATATCTCAATGGTTGGGGTTTTTCTTTCAACAACCATACGGCTTAGTTTGCTAAAACAAAATACAGTTCAGTTATTAATGTATTTACTTGTGAGATTTATTTGGACATGTGTGTCGAAGGGTTCCTTACTTGGGTTTATAATGTGACACACTATAACTATTGCATGTTACTATACTTTGTCGTTTTTGTTTTCCTTTTTAACTTGAAAGGAGAACTAGTTTATCAAGTCGAACTGTTTATTTAAAATATAAAGGATATTACCCTTGTGGTATTGTGGATCGTCGTAATGGTTATTAGTTAGAAGTGATTAAGCTATATTGGATTATTTAACTGATTCTTAGTTATAGATATACCCGTAAATTAAGTTTTTCCCAAATATTGTTCTCCGTTCTAGGGTTTCCTGGTTAACTTGGTGTTAAAATAAGGAATTTGTTGATGTATTCACCAATTTGAATATTTTCCTGTATTTAAGTCTTTCTCGATATTATTCTCGGTTCCAAGATCACGTTTCTTTTAAAGGGTTTTTAAATATAGAGATGAGTTTGTTAGTGTAATTCCTGGTATAACATATGTCCGTAATTAAGGTTTTCTTACTCTTATGTTCAGTTCTAGGGTTTACTTATTTAAATATTTATAAAAAGAAACAGATATACGAATAATAGGGGTTAAATTTTAATCATCGTGTTTGTTTCAACGAAAACTCTACTTTCTTACTATGTAAGTGACAGTTAAAAGAAATAAAAATAACATGTGAGAGATTCGTATTAACAGTAATATATGTCATTCGATAGTATTCTCTTTCAACAGGCAGCAGATGAGTAATCATGCTAGTACAAACACAACAATAAAATACATCAATTAATATTATTTCCTTTCTACATTATGTAACACGGTAACAAGCTAGTATAAAAGTATTAGTATTGGTAGTTAGCATAATAAAGAGATTGATTTTAGAAATACATATCTGAGTAATATGATAATCAAAGTGTTAATAATTATACACCACCCAACCACACGAATTGCAAAGCATTTAAGCTTATACTGTCCCACCCCCTTGCCCAGACTCTTAGGTTTAAAACTCGTTTTTCCGCAGCTTCAAGTTGCCACAAGTAACTAAGAAGAGTTAGTCACTCCATAACCTAGCATTTTCTTATGCTCACTGTCGGTTCCAATACAGAGGCTAACATCACGTAGATGTTCTCTGGAAGCTCTGTACTATCTCAATGATACATTACATAGAGCCTTCAATTCTTGATCGTTGATAGGTCCCTCTTTTTATTTTTATTTTTCCTCTCTAAAACCATCTGCATGCCCTCTTCTCTTTGCCTGGGACTTTTATAGAAAATAACTAACTCTCCTTAGTACTGGCCACTTGTCTTCGTAAAGAATGATAAGGATTTGGTAACTGTTTTAAACCGAAGTTTCTATCAATTAACTGTATAGCTGTTAAAACTTCTAATTTCATAATTATATTAATATAAAAATTAACTCACTTGTTCCATTATACTTAAATAAAATAAAACAACAAAATATAACGAGAGGTATTACATTAAAGTACTAATAAATAAAAATATACATTAATTGAAAAAAACAAATAAAAATAAAACTACATATATTTAGTGAAATAAATATCTCATTGTTAATTTAAAACAATGTATAAACTAGCATAATCAAACCAATTAATCAAAAATATTAATAAACATATACATCAATTAAAATTAAAATTAAAACTAAAACTAAAACTTGATATATATAGAGAAATAAAGATTTTATTGTTAACTTAAAACATTGTATAAACTATAAGCATGATCAAATCAATTATCATATATAACAATTTTTTTTTAATAAGGAAAAGCTTTAAATTTTTTTTTGAAAATGAATTAAAACCAACGTAGAACCAAATCCTAGGCTCTATCAAGCGCCGAGATGGATCAAATTTCTCGAGGTGCAAACCTCTTCTTAGGTATCCATTGATTTTATTCAAACCAAAAGACACATCTTTTTATTTAAGGTCCACATATAATATTTTTATTATTAATATTTAATATTATTTTTTTTTCAAGAGAAAAAAGTGTAATTTTCATTCATCTAAAAGAGATCAAAAATTACATACTGGTATTCACTCTGTTAGTGAACTTCGAATGCCTATTTTATAGGTCCTTTGATAAGACTCCATAGTCTGCTATCAAATTACAAAATGATTAAACAGAGCTGTAAAATTCCATTCTGTCCACCACACAGTTCATAATGTTTTTTGGAACAAAACGATACCACGTTAGACATTTAAATTTCATACTGCCGCTGTAGATAGCAATATTGAGGAAAACATAACAGGCTGTCACTAGACAAAAAAAGTAGTTTAGATACAAGCAAACAGATTGTTCAATCGCTCAGTCTATAAACGGCCTGTGGTAGAACTCGAAGCTTTGCCCTTCCCTTTCTTCACGAACTTTCCAAGTGCCGAAGTCCATGCGCAGCCCTTCTTTGGATGCCTGGTCCGCTTCTTTGTTGTTTTCCCTGTATACATGCCGGCAGTGGAAAGAATCATAAGAGTGTATGATATTCTGAATAGAAAAAAGAATATTGGCAATTCTAACATTTCTGCATTCTTGTATTTGCAAAATCCAGTTGATAACATTCAGTGAATCCCCACAAACAGTCAGCCAATTGATACCCTTCTCGCTGGCAAAGATGAGTAGTAATTTTAAGCTCATGAGTTCAGCATAATTATTCGAGCCCACGCCCAGACCCATGGTAATGGTGAAGAAGTGTGAATCAGACAAAAATAGTACAGCCCCCCCTCCACACATCTCATTTTGAGCAGCACCGTCAAAAAATCCCCAGGGATGGGTTTTATCTAATACAAGTTCCAGGTTCCTTCTCTGTTCGACAGCTCTGATATATTCAGGCAGTGCCTTGTATAATCCCACCGATTGTGCACTAGTTATTTCAGGAATACTAGCTTTCTCCTTGAATATAGCCCCATTACGGGCCAACCAAATCCCCCATATAATGAGTAGCAGAAGAGTTTTTAACTTAGAGCGAGAGAAAGATCTCCACCAGGATTCCCAAGCACTTAATACTGAATTCCCTTCCCAACGATGGATCAGTCCGACCTGTCTCATGCAATCTTTCCAGACAGCCGTCGTATAGGAACACGAAATGAAAAGATGTGAATGCGATTCCCACTCCTTTTTGCATAAAACACACCAGCCCGGCCCCTGAAAATTTCTCCTCTGTAATATATCCCAGGTCGGTGCCCTATTTTCTAGCACGCACCACATAAACAACCTAGTTTTTGCAGGGCACTTTAACTTCCACAAGACTTTCCACCACCAGACCTCCTCCCTATCCCCAGCCTCAGCACTTAGACATAAATATCCCGCTTTTGGGGAATATTTCCCCCCCGGATCCATCTCCCAGATAAGCTCGTCCACCTGCTCAGTTAGCTGGATATGAGACGTTTGAGGGCCTCGGATATAGTTTTCGTAGAATGGCACCTCTTGTTCCCCCAAGCCCAGCTGGTCTGCACTTTTCCAGTGTTGTATCCAAGGATCCGCAGGTCTCTCTTCAACCAGCTGGCTTAAGGTGAAGATACCCCGGAAGGAAAGGGCATTTATTACTTCTACAGGAAGTACATGCTGCTGTTCACTCCCCATCCAAGGGTCCCTGCCAACTTGAAGCTTTTCTCCATTTCCCACATCCCAAGACAGATTTGATTCAATTAACGAAAAATATTTCACGACTGCCTTCCAAATAACCGACCCCCCTGAATGTGTCTTCCTAGGGTTCCTGATCCATTGCTCAATACTCTCAAGTGGGAGATATTTCTGTTTGATTACTCGAGTCCATAAGCTGGAAGTTTTGATCAGTCTCCATCCACCTTTTGCTGCCAACGCTTGGGCAAACAAAAAAATATTTTTAAGACCCCATCCCCCCATCCCTTTTGGAACTGCTATTCTCTTCCAACTGACCCAAGGGGTCACCTGTTCATCCTTTTTACCGCTCCAAATGAATCTAAAGTAGATCCTCCTAATTTGTTCCAGAGTCCCTTTTGGGATCCATGATAGGGACATCCAATAAACTGGTATGGCTTCTAACACAGCCTTGACCAGTACCAGCCTCCCAGCTCTTGACAGCCACCTAAAGCTCCATACCTGTAATCTTTTCTCCACCTTTCCTATCAGCCAGCACCAGTCCTTTTTCTGATAACAATTTGCTTTGAGGAAGAAGCCCAAATAGTTTAAACCGACATCAAGACCTGCAAGGTTAAAGGGGAAGAACTCTAAGAGTTCAAGCTCTTCTTCCGGTCGAAGCAGATGAGAAGTGATTGTGGACTTTTCCACATTAATATCCATCCCTGTGGCTGTGGAGAAAATATCTAAAATCTCCTTCAGTGCTCGAGTGTCCCTTCTATCTCCCGAGCAGAAAATCAGAACATCATCCACAAAAAGAAGATGTGTAATAGCTAGCTGTTCTCCTATACTAATGCCAGTGAACCGACCCATCCTCTTAGCTTCGTCAATAGCCCTACTGAGTCCTTCTGCTACCAGCAGAAAAAGCAACGGGGATAGAGGACACCCTTGCCTCAAACCCCTCTCCGCATGAAAGAAGGGGGAGGCTGCACCATTTATAAGAATAGCAAAAGAGACAGTAGTGATGCATGACATGATCCATCTAATGAAATTTATATCAAAACCCAGATGAGTTAGTAGCAAACGGAGATAAATCCAGCTTACCTTATCATAAGCCTTTGATAGGTCAATTTTCAAGATAGCCCCTTTGATGTTCTTACTCTTCAAGCTGTGTAAGCCTTCTTGTGCTACTCCAATAGCCTCATGTATCTGACGGCCTTCCAAGAAGCCAAACTGTTCTGCAGAGATATTCTCTGATAAGACTACTTTTAGTCTACGAGCAATAACCTTTGAAACAATCTTGTAGATACAGTTACATAAGGAAATAGGTCTGAATTCGTTGAGAGTAACTGGGTTGTCTGTCTTTGGAATCAGTGCTATGAAGGTAGCATTGTAGCTCGCTGGAATTCTTCCTGTAGTGCGGGTGTCTTCGACCACCTGTAGTAGGTCCAGCCCCAAGATCTCATAGAAACCCTGGAAGAATTCAATAGTCCACCCATCTGGCCCTGGACTCTTGTCTTTTTGGAAGCTGCCCAAAACCTCCTTTAATTCTTCTTCGTCCACCTGACTCATCAATCTTCTATTGTCCTCCTCTTCTGCAAAACGCGGAAACATCTGTGCAACCCTTATAACCTCCGCAATGGAAGCCTGAATAGGCGCCCTAAATAAAGTTTCAAAGTGATTTACCCCACATCTAGCTTTTCCATCAAAATCGAAGTGTTCTACCCCAGCACCATCTCTCAGGCTCCATATAGTATTTTCTTCTTTCCTGCCCCTTGCATATGCGTGAAATTTTTTTGTATTTTCATCACCACATTCAAGCCAGATCGCCCGACTCTTGAGTCTCCATTCTTCCTCCTTTTCCAGTAACAGAGTGTTCCTCCTGCCTTCCAGCAAAACCAAAGCTTCTTTAGATTCCGGAGTCAGTAGACCCCCACCAACCCCTTCGTAGATCTGCAAAAGATCGGCTTCAATCTGCTTTAGTTCTGCTTCCTCTCTCACTCTTTTGGCTTTGGCCCATTCCTTGACCTCCCCTTTAAGTCTTTTAATATTCTCTGCAAATTGAAAGGCAGCTGATCGATCTAGGGTCTCATCAAAAATCCTCCAATGAGCCAGTACAAGATTTTTGAAGGATTCATCGTGGAGCCAGTTTTTATTAAACTTCAAGGGACTAGGGGGATTGGTTGGCCCTTTTTTTAGCTCCAAGAAAATAGGGAAATGATCAGAGTTTCCCCCACTTCCAACCCATTTCCTAACCATAAAAAACCTGTCCACCAGCTGCTCTGCTACCAGGAACCTATCCAGCCTTTTCGCTACCCTGGCTTCTCCTCCCCTGTTATTCCGCCAAGTAGGCTTCAGCTTAATAGGCTCGATGTCCAGCAAGTAATATTTAATATTATTTATGTCCAACATATAATATTTTTTATTATTTTTTATTTTGTTAGGAATGAACATTGCATCATTTCCCCACACATGGTTTTAAAACCATATGCAAGGCCTTCCTATAACCATCGGTTGTTTAGGAGGCCTTGCACATGGTCTTAAAACCATTTGTAAGGCCCTCCTAAACCATGTACAATAAAACCATGGGTTGTTTAGGAGGCCTTGCACATGGTTTAAAAACCATGTGTAAAGCCTCCTAAACCATGTACAATAAAACCATGAGTTGTTTAGAATGCTTTGCACATGGTTTTAAAACCATGTGCAAGGCCAACATTTTTTTGCGGATAATTCAATTTTGTGTTTTTTTCTTGACCCACATATTTGTTTTATGGATAATTAAATTTTTACTTTTTTATTATTTTGTTAGGTAGGAAGATTACAACATCTCCCCCATATTGATTGTTTTTGTGGGCGACATTTATTTTGGCCTATTAGAAAATTTATTTTTTTATTAATAAAAATAACGTTACGAAAGTGATATTATTTTTTATTATTCACTATTACTAGTATTTTTTGCGGACATGTTACAAACGTTACATCACGTTACAAGATCTCTCCCATAATATTCACTATCACTATTATTTTTTGCCGACATGTTACAAATGTTACATCACATTACAAGATCTCTCCCATAATATTCACTATCACTATTATTTTTTGTTGACATGTTACAAACGTTACTAACGTTACATCACGTTACAAGATCTCTGGTTGTAGAGCGCCTCTCGACACAAAAATAAATATAAAAATAAAAACAAAACTTCATACTATTTTTAAACCAGCATAGATCCAAATCCTAGGCTCTATCAAGCGTCGAGATGGATCAAATCTCTCGAGGTGCAAACCTCTTCTTAGGTATCCATTGATTTGATTCAATCAAAAGACATATCTTTTTATTTAAGGTTCACATATAATTTTATTATTATTAATATTTAATATTATTTATGGCAGACATATAATATTTTTTATCATTTTTTTATTTTGTTAGGAACCAACTTTGCATCATTTCCCCACACATGGTTTTAAAACCATATGCAAGGCACTCCTACAATCATGGGTTATGTAGGAGGCCTTGCACATGGTCTTAAAACCATTTGCAAGGCCCTCCTAAACCATGTACAATAAAACCGTGGGTTGTTTAGGAGGCCTTGCACATGGTTTAAAAACCATGTGCAAAGTCTAGTCCTAAACCATGTACAATAAAACCATGGGTTGTTTAGAATGTCTTGCACATGGTTTTAAAACCATGGGTTGTTTAGAATGTCTTGCACATGGTTTTAAAACCATGTGCAAGGCCAACATTTTTTTGCCGATAATTCAATTTTGTGTTTATTTTTTGACTCACATATTTTTTTACGGATAATTAAATTTTTACTTTTTTATTGTTTTTTAAGGTAAGAAGATTACAACATCTCTCCCATATTAGATTGTTTTTGTGGCTAACATTTATTTTGGCCTATTAGAAAATTTATTTTTTATTAATAAAAATAACTTTATGAAAGTGATATTATTTTTTATTTTGTGTTACAAAATCTCTCCCATAATATTCACTATCACTATTATTTTTTGCTGACATGTTACAAACTTTACTAACCTTACATCAAGTTACAGGATCTCTCCCATAATATTCACTATCACTATTATTTTTTGCGGATATGTTACAAACGTTACTAATATTACCTAATATTACATCACGTTACAAGATCTCTTCCATACTGGGTTGTAGAGCGTCTCTCAACGCAATAATCTAATAAAATAACACTCAATTAAAAAGTTAATAAAATCAACCAATTAAATTTTAAATAAAATCAACTAACTATCCATTATTATTATACCGAGGAAAATTTTATTATTATAGAGAGGAAAATTTTATTATTATTATTATGGAGCCCATATAAACTGCCATCCTTCATGCACTCAGGTCACAAATTTCTCATCCATTGTACTCATTTTTTTGTGTGCATGAAATATATATATTGCTTAAATTTCATATCAACGCTTATGATTTTTTTATAATAATAATATATTTTTCATGTGACATGGTTTTCGCTTGCTTAATATTTTACTAGATAATAGTTACACAAGGTACATGGAGAATTTGAGTTCGTTGGAGATGCATATGCAAAAATAGTAATATACAATCAAATATAGTTCTTATGCAAAGTCTTTTAAACAATCTAGTCGTAGTTTATAATATTTTAAATAAACGTTAAAGAGTTTGAAAGGACAATCACATGAAAAATATATTATTATTATAAAAAAATCATAAACGTTGATATGAAATTTAAGTAATATACATTTCATGACATTCTTGTGCTTTTAGATCTCGTCTTACTCGGATACTTTGCTAAAAGTCCCTTTACAATCCTTCTCTGGCCTTTCGGGATCAAGGTTACCCATTCCAATTGAAATACTAGTTTTGTCTGACAATTTGGTCCCTGAACATTTGGCCACTGACCGCTTTTCTCACGGAAAATCCTCTAAAGGTGCTATCAATGGGGGTCTAAGTAATGACTTCTCTCTGATCAAGACTTGCAATGTGAGGAAAGGAAAACAAGGGAAAGGTGTTGATTTCCCCCTTGTGGCTTCTGCTACTCTTCTAAATCTAACTCCAGGGCAATTAGAGGCATTAAAGCCCTTGTCAGGGTTAAGATATGATCTATGCATCCATCAACATTAGGGGAGTGGGGGGCATCCTCAAGAAATTAGCCCTCCAATGGTTTCTAGACCATACAAAACCTTATGTAATATTTTTACAGTAAACCATGGTTTCTGGGGATAAAGCCATCTTTTTTTTCCTTGGGAATAAAAAAGGATTGGCCTCTCGAGGGGCCTACTCGTGGCTTGGGATCTCAGAAAAGATGACCTTAAGGCTTTCACTATGTTTGCAGGTATACTCCTTTCTGGGAGGCTCTTTGGTTTCTCAGAAGAATTTAATTTGTTAAATATTTATGGGACATATCATTCAAAAGAACTCTTATGTGACTTAGTGGAAAGAGATGGAACCTTCTTGATTCCAAACCTAATCCTTGCTGGGGATTTAAACTTCACCTGGACAACAACAGAAATATGGGGGCACAAAGCTAAACAAGATCCTCTTGCTCCTTATTTTTCAGATCCGTTTTTCCGAGGTGATATGGTGGATGTTGAACCCTTTCCAATTAGCCCAAATTGGAGGAACAGGTGGTTGGTGGATGAAGGGATTGCAAAACACCTGGATGGATTTTTCATTAGTAGCTCATTGATTGACAAGCTTGACAGGTATAGATCCTGGGTATACCCAAATAAGTTCTCTGACCACTACCCTATCATTTTCCAGTTCGAGTCAAATGATTCCATGGTGAAAATACCATTTAAATTTAATCATGGGTGGTTTAAGGAGGTTGGTTTTATTGAAATGGTTGAACAATTATGGGTTTCATATTTTGATATTGTTCATCTACCTCCTATAGAGCGTCTATAAACAAAATTGAAAAGGATGAAATATGAGGTGATAAAATGGGAAAAAGAGAAGAAGGTCTTGGCAAATAAGGCTCTCATGAGCAGGATCGAAAAACAAATAGAAAGGATCTCTGCAAAGTCCGGGATTGGGATTTTCCATCAACCAGACTTGGATTGTTTGAAAAGTCTAGAGGCTAAAAAGATCAATATTCTGCAGATTTCTGATGAAAAGACCAGATTCAACAGTCGGATCACATGACTATAGGCTGGTGATTAAAATACAATTTTTTTTCATAAGTTCGAAGAACATCGCCGAAATATTAATACCATTTGGGTTATGAATGATGCAGGGGGGAATCAGATGACTAAGATGAAGGGCTTACAGGATTTGCCTTCCTCTCACTTTGAGGATTTTTATAAGAATGTTAGCACTATTTTTGTTAGGGGTCAGCTAATGGTGGTTAAAGAGTATCCCATATTTTTCAATGAGGAAAAGGGGGAGGATTTATTTCAGCCAATATCTATGACTGAAGTAAAATCGGCTATTCAAGCCTTGGCAAGCTTGAAAATCCATGGTTCGGATGGTTGGACCATGGAGATATTTTTCGCCTATTTGGACTTTACGGGACATGACCTTTTGGAAGCTATATAGGAATTAAGGATTTGTGGTGCAATCCCGAGTGGCATAAATTCAACATTTTTAGCTACGATCTCGAAAAAATCAGCCCCGATGGATCTGGGATATTTCATACCAATCTCGTTATGCAACTTTCTGTATAAAGTAATATCAAAGATTTCAGCTATTCGTCTTAGACATGTTCTATCTAGATGTATTTCCCTAACAGTTCAATTTTCTGGAAAAAAGATAGACATTGGAGGCCATAGGGGTGGCACAAGAGGTATTCCTTAGAATTAAGAAAAGAAATCAAAAGGTCATTGCTCTACAATTGGATCTAAACAAAGCTTATGATTATGTTAAGTGGGGTTTTCTAAGAATTATTCTAATTCATATTGGGTTTCCCTATAAAGTTATGAAATGCATTATGGGATGCGTCTCTTCGGTCTCATTTCTTGCACTAATTAATGGAAGTCCTACAGGTTTTTTCTCATCTCACAAGGGATTGAGGCAGGGATACCCCTTCTCACCTCTTCTCTTTATTCTTTCCATTGAAGGGCTCAACAGGATGATAAAAAAAAGTGGTTTCAGAGGGATTGGTAAAGGGAATAAAGTTTGGCAGCAATCTATCTGTTTCCCGCCTTCTGTTCGTGGATGATATTATGGTATTTGGTTCGACCTCTTTTGTGGAGTGGTCTCTCTACTATGATTTGATTAACAAGTTCTGTCATGTTTTAGGGCTCACTATAAATATTCAAAAGTGAAAATTTTTGGAGCATGGTATCAACAATGTTGAAAAATCTGTTATAAGTTATTTGTCTCTGGTAAATGTGAACTCTTTATTGTCTAGAACAAAATATATGGGTTATTTCATCAAGCCAAACGGTTACCGAGTTGGTGACTCGCTCTGGCTATCGAAAAGATTTGATATCAGAATCAAGCATTGGTGTTGGTATTGGTTATCCCTTGGAGGTTGTCTGATTTTGGCTAAATCAATGCTGGAAAATTTAGTGGTCTATTGGTTATCTTTGTGCAAAATTCCAAGGTCCAATCTCAAAAAAAAAAAAAAATTGTTTTTCTTTGGTATGGCTCACAGGTGCAAACAAAATATCATTTAGTGAAGTGGGAGGATATTGCTATCCCATTGGTAAAAGGTGGTTGGGTGCTAAAAAATATTTTCAACTTCTCTTTGGCATTAAGAGCAAAGAGTTTATGGCTGGCCATTTTTGGTGAAAGCCTGTGGTCAAAAGTTTTAAAAGAAAAATATTTCAAGCGGCTTTCTTATGTGCAATGGATACAAAGTGATATTAAAAAGAAGAAGGGGACTTCAAATATTTGGAATGGACTCGGTGCCTTTGCAATTTGTGGTAATTGGATTTCTTGGGTGAATGGAAACGGTCGATCAATCCGGATGGGGGAGGATCCTATTATCGGGGAACCAAGTCCTTATAAATTTTATGATAATTTGAAATATATCCTTCGATCCAAAAGTTATCTTTATCTAAACCATATTGCTTGTCCTCCCGTGACAGTTGGTATACCACATGGTTGTATTTTAACATCTCAATTGGGGCTATATGGATGCTTGGGTACTGAATGGTTGCAATATATTATGGTGCTCCAAAAGGGATCAATTTTTATTGATGATTGCACTGATGTGCTCAAATGGTCATTCAATTTGAACACTAGACAATTGGCAGCTTCCCTTTCATACATCCAGAAACCAGAGGAGATTATATTCAATCCTATGTGGTGGCATGCTGCTTTATGGACTTGAAAAATCCCATTAAAGCTTAAAATTTTTCAGTGGATGGATTTTGACAACTGCCTGCTCACATGGGACAATCTCCTTCTGTAGGGAGTGATTGGCCTGAGTTGTTGCTCTGTGTGTGGATCAGATGAGGAATCTATTTTCCATATTTTTGTCACATGTACACTCACTAAGGAGACTTCGAATTTGGTTTCATGGGATTTAAACTATTCAGCCTCTTGGAAGGGAAGTACTTTGTCAGATTGCTTCATCTTCTGGAAACATTCGGCCCCTGCCTGGAAGTATTTTCCCTACTTCATCTCTTGGGAAATCTTGTTAGGGCCGCAACATGCATATTTTTGAAAACAAGCATGCATTTACCTTAATTGTATGTTTTAAGGGTTTTGATGCTTACAAGGAATGTCATGAGGGAAATATGATAGGTGATAAGCCTTCTAAAGTTGTCTAGTCATTGGAACCAATTTTATTTGACAAACTTGTGAGGTTTTTTTATGGCTCCTCGATTCATAATTCTCTCTCTTGTGCAGCAAGAATTATGTTGTTTTTTAGTTCACACTGTTATTACAAGCTATGGATGTGTTGTGGATTAGGTTATACAACTATGGGTGATATGATCTCCTTATGGCTCCTTCTGCATTTCTCCTCTAGCATTGGATTGGATGGGCTTCGTGTTTTCGGTGACTCGAATGTTATCATTGACTGGGAAAGGAATTTCAGTGGAATCCATATCCTTCATCTCTCGGTTTGGATAAAAAGCATTGGGTCATTGATTAATCTGTTCCGAGATATCTCTTTCTCGCATATTTATAGGTCCTTTAACAATTTGGCATACTTGCTTTTGAAAAAAGGTCACCAGACGGATTTTGGATTCTTCTTTTTTGAGCGGTGGGAAGGTGGAACCCGAGTCTCTGAGGGAAGCCATCGAACTATTTTATGTCGATCCTTTGGTCCTCTTTCTTTGGAGGTTGTTTGGTCTACTTTGTTGACATCTGTCTCATCTCTGGGATAGCGATCTGGGTTTTTCTCTGGTTCGGATCTACTATGTTGTCCAAATTTTGGTGTCTTTTAGTCTTGACTATCATCTGACTCAACTTGTCTATGTATTATCATGATGTAAGATTTTTTCCAAACACTCTTATACATAATAAAGTATAGATATTTTTTTTAGGAAAAAAATGATAGACATATGTTCGGGTTTATCATATCTATTAGGGGATCACACATTCTTACTCATTTCTCATGGTCTATATGTTAATTGAGAAAGGCGATCAATAATCACCCAGCAGGAGAGCATTTAATGTTGCAGGTGTGGAATTCTAAACCATTGGATAGACCCCATGATCAGATCCAACAACTTAAAATCTCATGGTTTATGATCCCGCAACAACAACATTAAATGCTTTACTGAGGGGTGGTTATTGATCATCGTTAAGGAAAAGGTCTTAGTAAAAATATACTTTCATCCATCGCTCTCGATGATATCATCCTTACTCAAATAGGGAAGTCCTTCATAACTTTAACCTTTATAATATATAAAATAATATTCATTCATGTCCATGGAAGTTGTGTGGGTAAGCCCCTATATCCTACGTGATATAGTTTTTAAGGTAAGCATATTAAAGTATCATAATTTTTAATATGCATAAAATATGGGTGTGCTAGCCTCTTCATTATTGTTACCTTCACTAGATTCTCGCGGAGCACATAACCTATAGTAAGTTAATTAACAAGAACCAAACCTTAATATATATTCGCACTCCTAGAGGAGTGCATACATGCTAGCATTATACTAATCAAGTGTTCTTTTTTTTTCCGTGGAAAAAAGATCACAGTTCAAAACTTTGTATTATATTTTAACCAGATTTTTCATAATTTAGTTACATTGCTTCAATACATAGCTACTATCAGGTCATATATTCATCAAAATGTTTGATCTATTCTTTTATTACAATAAACAAAAAGGAAAATATGTTTGTGGTCACAAAAGACTAGGATTCAACAAGTATAAAAACGTGTTTGGCCCATCATGCATGGGAAGCCGATTTTTAAAAGAAATAAGGTCTTGGATCCAACTCTTTGATGAGGTCCTTTTTCTTCTCCCAAACAACAATGAATCCTCTGCAAGAAATAATCGCCCCTTTGAGAGTTGATCGACAATGTCATTCCTATGTCTATAAATATGCTGAAAATATATATGATTGAAAGTACTTGCCGGATGACTGATAGCCTAAAAAATGGGAATCAGATGTATGTTTGTAGGCTTTTTGTTGAAGCATGTAACTAGTCAATAACGATTTTGGAGTTCCCAAAAACTTGTACAGTGGTTATCCCAACAAAAACAACCAGCTTGAGCAATATCAAGACAACATAGAGTTTAGCTTTGTTATTTGTGACTAAACCAATGTTTGCTGAGAATTTATAGGAATGAATATCTGAAAGGTGTAAAATACCGCCAGTTCCCCCACAGCATGAGCTTCCTTGAGCAACACAATCAAAGAAGCACTGGGCTTAATCAAGATCAATATGAAGAGTATCATTATGACTCTTTGTACGCTCAATCTGAGTTTGAATAAAGTGAGCTAAAATAGCCATACTTTTGGTCTCATAAATATGTGGAGGGATATATGTATCCTGGAAAATCATTCTGTTCTATGTCAGCCAAACCCCCCAAATGATAAGAATGACTAGAGATTGGTAATCCTAAAAGGTTGAATTATGGATCCATTGCTTGAATATATCCATCAATCTGTCTCCTTCTCTAATAAATTGAACACCTGTAACCTACTGAGAAAATTTCCACACCTCAATAATATATGGACATTTAATGAATAAATGATCAATGTATTCACAATCATATTTTCAAAGTGAACAGATACCAGGACCACAACCCATAAATTTTACCAAATGGTCCCATACAGGAACCCTATCAACCAGACAGAGCCACATACAAATAATAGTTTTAAGTGGGCATTTGAGGCTCCAAATGATGTTATACCACCATTCAAGAGAGGGATGATCCTCTTCGTCATGAAGCACTTGGTAACCCAATTTTGGAGAATAAGTCCCACCCATGGGATTTTTGTACCATATGATTGTAATAAACCTAAATGGTTATTATAATTGTTAATTAATATCAGTTTACTAATTAGTCACTAATAAGTTAATTAATTATTAATTATTAGTTATTATAGGGCATGTCTATTTATTGATAGACATGACTATTACCCTATTAGCCATATTTAACATGGCTCACTATCTCTGCAATTCATCATTCAATTATCACATATATACATTTATAAATAATATCCAACATGTAAGGTTTTATCCTTACAAGTGGTATCAGAGCGGTTTTACTGTTTACCTGGGGTCAAAGAAGCTCCCGATGGGAAAGAAGAGAGAAAAGGGAAAGAAGAAAAATGAACAAAAAGAAGAAAAAAAGTGTAAAACCACACATGGTTTTAAAGTAAACCACTTGTGGTTTAGAAAAGTTAAAAAAAAAAAGAAGAAGAAAGAAAAGAAAGTTTGAAAGAAAAAGAAAAGAATAACGAAGTAAAAATATTTATTACTATATATTCGAAAACTATAACTTATAATAATATATTATTATAATCTTGTTTAACCCTAACTTCTCCTCTTCCAACAAAATTATAATATTATAATGATTGTTATAATATTTTAATCCCCCCAAAACTATATATATAGTTTATAAAAACAATAATAAGAAATAATATTATTAATTTATTATTATTATTAAAAAAATGAATATTTTGTATAAGACAAAATGGTATTCAATGTAGGCATTTATGGGTATTTTAAAAGAAATAAAACAACTCAAAAAGATAAAAAGGATTTAAAATGGGAGATTAAAGAAATAAAAACCACACAACTTGAAGCGAAAATATCGGATATCGACGTGGCGGCGCAAGTTCTTCATGAAGGAATAAAAGAATTAGTTGAAGAATTGAAAATGTTGATAATAAAATGACCAGAAGAAGAATCTAAGAAGCATGTGGACAAGGAACAATCTGAAGTGCATGCATCCTACTCCTCTAGTAAGTTTAAAGATGAAGAAGCAGTTACTCCATATGTATGTTTAAGCACAGAAGAGCAGGAAGAAACTTTAGATGATATTGATAAAGGACAACTCAAAATCACTCCTGCACCTATGCCAAAACAAAAAACACATATATTGATGCCTTACATTCCACCTCATATAAGGTTCGGGGCATCATACGTAAAGAAGCATAAGAACCATCATTTGAAGTACAAGACACAAAAAACAATGCTTAACGATAGCCATCGTTCAAAGTACAAGACTCAAAATAAAATGTTGAATCATGCACAAGTTTTAGAAATTTGTTGCAGCTTCATACAAGGAATGGAAATGAGTCATATAAATCGTCCAGCCTACACAACCAAAAAATCAATGAAAATGGCTCGTGAACCTCCGAAACAAAGTCGGGTTGTAAGCTTAGCTCATAACCCAAACCAAAGCTAAGGACATGATAATAAAGACAATAACACACATGATGAAACAAATATTTGTAGACAATAGTGGAAAAACCCAAATATAGAAGATCAAAATGAACCTGAAGAAAAATTACTTGAGAATAAGAATGACAAAAAGACAGATGCATATAATGACAATCCTGATGCCAATGCCCATTCTAAAGAAGATGGTGATATCATAAATCGTAACAATGAAACACCAAACAATGATGAAGATGAGATTAGTGTTGATGACAATTATGAAAAAATTGAATTTGTAGAAGGATACAACGATGAAAATAGAAGCACTAAAGACGATCCTAATCATCACAACGTAGAAGAAGAAAACTCAGAAGATTCTCCAACACACGAAGATATAAACGTTTTACTGGTTTTTACAATTCAGTATGTTCAAGATCAAATGGTTCCCAAGGAATAACCGAAAACAAGATCATCAGATGAAGACAATAATATAAATCATTTAAAGATATTTAATCAAACCCCAATGGATGAAATAAATACATTAAAAGGTGCTTCATCCTTAAAATTATGAGACGAAACTGCAAATGAAGGATCCTTAACGAATCAAATTGAATTAAGTAAGTTGTCAGTAATTTCCATGACATATAAGAAGAGCATAACAAATGTAACTAAATATCCAACCATGCTTGAAGATTCATCGATCGACACTAAAGAATCTATAATCCATATATTAATCAGTTCCATATCAAGGCATGCAAAAATACCAGAGTTGAACTTGTTGATACAAGTTCATCATGAAGATATCATATTGGAAACTCACAAAAATACTTCCTAAAGTAATTATGGTTTTATCTATAGAATTATATGCATGAAGAAATTTGAATGGAAATGTGGCCAACTATTTCAAGAATTATTCAACCGTGGTACCATTATTCGTGGAAAGAGTTCCTTTGTCAAGATCTATCACACCTATGCCTTTTTTAAATAAAATTACGTCAAGAACAATACCTCATGTACATGTAGCAGTTGTGCAAAAGTTGGATCACAACATGGGCTTGACTAATCAAACTTATAACTAACTACTTTGATTTAGTTGAAAGAGTAAAGCATTGAATATGAATCCTTGAATGTGTGTTAATAAGGATCACCCACTAATTTCAAATATCAGGTTAACTAATCGGGAAGATCAATTGGTTTGGGACCATCATCCATCAGGGACTTATTCTCCTAAATATGGTTATATTCAGCTCAATGTGTTGGTTAATAATCGTGAATTGGCTTGGTGGTGGAAACAGCTGTGGAAGCTAAAGTGTCAGGGTAAGGCCAAGTTACTTTTTTGGGCTATTTTGGAAAACAAAGTTCCAACATGGGACATTTTGCAGAAAAGGTTTCTAGCAGGTCCAGGCATGTGTGTTTTGTGTCGGAAGAATGAGGAAACGATTCAACATATTTTTGTTCATTGTATTTACTCTCAAACTGTTTGGTCGGAGGTGGGAAAACAGTTGGGATTCATTGGGGGGTGGCAGGGTGATTCTGCACTCCAAGCATTTCAAAGCTGGTGGGCAGGTCATAAATATTTTCGAGCTGTTCCATGTATTTTTTCTTGGGGGATTTGGATCACACGCAACGAGATTATTTTTCAGGACTGTACAATTCAGATGGAGTTAGTTGTGGCACAAATTGTTGCTATTTTTCTACACTTCAAGGAACCTAAGAAGACTCTTAAGATTCAGAATGTGAGGGAGGAACTGATTGAAAAAACCCGCCCTTGGGGTTTCTTTGATGGAGCTTCTCAAGACCGACAGTTGAATTGTGGTGGGGGTGGAGTTCTATACAAATCTGATTCTCATTATTTTCACTTCTCGGTTGGCTTAGGGAGGGGTACAAACAACTATACTGAATTAATGACACTCAGGCTTCTTCTATTATTTGCATTGGAACAGGGTTGTATGTCTTTACAAGTTTATGGTGACTCTTTGCTTGTTATTGAATGGGCTAAAGAGCTTATACAGTGTCATGTGGTGTTACTTTTACCTATTCTAGAGGAGGTGCTCCTATTAAAACAACACTTTAATTATATATCTTTTACACATGTTTTTAGGGAACGGAATGGGGTGGCTGATCAGCTATCCAAGGAAGCATCGCAATGGCATATAGACTTTGGTTTATGGAAGATAACTGAACACTCTCGTGTTGGTTCATCCAGCTATTATCATCGGCCTTTTTTTGAACCCGTACTGCTACAGCATTGAGCTCTGTTTTTGTGAGCTGAAAAATACACGTTTTCTTTATTTTTTTGAAGCTGAAAAGTATAGAGGACTATATGATGGGTGATACTGTTTCAATAGGATGGTATATCAATGTGTCTACAGACAACGTGCTGAAGCGTAGGGACTGTTTTGTTTTATAGTTATTATATTGCATGCAGAAAGCGGATAGATAAGCTACAGAGTAACGTGCTGTTAGCTGTTTTCAGTTTACATCAATGAGTGTTTTTGGCTTATTTGTGCTACCAGTTGGGATACTTGTTAGAATTTGGAACTAGACATATTGTTCAGGTTTCTATGCTATTACAGGTGGGGATTTTTTGTAATCTTTTGGTTACGATTTACTGCAGAGAGATAATTTGTGTCAATGTAGGGATCACTGTTTGATCCTATTACATGTACAGCTGTAATTTTGTTCATCCTGAAATAAAATTACAAATTTTTTCCGAGGGAAAAAAAAAGGATCACCCACTAATCATAGTTATTATATAGACATTTGTAATGCCAGTAATTTTGGACAAACTTTATCTAGCATATCTTATTTTGTATATGATTTGAATTAGTTGTTGTAGATGTGGGCTTGACTGAACCTCCTTGTGCATGTGTACACACACCTAATGGTTTGTGGTTCTCCCTTTGACTATGGTTGTCTTACCTCTACGCGTTGGGGTTTTCTCGGTTCAGGGCACCTCCTACTTCTGGAACGGTTTTATCAGAGCAATGACTTGGATTACCAGATGTCTGGGTTGGAAGACTGGGAATGGCCACAAAATAAAAATTGGCATTGACCCTATTGCTGGTCAAAAAACTGACTACATTCTTCCTGTGGATCTTAGGTTCTATTTGGAGGACTATGGAATCACTCACCTCTCTAATGCTCACAACTGGGGTATTAGAAATGCCTCACAGGCTTACTACCTCACTGCAGATGATTTGGATTTAGATGGACATTGGAAGGAGACTTGGACCAGATATGTAGATGGGCTATCTCGTGGTTGCATTAGATTGGAGGAGGGAAGGGACACTCTTATCTGGATGTTCAATAATAGGAGTGGCATGATCAACGCAAAATTTTCTTATGAACTCATCTCATCTTGCACGATTACTGATTTCCCGGACAGAGCACTCATATAGATTTGGAAATGTAATATCCCATTGAAGATTATTTGTTTCAATTGGTTATGTTTATCCAATCAGATAAACACATGGGATAATCTAATAAAAAGGGGATGGATCGGTCCAAACTGGTGTTGTTTATGTAGATGCTCATCTGAGATTGTCAACCACATTTTTATTGACTACAACTTCACTCTTGAGGTTATCCAGACCCTCAGCACTACCCTTCACTTTCCTATTATTTGGAAGGAGTCTACATACCTGCAGAACCTAGATCTCTGGTTCAGTAATGAAACAAATTTGAGCTACATGCCACTATTTATTTGTTGGAAATTGTGGCTAACCGAGAACAGGTGCATATTTGATGACTACAAGCCATATATCAAGTTCATTGTACATCGCATTATTGATCAGCTACAACAACATCCTGTAACTTATCAGGCAAAACTTAAAAAGAGAAATATTGATTCAAATCCTGTCTTTGAATATCTGGTTGGGTTCTTTGATGGAGCCTCTACTAATATGAAGGGAGGTATTGGTGTACATATTCTTATCAACAATGAGCATTATTACTACTTGAAAATGGGTATTGGTCTGAGTACCAATACTCAATCGGAACTTCTTTCTCTTTGGACCCTTCTATATACAGCTAATTTGATTGGTCTGTCTTGTCTGCATATTCATGGAGACTCATCAGCCATTATTAACTGGTTCTGTAGGAGATAAGACCTCTCTACTCTCAATCTTGATGGTTGGTGCCAATATATCAGAGATATGGAATCATCCTTCCTCTAGCTTTGTGCTTGCCATGTATACAAAGAACACAATGTTAAAGTGGATGGATTATCCTAAGAAGCACTCTCTTTGGCATCGAGCCTTCTTTATTACTATGAATTTTATGAGGGTGTATCTACTTTGAATGGTACATTTCAGCTATTTTAGCTTGATCATGCTTCTGCTATTTCACATCATTGATGTTTGAGTGTATGGCTACATATTATACATCTTTTTTATGTTAGAGGTGGACTATTTCTCTATGGTTTTGTTGACACCCAGAGGTGCTTCTATGGATCAGCCATTTTTTTGTGACTTGGATTCTCAGTAAAATGGGGTATCGGCTGGAGATTCGGGTGATTACTAGGACATTAGGTGCATTGTTGGAAAATACATTTTGATTTATTATACTTTGATATGAGACTTAGTGGCTGGGTATTTATTGTTGTAGATTGACATGTGAAATCTTTACTAGATGATGTAGAAAAGTTACCTTTGACTCTATCGAATAACAAGGAACTGATATTTTATTCTGGAAAAAAAGTGGATGCATCTCTATTGTAAGGGAAAGTTTCCTATGGCTAGGGTTTAAGAGGCCATCAACGTACTGGGGATGAAAGAGAGATGCAAATGGTTCAGAGATTAGAATGGTTCATACTTTGACAAACAAAGGTTGATCCAAGCAACCCTTCAATACTCTTCTTGCTCCTCTCGCTCATCTTGCTCCAAGAGACCTGCAAAACGGATTATACCTTCCTCAAACCAATATGACCACATATAAAGAAATGATAATCAAATAAACATGAAATAATGATCTGACTAACATCATCATATGATCATAAACA
>LPNX011084517.1:291178-406651 GCA_001517045.1 Pseudotsuga menziesii
GGACATCACATATTTATTAATATTGAAAACAAGTACAAATATACCTTCTCTTTAAGTTGGGCACTTCACAAAACCTTGATCTGGTTCTGTTGCTTCTCTTCTCCAAGGAACTCAGCCTCCAATGTCTGCAACATAAGGGGATGATCACTAGGGAAAAGGTGGGGGAAAAAGAGATTCCCAATTCCTCCAGCATAACAAAGCAAAGGTTCCAGTCCCATCTCATGGACCTCCCTACCTCTATTTATATGCTTCTGAAGAGATAAGGTCAAAGAGAAATTATTTATAACTGAAGGAGTCAGTTGCATAACCACCCAAACTACCCAAATTTTGAAAAACATATTTTTTTGACATCTGCAGGATGAACACATGGGTTTCATAGACATCAGCTGCGTGTTCAGGGGATACACGCAAGTTCCAATGAAAATAGTCATGTATGACACATGATTTTCAATGCAAATAGTTGTGTATTTAGGGAACACGTGAATATTATGTAGACAAGTAGCGTGCAACACGTGGGTTTCCTTAAGGAAACTCGTGTGTACATAAAAAAATATCATTTTAGGGTACTGATGGGAATTTTTAGACTTTTGTGTATTCTAAAAAGTTTTGGATAACTAAAATACCTTTCCAACGATGCAGAGAAGAGGTCAAATGGAGTTACAGAACTCTAGATATGGATCCTCCAAGTTAGGTGTTTTTTCAGTGACTTTCATGAAGTGTCGACATGTGACGAAATCATGGGAAAGTGGTCACAGACAAATATGTGTCATTTTGAGCTATAACAGATTCCCCCTAATGAATGAGGTTAGAGGGGAAGACGAGATCCGAAATACATTATAACGGAAACAATTGAGTATGGAGAGAGCAGTGAATCCAGGATCAAAAGGCTTGAACAAAGGTACCTGAAAGAGAGATAGATGTCAGACAAAAATTGATCTTTGGGACATACAAGTACATATACAAATCATCGCCATAAAGATACAGGTGGATCCAACATATGTATAACTGATGAAACTATCATGGTCGCTCAATATGCAAAAAGGCGCCATATCAAATCTAAAGTAGTCATGGCCACAAATGAACAAGGTGGATCCATGCTCAACAACCGATCATAGCCACAAGAATACAAGGTGGATATATGTCTTAGCAAAATGTCATATAAAATGTAACAAGGTCTTGCACTACTTGGGAAATAGCAAAATGACGATGCTACTATCGGCCCAAGGTCTTCAATCCAAGCCTCCCAAAAGGTATGAATCCTAACCATGTGAATAAAGGAGCTAAAGTCGAACATGGAGGAAACCGTTTGATTATCGGTCAATGATGAGAACTGTTAATAAACGCAAGGGAAAACACCATTAATGAAAATGGTTCACAAGGTACCTAGTACATTCTAATAAGTGTGAATACAAGTACTTGAAGTCGAACACTTGAAGAATCCATCGAGTAGGATACATTAAGGTATTCCCACTACCCAATAGCGAGGGAAATTTCCACTGATGACTGCAATCCCCAATGTATTATCAGAAAACTCTAAATATCATTCCCAGATCAAGAGGTGTTGCAGTCGATAAGAAGAGATCCGTTGGAAGGAAGGCATTAAGGTATCCTTCATCATCCAACACGAGGTAAGTCAAATACTAATTGGGTATGGAATTGGTACAGAAATTTCATGACAAGGACTGCCGAAGACATGATGTAATGAATTGATACTAGGAAATGGCCGACACAAAAGGTCAAGGCAACTGTAGAATGGCCAACACAAAAGGTCAAGGAAACTGTAGAATGGTCGACAAAGGTTTAATCCTTGAACAATGAGCATGACACAAAAGTGACTTAGGAATCATTTGACACAAAATGACCAATGACAAAAATAAACAATGTAGGAGACATTGACAGATTCCCCATATAATTGGAAAAGAAACCAACTGGAGAAGTAAGAAACTATGAATCGGGATAAGGTCAAAAAATTGAAACCCAACTGTTGATAGACTCAAAACTGGTGCTTTGTTCAAGGAGACAAGACTTGCTTCCATGATGTAAAAACATGTGAATGAACTTCCCTTCCCCTCTTTCTTGTAAAGGTTTAACGAGTCCAAGAAAGCAAAATCGGGACCTTCTTCATTTTTGGAAAGCTTGAAGAAGAGACAAAAGAATGCTTGATAAACCACTGATTTGTGGATTTTACGAGCCCAAATTAGTGAATGCTCAACAGTGTTTTCAAAGTTTAGAGAGTCTGAAAACTCCAAAGAAGACTCCACGGGGGGTGCTTTTTCGTCCAATTTAGTCTCCTGAGGCCGGAAAGGTATAAAACGAACCACAAAAGACCTCTCTTAGCTTCCGAAGAAGTAAGGCACACCTTTTTCGTATTTAGTCGGGTAGGTCCGAAAAAGGTTAAATTACCACCTACCCAACGCTCCTTCACAAGCAACATATATCCTGAGTTTTACGAGTGTGAAGGAAGGCAAGATCACTCAGAAAGATCCATTTAATTACGAGAAACGAGGCTTGCAACAGTAAACTCAAAGCTTTGTTCTTTAGGTTTTAACGAGCATGACAAAGACATAAAGTACACTCATAATATTTTTCATGTTTTGGTCCAGAGCACGAAAAAGAGAAAACTAAGCTCATACAGGGTGTTCCTTTTCCGTAAATTTAGTCCCTCGGGTCCAAAAAATTGATAAACCTATGCCTAAGAATACTCTTCTCAATTCCGGAGAAAAGAGAGTGTTCCTTTTTCGTGTCATTCCACATGGTCTGAAAAAGCAACAAACTACCATTGATGTGGATGCCCATTCACATATTCTTAACGAGCTTGAATGGACAAGTTTACTTGTAAGTCAAGTCTATTTTGAGGAGTTAGACTTGGGCCTAAAGAAAATCCATATCTTTCCCGTGAATTTTAAACGAGTCCTGAAAATTCAACTCGCGGCCTCCTTACTGTTTTTAGCAAGCTCGAAGGACTGTAGAAAGAATGATCTAAATGCAAGGAGACGAGTGTCATAGGAAGGAGAAACTAGTTCCATGCACAAGGAACAAACCTATGCATAATGCAAGGAACATGAGCAGGATAAAGACACTCGGGGAATGTCTCCTCAAGGTAAAAGGTGTAAAGTTGCAAAGGCAAAATGATACAAGGCTAAGCGATGATGAGAGCAAAGATGAGGGCTTATACAATGAGCTAAAAGTGTGGAAACCGACATTGGGATCATAAGTGCGAGCGAGGCACATGCAAATGCAGTTACAGCTTGAACAACAAGACAAGTCCAGTAAACAATTGTGAATCCAACTAAGAATCATGTCTCCAAGAAACAACAACATCATGATCATATTCAGAAGAAAATATCCGATGCGGGTCACTTTGGCAGAAACACATGTGACTTTGCTATCTTCTACAAAAGGCGTAGTCAAGGAAGAATCAACCAAAGAGGACTCTATAGTTCCAAGGCCCAAGGGTTTGTGATCAATAAGATCAACCTTAGAAGGAAAGAAAAAATAAATAGGGGAGATAGAGTTTGCAGGAACAAACTCAGTATCAGAGGAGTTGAGAAATCTATAAGAAAAATTAAACTCGTCAGGATCACTGACTTGCCGGTCAAAGGGAGAGTTCGAAGACTCAACAAAACCAATATAAGAAGACTAGTCCATGGGGATATCAAGATTACGAAGAAAATCAGGGTTAGACTTAGTCACAACTGAACCAACATCCAAAAGAAGGCCAGACTGTATCAAAGAATCTAGGAAGACTTCATCCAAAGGCAGGAGATCATTCGAGATAGGACACATGTATAAACTTTCAATTGGATCGATAGAGTGGAGAGCAGGCTCCATGGTTTGTATAGGATGAATCACCTGGTCAAATGCTGGGATTGAGCCCTGAGAAGGTAAACATGAAAACAAAGGTTGCTTCACAGTAGCACTTAAACATAAAGGACATGAGGACACATAGCTCACCCGTGGCGAGACAGTGTCTATAGAAACACTGGGAATCAATAAAGGAAAGACCCGGTCTCTAGTTGGTTCAGGAGACGGATCAAGAAAATCCAACTGATCGATAGTGACAATTTCTTTGCCATGATTAAAGTACATCACATGAAAGAATGTTGACACCACAGCTTGCATGGCATAGACATAACCACATCCGAGGAGCATATTAAAGTCTAAGGGGTCTTCTATCACCATGAAGTCAACTAAGACGATCTTCCCACCCAAAGTAACAGGTGTTTGAGCAAGAATTCCCAAGGCTATACTAGTTCCTCTATCAAACACCAGTAACTGACTAGAAGTCGACACAAGGCTGGGAGATCCCATGCCTCACCAAGAACAAGTAGACAAGATACTAACTGAGGCTCCTTCATAAAAAATACAACGAGCAATCATGTATTGTCCAACTTTGATCTTTATCTGGAAAGGTGCATTAGAAGGAAGGCACGGCTCAACTAGGCTGTCCGAATCAAAGGAATCAATCCGAGAGCTTGGTGGGGGTTGATCCGAAGCGAGTTCAATGCCCCCTTGTTTAGTAAGTTCTGAACTGGCAATGAAGGAAATGTGACTAGAAGACACTTCACTCTCCAAAGGAAGAGTGGGATTGATCGAAAATGAAATCAATTCAACCACTTTGTGAAAGTCACTCTACGAAGGGAGAGTGGGATTGACCAAAGATGACATTGGTTCAATCACATAAGGATCAGTCTCCAAAATAAGAGCGGGGTGAACCAAATACTGGAGTGGTTCTACCACTTGATCAACCAAAGGTTGAGTAGGTTGTTGAGAAACTATATGTTGTTCAGGAGAAGGAAATTCTTGAGTCTCAGACCACACTCTTCGCACCTCTGAGATAGCAGGGCACTGGTGAGTAAGATTACCTCCCTTGCATAGCTTACAAGAGAACTTAAGCTTGCACTTCGAATGACCAATTTTCTCAACGATGTCAACATGACTAGCAGTAGCTGACTGTTTTCTCTCAGCATGATCAACAGAGGTTGAGAGTTTTCCCCCCAGCATAACCACCAGAGGCTAGGTGACTGGGTCGAAACTGACTAAGAGAGGCTAGTTGTTGAGAGACTTCAAGATCTTCAAAAATGGGATGACCATGAAACCAAACTCTTTGTACCTCCTCAATGGAAGGGCATTTATAAGTAAGGTGGTCTCCCTCACAAATCTTACAAGGAAACTTGTGCTTGTGTTTTGAACGGGTAGTCTTTTCAACAATGTCAACATGACTTGTAGTGGCTGACAGATTGTCTTCGGCATAAACTACAGAGGCTGAGAGACTGGGTCCAACATGACCTACAGAGGTTGGATGGGCACCACCAGTATGAACAACAGAGGCTGAATGGTTAGGATCAACATGCTTTGCAGCAGTTGAGTGTGTGCCCCCAACATGAACTTCAGAGACTGGGTGGATGGATCCAACATGACTTGTAGAGGTTGTATGGGGAAGCTCAACTTGAAGATCAGAGGTTGAACGGGTGCCCTTAGCATGAACTGCAAAGGCTGAGTGACTGGATCCAACGTGACCTGGAAAGGTTGGAAGGATCCCACCAACATGATCACCAGAGGCTGGATGGTGAATATCAACTTGACTTATAGAGGTTGAGTGCTTAGATCCATCATCACCTAAAGAGGTTCGATGGGTGCCCCCAGCATGAACCACAGAGGCTGGGTGATGAGGTTCAACTTGACCTACAGAGGTTGAACAGGTGCTCCCTTGCTTATGTTCCTTCTTCCTATTCATCCTTCTTTTACTCCTTTTAGACTGTCAGTTACTAGTATCAGTACTTTCATCGCATGAGGTAGAAGGAGGAGGAGAAACAGCTATAGGTGAAGAGGAAGCAGTGTTTTGATGCCCCCGATATAAGGAGCTTACTTGAGAAGTATCAAGGGCATTCAGGACAGTTGGAGCGGAAAAAAACCACACCGATATCCCTAGGGTGAATCCAGGTAGATTTAGGGTGGGCATCAAAGGAACACCAACATTCCCTGTGAGAGGAATAGTACAAGGAGTTCCCAGCATGGGGATCTCTTGGTTGGTGTTCAAAGGGGTGTTAGCCATAGTTTCAAACAATAAGACAAAGTCCGAGGTCGACAGGAAAACAAAAGTACAAAGCATACACCTGAAGGAAAACTAAGTACAGAAAAACCACACAACACTCACTAAAAAATTCCTAAAGCCAAACAGACAAACATGTATAAGATATTCCTTCCAGAAGAAAGATGATAGACAGTTACTTGGCATCCCTGCAGATGTTCTTAGGCACAAGTGAAGGAATCACCCAACCACCCTCCCACACCTTCTATCGGGGTTACCTTCCAAGCCCATCCAAGGTAGACCAGAAATAGCCTTTCGGTATACTTATGTATGAACCTTAGATGCCAACGAGACTAAATACTACTGCAACTATACTGAAAGTCTAGGGGACAGTCACAATCCTGATTCGTATGCATGGGTTGGGTAGCAAAGCTCGAAACCCTGTCAACAACGGCACCCCACGAGGCCCAAGAGGTGGTATTGACAGAAGTCCCCAGATGCGTAAAAATCTTGGTCTACGCTCAAACAAGGAATCAAAGGGTTATCTCCTCAGTCCATGTCCTCACGCGGGCTCGTGCTTAACTCCCGTTTGAGAGGAGCTTCTCAGATACAATAATCATAGAGGAGGATTTACCTAGTGATTGGCCAACTACGTCTGAAATCAAATACTTGTGGAGAGTTAAAACTCCCTAATCCACAAGTCTAGCCTAAGCTAGTTGGTGTAGGATCCTAAAAAAGAAAACTTACTAATATTTTTTAAATATTGTCGTTCTTTTTAATAGGTTGTTTTTAGTTAGAGGCAAATGGCGTGAAACTTATGTGGTGTTTTGACTCAAATTTGAAACAAAATGACTAAGAAAAGAGAAATGAAATGCAAAAATAAAAAAAACTATTCTCTTTCTTTTTTCAAATAGAAACTTGAAAGCCACAAACGAACAATTTATTTTTATTTATTTTTTAGATAATGATATGTAGTACATTAAAAACAAAACCCTAATCTACATGCATATTAAACAGCTATATGTTCTTTTTCTTTTTCTTTTATAAATGCAAAAGAAAAACTACCTACGAACTAAAGTATGCAGATAACAAGAACAAAACAAAAGGAACTCTACTATACAACCACCAAACAAAATCTAGAATGCCCTAAAGTCAGTATAAACCCTACTTGGAAGGAAGGCTTGCATAAGAGACAAGTCAACTATTTTGGCATGATGAAGTTAACCAACAAAAGAAGAAAGAAACAAAGAGCAATAAGCTTCTAAGTTCAGACAAAGATCACTAAAAAAGGCTGACCAGAAACATAAGCCAAAAATCATGCCAAGCGAAGGGGGTGGGGGGATGAGCAAAGAGAAAAATATAATGCTACAAAAGGACTTACCACATAGATAAAAAAACCAAAAAGGGGTGAAACTAACTCCCTTGAGTCATGCACCTGCAGAAGACCCAAAAAGACCTACCAAATAGCCCACAACAACAGAATAAACCACAAAAATGAGGAAAAAACATTGTTTTAGGGGGACACGTGGGTTGTACTATTGACAGGTCCTGTGTCACACGCGGGTTGACAGTATAGCAGGTCGCGTGTTCAAAACCAGACACGCTACTGTGTAGTCTGCAACTCACGTGTGGGTGGGAAAACACCCAAAAAAGGTCAAAACTGCCTTAGGAAGGTAGGGGAGGTGTTCTATTAGACATAGAAGGTGTTCCTAAGTGGCAAGAAGGACCTAAAACCTTACAAAAGACATAGAAACCCCAAACAGACAAGGATTTCCCTAGTGGAGTCACCATTTCTGTTGTAAAGGAAAGTTTCATATGGCTAGGGTTTAAGAAGCCATCAACGTACTAGGGTTGAAAGAGAGATGCAAATGGTTCTGCAAGTATATATAAGCAAGTTTCAGAGAGTAGAATGGTTCATACCTTGACAAATGAAGGTTGATCCAAGCAGCCCTTCAATCCTCTTCTTGCTCCTCTCGCTCCTCTTGCTCCAAGAGATCTACAAACCGAATTATACCTTCATCAAACCAATATGAACACATATAAAGAAATGATAATCAAATAAACATGAAATAATGATCTGACTAACATCATCATATGATCATAAACAAAGATTCAATCACACATTGAATAATAATTTGGGAAGAAGAAGGACATCACATATTTATTAATCTTGAAAACAAGTACAAATATACCTTCTCTTCAAGTTGGGCACTTCACGAAACCTTGATCCGGTTCTGCTGCTTCTCTTCTCCAAGGAACTCATCCTCCAAGCTTTGCAACACAAGGGGATGATCACTAGGGAAAAGGTGGGGGGGAAAGAGAGTCCCAATTCCTCCAGCATAACAATGCAAAGGTTCCAGCACCCTCTCATGGACCTCCCTACCTCTATTTATATGCTTCTAAAGAGATAGGGTCAAAGAGAAATTAGTTACGACTGAAGGAGTCGGTTGCATAACCACCCAAACTACCCGAATTTTGAAAAACGTCTTTTTTGACATGTACAAGACGGACACACGGGTTGCAGAGACATTATTCGCGTGTTCAGGGGATACATGCGGGTTGCAATGAAAATAGTCACGTATGACACGTGATTTTCAATGAAAATAGTCATGTATTTAGGGAACACGCGAGTATTATGTAGACAGGTAGTGTGCAACATGAGGGTTTCCTTAAGGCAACTCGAGTGTACAAAAAAAATCTCATTTTTAGGGTACTTCTGGGAATTTTCAGACTTTGGTTTCTTCTGAAAAGTTTTAGTTAACTGAAATACCTTTCCAACGGTACAAAGAAGAGGTCAAACAGAATTAGAGAACTCCAGATATGGGTCTTCTAAGTTAGATGTTTTTTCAGTGACTTTCATGAAGTGTCGACATGTGACGAAATCATGGGAAAGTGGTCACAGGTAGAGAGATGTGTCATTTTGAGCTATAAAAATCTCCACACTAGGAATCTAAATTTTTTGCACGTGTCCCTAATTTTTTAGTTTCCTTAATTTGAATATCCTTATACTCAATTAATTTTTTAGTTTCCTTAATTTGAATATCCTTATACTCAATTAAATGGTTAAGACATGGTGAAGGCTATAGTGAAATGACTTATTGACTTGCATCACAATCTATGACTCGAACTATGTCCGCTTTGGGATTTGAGGCATATGAGTCATGTGGAATTTTCAACACCTTGAGGTGTTATTAATTGAAATTATTTATATATGAGATTCTAGATATGTTAATAAAGGCATAACGTAAAGCCACGTCCTACATACGAGGTAGGATGAGAGCCTTTGTCGAGGCCCTGAGATCAAGGTGTATTGGATCATGTTTGGGAATTGCTTTACGAGCCATCGGAGATAGATTCTAACCTCGTTCATGGTATACTAGTTATCCCCTTTCTCCCTTATGAGATAGAAGCCTTTGGACATGGATTGTGTAATTGGCTTTTTTTTTTCAAGAAATATTTGTTATTTGGGGTTAGTGTATTTTTATCATTGGCTAAGATAACTGCAACCTAGGGGCATCTAAGTCATCAAAGTCACTCAGGGATCACACCTGGCCTAGGCCACACCAACCTTTATGATGGCTGGATTTTTTGGGTGTCTCATCCCAACTAACTCACCCCTAAGGGGATTCAACTTGGGTTGCTTTTCTGATGAGACCACACCTTACCCGGATAAGCTAGTGAGATTTGACAGGATCATGCAATTGACTTGTTACTGAAGAAACTTAGGCATTTGAAAGTTTGTACTACATAATCAAGTTCTTGAATTTAACAAGAATCATTCTACATGTTTTTTTTCCTATGATTTCTTATTTAAGTGAAGTCTAACATAAAATCAAACATAAATAATGATGCCCTAGATTTAACATGACATGATGATATAACATCGCGAACACTATCCACCATATTGCACAACATTAAATATTATGTGGGGTGGTGTATATGCGATTAGATCTAAGTTGTTTGGTTCCAACGACATACACACCACCCCACATAGCATTTAAGAATTTATCACAAAGTGGATAGTGTTCACCCTATTATTGGACACAGTTGTCGTTAGACCAAAACCTGCAAGTGTTAATCTCGGATACAATCACCAAATTTAAGATCTACAAGACTCGAGAGTCAGTTAACTCATGTCGTGAAACTCACAAGGAATGTTGGACACAAATGCCAATAGTCCCCTAGCATTACCCAAGCGAGTTTCAAACTCAAGACCTGTCGCTTTGATGCCATTTGTTGGACACGATTGTCGCTAGACCAAAGCTCGCATGTATTAATCTCCAATATAATTGTCAAAGTTAAAATCCACGAGAAGAAGTTAACCCATGTCACAAAACTCACAAATATTGCTAGACACAAGTACCCACACATATAACATTATTATACTTCATGTCCAATTTAAAAAATATCAAATATATATATTTTTAATAAAATCACCCTAGAATATTCTCTACTTTGCTCCACTCTATTAAATGTATTGATTAATGTTAACATACTATGTTTTTTAACCATGGGAACAACAACCTCCCAAGAGTATATCCAACAGCCTACAAGCCAAATATACCAATAACTTGTGACTTAGTAGGGGCCAAGATGTCTCGAAGCCCACCGAGGTGAGCCTCTATCCCAGGGGTCGCCTACCCTTCAAGCCTTGTCACAACATGCCAATGAGCAACTCTACCCCGCCGGTTTTGAACCTGTGACCTCCAGATACTATGTTAACATGTACCTTTGTCTCACATTCCCGACACACCTTCATGTGACATTCACCCACGGTTTGTTATCTATTTTGGTCCATTCTATTACATGAATTAATATTATAAACATATGATACTATACCTTTGTGTCACATTCCTCCTTAGAAGATGTCATGGATTTATCACATCCTTGAATTCACAATATTAAGGAGATTCTTAGTCCGTGAAGACGTGAGGAATAAAGAGTAAAAATAGTATCATTAGTTTTCATTCCATATCTATTGGAGAATGTGAGGAATAAAAGCCAAATTAGTAAGACTCTTCCTATACTAAATAAAAAGTAAGGCTATAGCACCAAGGATATTGTGAGGGCATCGAAGGTTGCTTCTCACCCACCCTTGAACCCTTTTAAAAATGAGGCATTTTTTAAAATTGTAAAGCAAAGTTTCAAAAATGTTTCTTCACTGCCCACAAAAGGAACGTATAATATGATCACACGTTAAAATATTGTTTAAGCATGCAAGTTTTTGCTCATGGGTTGTATGCATATTGTCATTGCAAAATAAATAATAATAATATTGAAAAAAAAAGTCGATGCATGTTGCATAGATGTTCCATGTTTTGGCACGGAACAATAATTAAAGAAAAGCTACATGATAGTTAAGTTCATGTCTATGTGTATATGTTAAATGTAGATATAATCTGTATAGGTTAAAAGTAGATATAATGAAAAGATGAATACATTATTATCTATATATATTGTTTCATGAGAGAAATGGGTTTGTCTAGATGATTGTTCAAACAAGTAATTAGTGTAGTAAAACTTCTATGTTGATTTTTTTGTTGTTGTTGTTTTTAATATATGTATTTCATTTTTATAAATGGAAGGAAATAGTATTTTAATTATTTTTATAATTATATTTCAAAATCATATATTAAAGCTTAGATGGGTTGGTTTCTCGATAGATTGAGGGCATTAACGATGATGAGATGGAGAAGGTATCGACAGCGACATATAGCTCAGTGGTGCATTTAACGCACCCCCTCTCGAGGACAGGACGACATTTACTCACCTAGGTTACTAAGGGTGTAGTTATCGAGGATAGAGAGAATGAGATGACAGTCAAGAGGCCACTTGTGTTCAAGGAAAGAGGGTTAACAGGACGTTTTCCCATAGATGAAGATGGTGAGCGTGTTGCAATGTTGAGAGAGTGTCATACGGCCCAAAGCTGGAGGGGCCACTTTGGTCACAAGTAGAATAGGAAGTTAGGAGAGACCGACATAGATGGTGACATAATACCTTATCGAAATGAAAAACAACATAATACTTCATTGTGGAAGCAAACGAAAGATGAATATTATTCTTCTATGGTGGCAAAATACCCAGATATCCCTCTGCATCTGAGTCCATTGAAAACCCAAAAGCTCTGAACATGCTATAAAGGTTGAAATACTATGCAAAAATATTCATATCCAACAAACCTAGAAGTCATAAGGCGATCATCTCACATAATGTTGATTGTAGATTGGGTGGAAGTAACAGCATTACAGAAATCAAATCCATACTCGGTGGTCAGTGAACTTCATGATATGCATGATCGACTTGATATCGCTCACCCCGCATAACGGTAAACACGTGAACATTGTGGTCGAAAAGATTCTCATCGACAAATAGAATGAGCTGAGAAATAGGATGTGCAACGATAGTTAAAGAGTCTCTGCAGTTGCATTAAACAGTTTGCTATCGGGTGCATATTGCTTTCCTTTTCGAGTAGGATAAAAGACAATTAAAACGCCCCTTTTTTCTGGTAAATGTTTAATAAAAAATGGTCAAAACTGTTCCTGGAAATTGCTATTTCAAAATTTTTGCAATTTCAGCAATTGTGATTGCTTTTCCTAGACTAAATCTTCGATTTTAAAACTCCCTATATTGCCCAAATTGCTATTTGAACACTCAAATTGGAATTTAAGCAATATTTGGTTTACCAGATTTCGGTGGGTTGAAGGCATTTTGGTTAGCGCTTATACTGCTCCCTTTCCTTTCTCAATTGGATCCTTAGTGTCTCTCCCCATCATCCATAACGTGATTTTTATTATTATTTTAATAATAATAAATAATTGAAAGTCCTCCTCTGAAATCAGATGGCCAATGTGAACTAAGAAATCTAATGACAACGAGATTTGTCACCATTGATGAAGCGAAAGCACTTGAGAGTTATCATTCATTAGTCACCACATGTACAAATTCCGAGGACAAACAAAACTATTTATCACCACATGCTTCATCAAAATAAAAAAAATTAATAAATAAATTTATTATGACCACAATGTGTTATTTTTGGCCTTAGTGAAAAAGCAGAGCAAACGTAAAATATTGATATTTTAAAAACGAGTTGCGCTCCTGGAAAGTGACACCTATTTTAGGACTTTCTCGTTGTTATCGCTTCCATGGCTGACGGAAGGAGTCCTCCTCCCCCTACCCCTCCCCTTGAGTTCGCATCCTTCAAATGCTTGATCGCCTCCTGCGGAAAGAGAAAAGGAAATTCAGCCATTAGAAATTTGTGAAGAAAGATGGAAGCATCCCCTCAGTCGCCCTTCCCATTGAATGCCCATGCCGGACAAATATGAACAGTGCAGAACGAGGTCTCATTGGATAATCATGGGCCTTTGGCCATCTCCCAAGGAAATCGATGGGTGGGTTCAGACGAACTGGAGGCCCCTAGTCTCAGAAGGAATCTGAAGTCACCTTGTAGGAAAGGGCTACTATGCTATCATTTTTTATAGTGTTGAGGATAAAGATATTGTATTTCAAAATGAGCCTTACTTCATGGGGCCTCAAGGGTTGTGTCTGAACAAATGAACGTTGGAATTTGATCTGACCCAAGACATGCCTTCAACAGTCCTTGTATGGGTTAGGCTTCCTCACATTTCTTTATATTGTTGAAACCCAAAATCACTACAAGCCATTGGGAACAAACTAGGAAATATATTGATAGGGAGGAAAGGAAAGATAAATACTCGTGTGCTAGAATTTGTGTAGAAGTCGACTTGGATATTGGGCTCCTTGAAGTGATTAAACTAATAGTATTTGATTGGTCATATGTCCATGATCTCGATTACGAGCAACTACCTTTCAAGTGCAGACATTTCCATGGATATGGCCATTTTGCCCGAAAATGCAAGAAGAAAGTAGAGGAATAAATGGAAATAGAGGAGGAAGAATAATGGGCACAAGTTCAAAAGGGTAGGTTCAACAAAACAAGTTAATAGATCAAAAGGAAAAGGGGGGAATACAGGGTCTAGAGTGCTTCATTCCGGGTAGAAACAAGTTGAAGGAGTGGCCACAATGAATGAAAATGCATCCCATCACCCCTTTGAAATATTGAGCACCCCGGAAGAATAGAATTCAATAGTATTAGAAGAGGGAGAAGTTCAGCAATCTCATGTTCAGGTATAGGAAGACGAAAAATGACACAGCTCCCCAGAATCTTCTTGGAATAGCTCCACATGATCTTCCTGGAACATCTCCCTAGGATCTTCCTAGAACATCCTGCCACATGCAGTCACCTAGGAACTTCTTGGATCTTCAGCAGGTGCTACCTCTCCACCCTCGTATGTAGAAATGAAAAGAAAGAAGCCGATAGAAAACATGGGGTCCTCTGATGAAGAATCTTTCGAGAGATATTCCAAAAAGGCAGGGATGGATTCTCTCAAGGAGGTTAGAGAAGAAGAGGCGTAGAGGATAAACATGCAAAGCAGTCAAGCTACCATCGAAATGTCAATAGGAATAAATATCAGGGATATACCCTCAAAGGGATCCCCCCCCTTCAACCTCTGGTAAATAATGCAAATTGTCTCTTGGAATTGCAGGGGATTGGGGTATCCTATGAAGGAAGAAGTCGTAAAATGATTAGTAAAAATGGATCCTCCTAATATCCTATTGCTCCAAGAGACAAAAATAGAAGAGGAAACTCTTCTCTCTCTAAGTAGAACGAAGTGGAAAAATAATGAAGGAAAGGTGGTCAGTGCACGGAGTACCTCAGGGGGATTTGCAACCTTATGGCCAGATGAAAAGTTCCTTCTAGAAACATCATTTGTGACCCAGCACTGGATATACACAGAAATTTGACATATTCAAAGAAATACAGCTTTTTCCCTTTTCAATCTGTATGTTCCACTCAAATTTCTTGAAAAAAAAAGAGTGTTTGAATTCTCTTTCAAACTTCTTAGAAATATATACACCCACAAACATCATAGTGGAAGGTGATCTTAATATTACTTTGGATCCCAAAGAGAAAAAAGGTGGAGTCAGTGGGAAGGATCTCAAGCACATCATGGTGGACAACTTGATTCAAACATGGAACCTCCTTGATTTCAAGCCTAAGAAAGATCATTTCACCTGGACCAACAACAGAGTGGGTGTACCCCATGTCTCATCCCAGTTGGAACGGATTTTAGTGTAGAGCACTATGATGCAGGGAAGAAAAATTATCTCTTCAAAAATCTTTCCAAATCTCACCTCATACCACAAACCTATTTCTATGATGTTGGAAGAAGAAAAAGATATCAGCCCTATCTCGTTTTGGTTCAGTCCTCTTTGGATCGAGCAGATGGCTTCATGGCAACAGTCACAAAGGATTGGTCCCTCCCTGTCGTAGGATCCCTAAGATTTGTATGGGAACAAAAGCTCAAAGTCATGAAGTTAGGCTTGAAATGATGGGATAAAAAATATCTTACAACTCCTACTAACAACGAAAAGGAGGCAGTGTAGTCTTTAGCAGAGATCCAGTTGGGTATGGAGGAAACTGAAGTCACTGCAACTCAGCTCAAAATCAAGCATAAATCACAGTTAAACTCCTTCAATCCTTTTCTCTAGGAAGAGGAATACCGGAGACTCAAGTCTCGCAGCCTCTGGCTGAAATAGGATGACTGAAATACCTCCTTCTTTCACTAACAATGTAGATCATGTCTCTCTCATAACCACATCTCTAAAATTTCCTTCCAGGATGGGGTTGTTGATCCGGATTTATGCGTGAACGAAATGAATGAACATATATAGAATCATAATAACATACAATTTGCAAAGATAACAAAGATACAGTAAACACATATTCTATTAAATGGCGGAAATAGAACAGACTGTAATACAATTGCTAGAATGGTGGTAGCGATCTCTGAGAAGAGATGTGGCTGCTACGCTCATTCGTGCCAAGCTGAATACAAAATGAGGCCAAAGGGGCCTATTTATAATAATAATGAGGTGAGAACCCCAAAAGTCCCAAAACGTAACCCTAGAAGATGAACCGTCATAAAGTTTGCGGCCCCACGGTGGTAAGTTGAACAGTCAACTTCCCGGGGTCATAACTTTTGCATACGATCTTCGATTTGGGCGTTCGATAGCTCGTTAGAAAGGTCTATCCAAGATTTACAACTTTTGGTCGACTAAATGAATGTCAATGGCAACCATTTGGCCCCCGAATCTCAAAAAAACTTCGTTTAAGGCCTCAAAACAGCCCCGAAAGTTTAGGACTCGAAAAACTGCCGAAAAATAACTAGGAAACTGCCACAATGGACAATTGTTTTGAGCCAGTGGAATAGGTGGGTGGCCACCGATCTCCATCTGGATCAATCCTCCCTCCTTAGGAAGCAATGGTATCCATTGCGTCGAATCCCGTATCACATCTCGAACAGTGTGTTGAGTTGATCTCCTGGTGCGACATTTGTTGAAGTGAAGAGGCTGCTTTTCTTTGGCATCCCAAGAGGGCTGTAATTGTTGTCTGGAAGATTTGTTTCTGGATGAGCACCTTGAATGCGTGGCCTTGCATTGTAGAGGTACTCGGATAGATGAGGAAACAATGGCTCTATCTTCTTCTTGTGTCTGATGAGCAGAGACACCCTGTGCAGAGGATGTGGAGGTCTCTGTGATCTTATGTTCTCCTTCAGACGCAATTGTGAAGAGGAATAATTTTCTGATGTGGGAGTTTATCTTCCTACCCTGTGAGACTGTAGCAGGTGCAACTGTCTCTGGGATCCGGTAGAGTTGTTCTCCCAAAGTGACAATGACACTGCGAGGCCGTGACTCATATACAGCGTGACGCTTCCACATATATGGTTGTCCTAAAAGAACATCACAGACTTCAAGTGGGGCTACATCACACAGTACCTCGTCTTGGAAAGGATTGATGCCATATGGTAGGAGGCATTGCTGAGTAATGCGGATACCGCGTCCTTTGCTTAGCCAACCAATGTTGTAAGGTTGCGGGTGTGGTGTTGTCGGAAGCTCCAATCTCTTGACGACTTCTGCTAAAATCAGGTTCTTTTGGCTGCCGTTGTCAACAACAAAATGTAGAGGCATTCCCTTCACCCACATCTGCGAATGGAAAAGGCGCTCCTCTGCCTTCGACTCTTCAGGATCCTCTAGTTGAATCTGTGCGGTAGCAACAGTGGCAGTGGGGTCTACCTCAATGATCTGCCTCCCATTGTGTGCGGCTGTGGCATTGGGTTCAGAATCAGAATTAGGATCTGATTCTGAAGATTTTATCTCGGCCACTAATGACTGCTTTGAGCGACATTCATCAGTGTTGTGCCAAGGGATTTTATGAAATCCGCACCACTTATGAGTGTCCTTCTTTGTATTTTGATCTCCCTTCTTTGCTTGTGGTGGGGACTGGTTGCCATTTTCTTTTGCTGTGTTCTGCGGGCCAGGGTTTCCCTTGCCTTGCTTCTGCGGTGGATTCGCAGGTCCAGAGTCTCGCTTGTTCTTTTGTCGAAATTTCTCCTCGATTTTGACAGCATACCGATAGGCGGATCCAAGTGAAGAGATGTCGAGGAAGTTCATCTCAGTTCGGATGTACCGATGTAGACCACAGCGATATTTCAGGATTAGGTGCCGCTTGGAGTCTTTGATACCCAGCTTTGTCTGCAAAGTATGAAATTTGTTGGTGTACTTCGACACCGTCTGGTCCCGTTCTTGACGCAGAATGGTCCATTTTGTATACTGGTCATCATAGTTTCCCACAGGGTAATACTGTTCCTTGACGGCATCTATGAAAGAGGCCCAAGTGGGAATTGTTTCAAACATTTCAGACTCGTCTGATAATTTTTTCTCACAATAAGTACCCCACCAATTTTGGACATGGGGGGCTTCCTTAAGGAGTGCAAAGGTGATCCTTTCTCTGTCGGAAAAATTGTGAACAGAGAAATACCCTTCTAGAACATTCACCCAATTATCTAGGGCATCTGCATCAATATTACCTTCAAATAAAGGAATATCAAAGTTAACTTGTACCTTAAAGGGAGTTGCATCCCCGAACCGGCTGCTTGTTGAAGATGCACTGGCCACGGCCGGCATTCGCCGAAGGATTTGGGCGAAACTATCCATCATCTCGTTCCTCTGTCGCTCGAGGGCTTCCTCGAGCAACGACTTGATAGGATCTCCTGCTCCGTCGTCTCTCTTTTCTTCCGCCATGGGATTTCGTTTGGGACGACGAGAATGATCAAGTGAAACTAGTTCAAGACCAAACTCTCTGTACTCGGACCTCGTCGGGGACATGCACCGAGAAACAATCAAAGAGCAGATTGCTCTGATACCACTGATCCGGATTTATGCGTGAACGAAATGAATGAACATATACAGAATCATAATAACAGACAATTTGCAAAGATAACAAAGATACAGTAAACACATATTCTATTAAATGGCGGAAATAGAACAGACTGTAATACAATTGCTAGAATGGTGGTAGCGATCTCTGAGAAGAGATGTGGCTGCTACGCTCATTCGTGCCAAGCTAAATACAAAATGAGGCCAAAGGGGCCTATTTATAATAATAATGAGGTGAGAACCCCAAAAGTCCCAAAACGTAACCCTAGAAGATGAACCGTCATAAAGTTTGCGGCCCCACGGTGGTAAGTTGAACAGTCAACTTCCCGAGGTCATAACTTTTGCATACGATCTCTGATTTGGGCGTTCGATAGCTCGTTAGAAAGGTCTATCCAAGCTTTACAACTTTTGGTCGGCCAAATGAATGCCGATGGCAACCATTTGGCCCCCGAATCTCCAAAAAACGTCGTTTAAGGCCTCAAAACGGCCCCGGAAGTTTAGGACTCGAAAAACTGCCGAAAAATAACTAGGAAACTGCCACAATGGACAATTGTTTTGAGCCAGTGGAATAGGTGGGTGGCCACCGATCTCCATCTGGATCAGTTGTATTCAAAGGATTTACTCAACTAAAACAAGCTGCTGAAATGCACTTCTAGCATATGTTTAGAGGGGATGTCTTAAATGATGAGGAATTTACTGGATATTTTTTGTCCAACATCTCCTCTCTTTCCAGTTCCAAGGTAAATGGGGAACTTATGAATCCTTTTTCGGAGAAGGATATAGTGGATATCATTTGGTCAATGGAGTCGGATAAATCTCCAAGACCTGACGAATAGGCTTAATGCATTTTTACTGAGCGTGTTGGACTGTAGTAAGAACAAATATCCTTCACATGGTCAAAGATTTATAAAAAAATCCAAAGTGGGAGGATGCACCAATTCTATCTTCCATGCTTTAATCCCTAAATAAGTAAACCCCATTACCTTTGACAGGTTTAGTCCCATCTCACTCTGCAATGCTTCATACAAAGTCCTCTCTAAACTTTTAGCAAATAGACTCAAGCCTCTATTAGGGAAGATGATATCTCCTCTTCAGGGAGGGTTTGTCAAAGGAAGGAACATTCTTGACAATGTGATTCAAGTGCAAGAAGCTTTGCATTCCAGCAATCAGAGAAAAGAGAAAGACATGCTCATTAAACTGGATATGGAAAATTCCTTTGACTAGGTTAACCTCTCCTTCCTTTACAAAGTCATGCTCTCTTTTGGTTTTAACTCTGAATTTGTTAGCTTGATCAAAGCTTGCACTAATAGACCTTGGATAACGCCTCTATTAAACGATAGACCTGAAAACTTATTTCAAGCATCAAGAGGACTTCGTCAAGGGTTCCCTCTTTCGTCGTTCATGTATATTCTGATAATTGATTCCCTAAGAAGAAAGTTATCTGCTAAAAAAGAAGTTGGGATTATACCTAGCATCAGAGCGACAACAGGAGTGGACTCTCTTAACCATGCCCTTTTTGCGAATGATTCGCTCCTTTTGGGAGGGGCATCCCTTAATATTGCATGGGCCTTCAATGAAATTCTACAAAATGTTTGCTTAATATCGGGAGCGTTGATCAAAAAAAGGAAGAGTGATGTGTATGGATAGAATATAGATCATCCAACAATCCTCTACATATCTCACTCCATGGGATTTAGTGGATTTGATAGGTGGGATAAGATCAAATACCCGGGTCTTCCTTTAACTTTGGGACCAAATAAACCTTTTCTTTGGCTTGAATTCCTAATAAAGATAAAAGAAAAAATAGCCTCTTAGGAAGGCCAATGGCTAACAAATGCTGGGAAGATAATTCTGATTAAGGAAGTCCTCTCTGCTCTCCCTATCTTTCAGTCCTCCCTCCTCCTCACCCCAAAGTCAATTATGGATCATATTTGGAAATTACTCTGAGACTTCCTTTGGAAAGTAGGTAAAGGAAACTAGAACAAAATACATCTTGTTAGTTGGGATATAATTAAAATACCCATTTTGGAAGGTGGTCTACATATCCGAGACCCTGGACTGGCTAAGTTGGATTTGGAAGGGGAACTTTTGTGGCAGCTATTTGCAGATAGAATTTATTCAGTGAGCCAACTATGGAAAAAGTATCTTAAGGGATTCCCTCTAAGAAATATGAAGTTAGAAAGCACTCCTAAAGGCTTAATAACATTGAATTTGTGTCATAGAGGGATCAAGTTTTTCCAACAACACTTCTTTCAAATTCTCGGAAATGGTCTACAAACTCTATTGTGGGAAGATAAAATAAAAGGGAATCCCCATTTAGCTTTCAAAGAATCAATAACAAAGATAAAGATTTGGCTCGTTAATAATGGTTTCCTTAGTCTTGCTGACATTTTCTCATGGGATGGAAAAGGAAACTGGATAGCGTGGAAACTTCCAGAATTTCCCGAATCCCTTCTTCCTCAAAAGAATTTGTTAAATATCAGAGATTTCAGGCTTAGCCCCTATCCATCGCTCTCTTAAGTATAAATTGGGGTGGGGAAAGATCGATACATACACTGCAACGTAAGGCTTCCTTTCTCTTCAATCCAAATAGGTCCCATTGCATTCTCCCTCACTCTAGAAATCAGTCTGGAGCCCCTTCGGTCTTCCTAAAGTGAATTTCTTCACCTATCTCCTTATGCGTAAAAAAGTATTGACTAGAGAAAACCTGAGTAAAATGGGTTTCCATGGACCGCACAGATGTTGTCTATGCAGCATGGCCTCTGAAACATCGAACCATGTTTTGGTTGATTGTTCCTTCACCCAATTAGCATGGGAGATTTGTCTTCAAGGCATGCATTTCTCTATCCCATCACAAAAGGTATTTGTCCCTCTTTTCATTTCCTAGAAAGCCCACTACCCTAGAAAGGTGTCCAAAAAACTAGTTTGGAGAAAGATTTGGCAAGCACTCCCAAAACTCCTTTGGTGAAATATCTGGCTGGTTAGGAATGAGTGGATTTTTAATAACATAACCTCGACCCCAGTGATGGTGGCAGCCAAAGCAAAGGCGCTTTCAATGGAAATAATGGGGAAGCAATTTCTTGATCCCTCCATTCTCTCGGAAGAGATACATTGGTTGCAATCCTACTCATTCGTGGAAAGAAAGGATGCCCTCATAAATCCTCTTACAACCCCAAATTGGTGTATGTGAATCCCTAAAATAGAGTTTATTTCTTGGTGGCAGAGGAAAAGCAAAGAAATGTTATTTTTTATGGTGCATCCAAGGGGAATTCAGGGATCGTAGGCACAGGGGGAATGATCTACCCTCCGAGTGGATTGCATGAAGAACACTTCAGCTGGGGCTTAGGGAAGTGCACGAACAACCAAGTGGATATTTTTGGCCTTCTAAAATATTTTTAGCTTACATATGACTTTCGTCACAGTGAATTACAAATATTTGGAGATTCAGAAATCCTCATAAAAATCTTAAATTTCGACGATCATTTCAATAATCCGTCCTTGAACAACTCTGTAGCGACTCCGTTTTGTCTTGCAAGTATTGGAAAAGGTAACATATTATCATATCCTTTGTGGATTGAACAAGAAAGTAGACTCCATGTCAAATATGGGTTGCCTAGAGTCTTAGGGACGTTTTAGCTTGAACGAAGGACCCACCACATGGCACCCAATCCCATAATAGAGCTACTTTGAAGATTTTTCTGTGACTTTGGGGGTTTTTGTCCCATGAACTAATGTTTTTGTAATCAGTATGATCTACAGAAATTATTCTCCTTGAATATTTTGTAATATGGTTTATTAGGCTCTAGCCCAACCTCGTTTTTATTTTTCTAATAAATAATTATCTGTTTTTTTTTTTTTAAAGCAGAGAAAACGTGCCAAGTAATAATATAGCGTTCAACGTTATGCTAGATTATTTTCCTCAGGTATCGACGGTTTCTCCAACAACGATTTTGTGGGAGGCTATGATAAGAACATCAGGTTCACAGGTATACAAAGTTTTATACCAAATTGTTTTTAGTAAAAATAACTATGAGTTGTTGGAATAGAGGAAATATTTTCATTTATTTGTAGGTGGTCACCAAAGATAGGTAAGATGGGAAATACATTTAAAATAATTATAGGGATTGCAACAATTATGGTACCAAATGAGTAGAGAGACCATAATGGAGAGAGTGACATTCATGTTATGAATGAGAGACATCATGTTTTTTATTTTATTTTTTTAAATAAGAAGACTTTATATTAACATAGGATACGAAAAGTTACAACTATGTTTTCTTCTTCGTGTTTATCAGCCTGAAAATTTATTATAACAGCTTAAATATAGGGCATTTAAAAATCACCTATGGACCCTTTTTAAAGAAGAAAATAGGGCATACAATTCTTCAACTATGCATTCAACCCCAACCCCCCTCCAAAAACAAACTATAGCCGCAAGGATGGAATAAAAAAATTATCAAAATTTTCCGGAGAACAAGCTAAGAACACCCACCCTGCCTAAATAGATTACCATGTTGTTCGATACAAAACACAACCGTTCAAATCCGAAAGCAGAGACCTACCAAAAATGAATGGCGCCAAAGGAACCTTAACTGATGCATGTCCTCTATGTGCCAAGGAGCCTTGCGACCACCATCCTCATCCCCTATAGCCTTCCCATGTATCGACAACCCTTTCTCCTTCCTAGCGACAAACACCCCAATATGAGGAAGATAAGGAATACCCAATTAAAACCCCACAACATTGATTTTCATATGAAGAAGACGAGAATCAACATACAACTCCTTTCATAAATCCACCAAAACGTCATCACCCCCCTACTTCTCGTCTCTTTCTAGTAGAACCCAAATCAGAAGGCCTTTGATAACCTAATATAAAGTGACTATCTTATCATATTGATACTTTCATCCTTTGATGAAATCGAGGCTTGAATCCAAAACTCCAACACTGCCTCATTCAGTGATGGAACATTCTCCAAGAATTCTTTCCAGACCCCATCCTCCGTGACCTACAAGTCCACACAAATAATCAGAGGAATGGATGCATGGTACTACCACGCTACCTGAGTAGTCTTGGTCTTCTCTTACCTCACCCAACGTGATTGCTTTCCTTCTAGAATCCTTGAATTCACCCCCGCATCCATACCTTCCATACCTAACACACATATCTCACCACAGTCGTTCCCAATACAATACAGGTGAATCACATCAACTTTCATATGCCTCTTAGAGCCACCCTATCTCTCTTTAAAAACATGCCCACACCAACCTAGGGATACAACAAATATGTTGTAGTACAGTCCCATAAATGTGTATAAGACCTTCCCAATCAAAACTAGAGAAACAAACCTCATCCCATTAGTTTCCACCATTACATTTGCAAATCCCACCAGAACCTCGTACTTTCTATTTCCACATTCATTGCCTTCTGTGACCTAAACATTCCTTTATGTATAGAGGATATCATCTGCACATATTCATCTATCATGCCACCCTCCTTTCCACCTTCCCTCATAAAAACCTTCACACGGTGCGTGGTGGCTCTAACCTATCATGCATCCTCCCCACCATCTCTCCTCCACCTTAGGACTCACCTGCATCTAGGAACATCTAGTCATTAACAGCTAGTTGGAGGAATTGTCTTTTGAGGTCCGTATCCTCCAGATCATCCATTAATCCCTCCCACAGTCTTATCTTTTTCCTGACTCCCACATTTTCCAAAATGTTCGCTAGCTTATTGCTCGAGCATTTCACATGACTGAAAGACAGTCCATGGCCCATCTCCAAGCTATGGGAAAGCTTTTCCAATATAAATTGTAACCTCCAATGTTTTGATATCTTGGAAATTGGTCTGCCTTCTTGCATATTCTCACCCATATTGATAATTACAGCTGAATCTCCCTCCAATTATAGGTGGGTAACCTTGATTAGTTGCACTGATAATACCTTGGAGAAGGCCCTCGAGTTCTGCCACATTGTTGGTCTCCCTCTCGACACACCCCCAAAACATCCAAACTATCGCTCCCTTATGATTTTGAATGGCCCCTCTGAATCATGCTAGCTTAGGATTACCTTTAGAATAACCATAAAAATTTATTTTAAAGAATCCCTCTTGAAAAAGAGTCCATCAATATAAACTCCTTAATCCTTTGCCACCCACCACTAGTTTTCCTATGAAGGAAGGAATGGAGCAAATTCCCCATGCCAAAAGGATGCATTCTTCACCCCTAATGGCTTCCAAAGTTTTATTGGTCCAATATGAGAGTCTCAAAGTCTCTTGGATATGGGATTCCATTAAAAACCAAACTTACTCTATGGTATGAAATTTATTCTAGTTGAAGATTCTCTAGTTCCTCTCTTTCCAGGTCTCCCACAACACGGGAACAATTGCCATATTCTACTGACAATGGGATTGAATAAGGGGTTGATCCTTCACTCCTTGACAGAGAGGTCAGATTGGTCTCTGAATCTTGCATATTAATGAAATAAACTAGCCTCTTTGTCTCACATGACTGTCGTAAAGGGACACAAATCCATGAGATGATTCATCAATTCCTCCTTCTCTTGGCACAAGAAACACCAAGCCAATCCGTGAAATCCCCTTTTCTTATATTTTCTCCCATATGGATCCTCTGCTTCATCACCATCCACAAGAATGTTGCCACCTTTGGCTACAAGCACACTTTCCAGATATTCCTCCATTCCATCGGTTCTCCATGCTCTGAGCTCCCCGTTGCAACATTGTAGGATTCCAATATCAAGAAGGTTGCCTTCGCCTTATATCCCCATCTTAGTTTATCGGGATGTTCATTCATCCATATATTTTTTTCCTACAACTCATGCCACAGTTCCTTGATTCTTTCATTCCCATTTAAAGTTTTCCATTCCTCCACCGGTTTCCAGCTCCTAAGTTCTCCTTGTTGATATTTTCTCTCCCAATAGTGTTTCACCTTCATCCACCATGTATGAACCAAGAGTTTCCATGTTTCAACTCCTACCCCCAATCTAGATAGAGGCGTAAGCTACTGCCAAGAATCACTCCAAAAATCAGTCCATTCCCCATTTCAAACTTCCCAAAAGTTGTTATCTTGAATGAGGTCCTTTCCTTGATTTTCCAAGTTCCATATGTGTGACGTAGTCCACATGTCATTGAATATAATAAGGTCATTATTTTCCCATCCTCTAGCATATTTACAATGCCATATTTTTTCCTAGGGTTCTTTGTTATAAGACACTCATTGCCACCAAATATTAGGACCCATCAGTTGGCTGCTAACATTAAGACATCTGAGGCCTATCCAATCTTGGAACTTAGGTTGACACAACTCCTGCCACCCAACAAGGGCCCATGTATGTTTCCCCTCTGACTCCCCAAGAGGAAGTTTCTCTGCAATTGGAGAATCTTCTTGAGAACGATCTTGGGAGCTGATTTTAATGAGAAAAAATACATGATGAGTGATTTAACCAATATTAACCTGCTATGGAAACTTAGGGGTCAAAACTCCCATCTTGCTAGTCATTGGTCCATACAATCGAAGTGCTCCCTCAATGAGGCTTTTTGAATTAATGAATTTGACAGAGGTTCCCCCAGATATTTGGACAGAAGGGAACTCCTCTGGAATCTGAGAATGCACACAATATTTTGTTGCATGATTCTTGGAGTGTTGAAGAAAAAAATATGAGATTTCTCTTCATTAACCTCTAGCCCCGATGCCTCGAAAAACATCTTGAGAACTTGCTTCTACCCTCTAGCCTCCTCAACCAAAGCATGACCCATTAACATAATATCATCCAAAAAATAATGGTGGGTTTGCATCGGGGCATCTTGATGAAGAGTCAAGTCCCATAGTGCACCCTCTTGAAGAAGAGCCTTGAATATGCAACTCAGTCCCTCTGCTAGTATAATAAAGAGGAATGGGGAGAGGATATCTCTCTACCGAATGCCCCTCGACGGGCGGAAAGGATCTGATGGGGCTCCATTGAACAGAACTAAGAAAAATGATGAGGAAACCAAATTGTAAATCCAACTTACTTATTATATGCTAAACCCAAAATCTAGGATCATCTCCTTCATGTAATTCCAGTTGACTTTATCATAAGCCTTAGCCAGATCAATTTTCAACATCGGGCTTGGTTTTCTTATGTTCTTCAGAGAATGAAAAATTTCATGAACTAAAATAATGCCATCAATAATTTGTCGACCTTCCACAAATATGGATTGTTTTGTAGATATCAAATTAGGGAGGAGAGGTTTTAACCTATTGGAAATCACCTTATAACTTACTTTATAAATCACATTACACAAGGAGATCTGTCTAAAATTACTCAGAGAGTTAGCTCCCTCACTTTTGGGGATGAGGGAAATAAAGGTAGCATTGAATGCACCTAACACCCTCCTCAACGTGTGTGAGTCCTCCACGATTTCTATCACCTCCCCTTGACAATGGCCCCAAAGTGGTGAAATTTTTTTACAGTGAAACCATCTGGTCCAGGAGCCTTTCCTTCTGTCATCTGATTGACCACCTCATCCATGTCACTCATAATGATTGGTCTCATCAGGACCTCATTTTGATCATGGGATACCATCTAAGGGATATGTCGAGTAATTTTCTCAATACCCCTATATATATCTAGAATGGGTTCTTCCATTACTCTGTTGTAGCAGTGCACCAATTCCCCTTCGATCTCCCTTCTCTCTTCCAGACGTACCCCATTCTCTATTTTCAAGTAAGGGATCATGTTATGTTGCATGTGTTGGATAATTGATTTATGGAAGAAGGTCATATTACATTCCCCTTCTTTGAGCCATCGATTTCATGATTTTTGTTTCCATATCATTTCTTCCTATGCCTCTTTGGTCCCCAACTTCTCCACAACTTGTATTTCCTCAGTCCTCGAGGATTCATCGTAACCTTTACTCATTCCTTTCTGATTGGATCTCCTCCAGGAGCTTTTCTAAGCGTTTCTTTAGCTTCCTCTTGATAAATCTCAACTTCTACTCTCAACTTCTACTGAGAACAGTACATATTATATCCCTTGATCCCTTCCTCTTCTTTCCACCAGTTAGATAACGTGGCCTTAAATTCGGGATGGATAAGATAGAATGCCTCAAACCTAAAGGGTTACTTGTAGGAATCCCCCTCTAGAGACCAAGAGAAACAAACTGGCAAATAATATGAACCCGCTGCCAGGAGAACCTAGGATTGAGTGTCCCCACCACTAGTTAGGATCGACTTTGATATAAGAAATCCTAACATGTAGGTTCCATTATCTGCCTTCCTCCCTTCTTTACCTCTAGGAAAGTTATCATATTAAAGTACCCCTCCACTATGTAGTTCCTTTCCTCCACCCAATTGTTTATCCCCTCTAGCTCCTTCAAAAACGATATCTAGAGGGTATGCATCTATTCCCCATAGATATTAGCAACGATTCCCTCCGCAGCAGAACCTACCACATTCACCTTTTTTGAAATGGCCCTCGAATAGGAAAGGAAATTATGCAGATTAATGATTATAGGATCCCACAAAGTAGCCAAACCACTAGACATTCCATTTGTATCTACCAAATGAGTGACATCACGTTATAAGAATCATAATAGTTGATATTATTTATCCATTATTTTTGTTAAAATTATTTAAAATTAATTGATATCTTTTGCCTAACCTAGTATGTAGTATTGTGGGTTATGGTCGGAGAAAAACCTCATCTAATATTTGAATGGAGGACTTTGCGATGGAGAGGAACGAGGGTTTACAGATGCGTGAGCTAGCCCTGATATGGATGCTGCCAAGGTAGATCCAAAGTAGGGTACTGGGTGGTGAAGGGATGGGCCCATCATAAGGGGAAGAAACCCCCTCCCATTCTCGAGATCGAGCCAAAGGACCTCATGGTAATGAAAAAAATCAGCCGGATCTAGAACCTGTCGACGAGAAGATAAAGGAAAATGAAAGAAAGAGGATGAGGGGAGGATGCTTACCCCGATCTGCTGAAAACCCTTCTCTGCAGATCACGTATGAGAAGATGAGGGAGTGGGTAGAACAATGGAAGGAAAAATCCCTAATCGATAAATTCATTGCAATTGGCCAAAGGAAGGGATTTTCTCCAGTGGAATAAGGGAACATGGAACCAAGGGTTTTTTTACCATCATATTTTTCAATATCGAGGATTAGGACTAGATTTTGATGGGGGGGGGGATTATTTCTTTTATTTTGCGGGCCTATTCCTCACTCCGTGGAAGGAGAGGTTTAACCCAGACACGTATTATCTGAGTATCACCCCAGTATGGATCAGGCTATATTCCCTCCCCTGTGAGTATTGAGAGCCCAAAATTCTGGAGGCCATCGAGAATACTCTTAGGAAACTTGTAAAAGCCTCGGATGAGACGAAGATTAAAATGTACACTACTTATGCACGTATCTGTGTCTACATGGATATTTCACAAGAAATCCTAGAGGCAATCAACCTAAATTAGGAAGACGAGGATTAGTTACAGTCCCTGGATTATGATCAGCTTCCTTTTCAATGTAGGAAATGAAATGAGTATGGAAACCTTAGCAGGGATTTATCAACCTAAAACCAGTGGTCATTCCCATTCAGGATCAAAAAGAGAAAGAAAAGGAGAAGGATAGTGAAGGGTTCTGATGCAAGAGCATCATGGCATGCCAGCAATGTGATGAGTTGGTCACATGCTGTGGCATATTTTTGGTTTTGCTGAGTCATAGTTTGTTAGCACTGATAGGAATAATTGCATATCATGACTCCCTACGAGGAGATCGTTCTGTAAGTGGTTTGTTGTTGACAGAGACATTTCATCATGTGTTGTAGTGGTTTATTTTCGGTTGCAGGACCACTCAGTGTAGGAGTTACAGTTTATTTTAAATAGGTAGTTTAGGGAAGTATGAAGGGTTATGTTCTTTAGTTCTGCTCTTCAGGGTTAGAATCCCATTTGCAGAGAGACGGACACACCTTCATCTGGTTCCAATTGTAAATATTTTAATAGACTGGAGAAGGAGAGTCGAGTTGTGTGTGTGTGTGTGTTTTCTTAAGAGGAAGAGTATATGTGTGTTTGCAGTGTTATTAGCCTCTATGAATTTGTTGTTTGAACTATGTGTCTGTGCGAAGCTGACTTCGGTGGTTTTCTGAACATTTGTGTATTTTTGTGAAATGGTTGATTCACGCATTAAATTGTTGCTTGAATAGATGAAATAGGTTGTATACGCATGCATAGAAGTGTTAGGCTAATGAATCTTGTAGATTGCAGGTTGGATTGATCGATTCTCTGATCAATCAGTGCAGCATGTAGATTTTCTGGATTAACAAGTTTTTCAGAGAATGAACGGCGGGGATTGAGCCTGCAGATGACGATCTGATGGTCCAGGAGAGATCTGCAATGGAAGTTGTGAAGGTGATAACAGATCTACAAAGATATAGGAGATCCGCATTAAAGAATAGATCAACAGTCATGGAAAAGGCCACAAAGATCTGATGGTTGAGAAAAGTTGTGGGGGAGCAACTTTAGAAAGTTTACATCCCACATCCCACATCCCGCGATCCACTTGCATAAATCCTGTTGCGGAAACTTTGTTGCGAAAATAGAGTTGTGGAAAAGCTGTTGCAGAAGAAAAGTTGCGGGGAGGTAATTTTAGAGAAGAATTTGGCTAAGGGTTAAATTTGGAAACCTTGCTAAGTGTAGGGGCGACTAGATCCTAGAGGTGCTGGTTGGGTTGGCTGTGGTTGATCCCGCCTGCACCATTTTTGTTATCAGAGCGAGAGAGAAAAAAATCGCACACTATGATGAGGAATCTTGCAATATTAATTTGTAGGCTGAGGGGAGAGTGTTGATTTATGAATAGAGGAGTTATGAAGGATACTGTGGTATGGGAACCCTCATAGCAGAAGACTGTAGGAAATGAATGCAAATCTCAATCTTGTAGAGAGCATAGGAAGTGCTCAAAGGTTCTGTGTGAGAACCAGAGAAATTCCAATAGGTCAAGTAGGAGGAATCTTAATGAGGTGTTGAGAGGGTAGGATTTTTTGCAGTTCATCATGAGTGTGGGAAAGCTCATGGAGGAGGTATGGAAGGTGGCTACTAAAATTCATCTAAATATTTCAAAAGGAATCCACAGTAGAACAAGGGAAGATGCTAGAGAAAGTGGTGTCAAGAAGATGAGTCAAAGAAGCTTTGACAGAGAGGTTACTGAGCTGAAGAATAGGCTTAGTAAAGTGACTGAATTGTTGCATGAGGAAGCTATAGAAGGTCAGTATTATGGATGGAAAGTGAAGAGGAGGGTGCAATGTCCTGTAAAGAGGTTATGTGTGAGGAATCTCAAGCACAAAATTAGTGTTTGGGTGAAGAGAGAGGAAAGACTCAGGGCAACTGAGCATGAGGAAGAAGTTCACATGATGTGTGAACCTGAGCAAGGTGTGTACCTTGAAGAAGAGAAAGAGGATGTTGATACAGGGTTTGTTGACAATCTCATGAACAAATAAAATAGTTCATATCAGTATACATAGGAAAATGAGGATGTTGATGAGAATTCCATTGAGGATTTCAAAGTTTGTTTTGTAGAAATAGATCAGCATGGAAGAATGGAGGAGAAGGCATCAGTTGAGGCTGAAGTGCCTTATGTTTTTCAACATGACAATATGTGTTTAATTGCAGGTTGCATAGTTGGAACAGAGGGACAATTGTTGAATATTGTCCAACAGTTTAAAAAGGATGAAGATGAGGGTAAAACTATGGACATATGGAATGTCTATGTTTTACATATCTATTTGTTGATTTTATTGTAGGTATTATGCAAGTAGATAGCTATAATGGTGGATGAGAAAGCAGAGTTTCCTAGTGGCAATCAAATTTTCTTTCATTGGCTAATGGAAAATACAGAGGAAGAAGTTGTCTTGAGGAGCAGCATGGTAATTCAGAATAGAGCTGAAGATAGTGAGAGAAATGACAGTGAACCTGTTGTACAACAGAGGGAGAAAGCTTTGGAAGTTCTTTATACTTCTAGGAAAATGAAAGTTCCAGTGGAGAAGGGAATCTAGAAAAAAAATGTTTCAGCAAATAAGTAGACTAGATGAGGAGATAGATGAGTTATGGAATCTCATGCAAAGATCTAAGAGGAACAATGACATTGAGGTTGAGACATTCATTTGGACAACTATGAATATCATTGCATAGTTGATGAGCAACAACACTTACAAAGTAAGATGTAGGATCCAGGAGGTCTAAAGATTAAAATTACATGACCAAGAGGTCATGGTTTCTTTTGGAAATCACAAAGATGGTGATGTTAAGTGAAAGGTGAACATGACTATTTTGTGGAGTCAGAACATATAATAGAAATTTGTTGCTGATAAAGTGTTGGAAAGTATGGTTGGAGGGATTATTTGAGATGAGAACACTGCTCAAACTTACACTTTGAGTATCTGTTGTAATATTACAAAAAAGTAGCAGGAAGGGAGCTCATGGATAAGAGCCATGAAGAGTTTTAAGCTGGGGAGTTTGATGCAGGAGCATCGTGGCATGACAACAATGTGATGAGTTGGTCATATGCTGTGGCATATTTTTGGTATTGTTGAGTCATAGTTTGTTAGCACCGATAGGAATAATTGTGGATCATGACTCCATGCGAGGAGATCATGCCACAAGTGGTTTGTTGTAGACACAGACATTTCATCATGCGTTGTAGTGGTTTATTTTCGGTTGCAGGACCACTCAGCGTAGGAGTTATAGTTTAGTTTAAATAGGCAGTTTAGGGAAGTATGAAGGGTTCTGTTCTTCAGGGTTAGAATCCCATTTGTAGAGAGATGGACAGACCTGCGTCTGGTTCCGCTTGTAAATATTTTAATAGAATAAAGAAGGAGAGCTAAGTTGTGTGCCTGTGTGATTTCTTAATAGGAAGAGTAGTTGTTTGTTTGTAGTGTTGTTAGCCTCTATGCATTTACTATTTGAACCATGTGCCTGTGCGGAGCCGACTTTGGAGGTTTTCTTAACATTTGTGTATTTCTGTAATGGTTGATTCATGCATTAAATTGTTGCTTGAATAGATGAAATAGGTCGTATATGCATGCATAGAATTGTTAGGATAATGAATCTTGTCGATTGCAGGTTGGATTGATCGATTCTCTAATCAATCGGCACAACATGCAGATTTTCTGCATTAGCAAGTTTTGCAGAGAATGAACGGCGGGGATTGAGTCTGCAGACGACGATCTAACGGTCAAGGAGAGATCTGTAACATAAGTTGTGAAGGCGATAATGTATCTACAAATATTTGGGAGATCTGCATCAAAGAATATATCGACGGTTGTGGAGAAGGCCGCAAAGATCTAACGGCATAGAAAAGTTGCAGAAGGAAAGTTGTTGGGGAGAAACTTTGGAAAGTTGAAATCCCGCATCTTGCAACCCGCTTGCGGAAAGCCTGTTGCAGAACCACAGTTGCAAAAACGTTGTTACGGAAACTCTGTTGCAAAAACAGAGTTGCGAAAATCTTGTTGTGGAAGCAAACTTGCGGGGAGGTAATTTTAGACCAGAATTTGGCCGAGGGCTAAATTTGGAAACACTGCTAAGTGTAGGGGAGACCAGATACTGGAGGTCCTGGTTGGGTTGGCTGTGGTTGATCCCGCATGCACCAGGTTCACTCATGTCTAACATCACAAAATATAGGGGCAGAGGGCCCCCAACCCACCCAAACAAAAGAAGAATATGGAGAAGAAGAAGTAATCAGGGATTAGGTATGAGATATTGAGTGAGCCAGATTCCAAGGAGGATGATCTAATTAAAGATGCCCTAAAACCCCATCTCGAGGAAGGGATTAAATCTCTCTTTAAGAAAGGAATGATACAACAGGATGAAAGAACAGAAGATATGGAGGAAGATACACTCGACAAAGCTGATGATATGGACTTAGGTGAATTGTATCTGGATGAAACAGAGAAAGAACACAGTAAAAAAGGACAGGGGTATGTGTCTCAGAGGAAGTTATAACTACTAAATCATGTAATTATAAAAACAAAAGCTTCCCCATAATTTGGAATTAGTAAGGATCCTTTGAAGGGTAGTAAGCACAAACAATCAGAGGAAGGAGAAAATGGGGACGAAAGATGAATAAACAAAGAATTGCAAAGATTGGCACAAGGCTGATAGAATTGGGCCAGTATTCGACAATAAAAGAAACCTTTACAGAAGTAAACAAAAGTACCTAATGAAGGTTATCACTTGGAATATTTAAGGGGTCAATAGCCCTGTTAAAATGAGGACCCTTCGAAACAAGTTAAGAAAGGAGAAACCTAATGTCTTTTTTCTACAGGAAACAAAATGTAGTTCAGAGAATTTGTAAGAAATAAAGGGTAAGTTCTGGAGTGGAAGTCAGGTAGTATAAATTGATGCCTGAGGGGTGGCTAAAGGTTTAGCTATGCTTTGGTGCCCTGATACTCTCCAAATCAGTTACCTTAGGGAAACTCGTTGTTCTATTAGTGTAGACTTCAGGTAGTCAGTTCGGAGGTAAGAGGAACACTCACCAATGTCTATGGGCCTAGCATTCCAGCATAGAAACCAAATTTCTTATCATCCATAGATAAGGAGGCATAAGAGATGGTAAATCAATGTTGGATCATGGGAGGAGATTTCAATTTGATCATGTCCCTGACATAGAAGAACAGATGAAGAAGAACTTTGGAAGCAACAAATACTTCCTTCAAATACTTTATTTAGGAGAGACGATTGATTGATATAGAAATAGGGAATGGATGGTATACCTGGAATAATCAAAGAGGAGGGTAGCATCACACAGGATCATGATTATACCATTTTATTCTATTTGAGGCAATTATGATTGAAGGTACCAAGGAGGTGATCACTCAGGTACATCCTTCTGCACGCTCTGACCACTGGTCTATTAGTTTATTCTGGGAAGACGAGAGACCACCCATTAGGTTTCCCTCCTGATTTGAACAATTTTGGCTTGAACACAGGAGTTTCAAGGAACTTGTCAGAAAATGGTGGGAGGAAATGGAACAACTAAGGGGAAATCTTATGTACCAATTCCAGCAAAAACTGAGAAAGTTAAAAGCTAAAATACGTACATGGAATAAAGAGGAATTTGGGGACATCTTCCAAGATAAGAAGCTTCTCAAGGTCGAACTAGAGGAGCTCCAACAGGAGGGAATGGATAACGGTTACACTAATGATTTAAATCAAAGAAAGCAGATCATCCTGGAACAACTGAATGAATGAGACCGTTAGGATGAGCTCTACTGGAAACAAAAATCTAGAAACCAATGGTTTCATGAAGGAGAGAGGAATAAAAAATTCTTTCATCACTCAATGATTCAGAATCAACAGAAGGATAAACTAATGCGGATAAAAAAACACAATGGGCAGTATGTCGAAACTAGGGAAGAGATGGAGACGATTTTAGTTCAGTACTTTGGAATGATCATGGAGGAGGATCGACCAGATAGGACTGAGGATATCATAAATATTACCAAACATTTCCTGAGGCAGGTCACAGAGGAACAAAATGATGTCTTGAGGAAACTAGTGAACATCCAAGAAGTTGAGGAGGCTGTCAGCAAAATGGCTAATGGAAAATCCCCAGGTCCTGATGGTTTCAAGACCAATTTCTTTCATAATTTTTTGGATATGATCGAATAAGAGGTCTGGAGGATAGTGGAGGACTCCAGGAAGGATAAGGGAGTGTTGAGAGATTTTAACTCTACCTTCGTCACTCTCATCCCAAAAGAGGAAGGAGCTGATACTTCCGGTAAATTCAGGACTATATCCCTTTGCAACATTATCTACAAGATTATAACTAAGGTAATGACAAATAGGTTAAAGTCCCTTCTCCTGAATTTAGTTTCCCAAGAACAATATGGGTTTGTGGATGGCCAACAGATCTTAGATGGAGTCATCTTAGTCCACGAGGTTATCCACTCTTTGAAGGTCTCAAAAAACCAGGTATGCTGCTAAAACTAGATATCTCAAAAGCTTATGACAAATTAAGTTGGAAATTCATGGAGGAAATGTTGGTGGCTTATAGGTTTCACCATGATTGGATCCAATGGATAATGAATATCACTTCAATGAAATTTTTTCTATTCTTCTAAACAGAGCTCCTAATAGAACTTTAAAACCATCAAGAGGCATCATACAAGGGGAACCCCTATCCCCATTTATGTTTATACTCATGGCGGAAGGTCTGAGTAGGGTAATCAAGGAAAAGATTATGAGCAGAGAGATCCAGGGTTTGAAATTCCACAATAACTCAGAACTATATCCCATCAACAATTTGTGGATGATACAATGCTTATGGGGCACTCATCGGTGCAAGAAGCGAGGATTCTAAAGAAATGTCTTACCTCCTTCTCTAAGGCCTCCGGGATTGAGGTAAATAATGACAAGATTCAATTTTTCTTCTTTAACACCCCCAGGATTCATCAACAGAATATTCTATGGAGGTTGGGGTTTCAAGGTAGCTCCCTTCCATCCAAATACCTCGGTGTTCCGCTTGCTAAAGGGGTAGTCAGGAAATTGTCATGGGAAGATCTTATGGATCGTATGAAAAGGAAATTAGGGAATTGGGCTTTTAGATCCCTTAACATGGCTAGCAGAGTCATGTTAATAAAAAAATTTCTTCAAGCGATGCCGATATACATATTTTCCACCTTGGAAACCCTGAAGTCAGTTCTTAAATAGATCAAGGTTATCCATAGAAAATTTTTATGGGGAGCTAACAGAGGAAATCATGGGTGGGATTTAGTTAGTTGGGACATAGTTTGTAAACCAAAATCTTAGGGAGGTATGGGTGTGAGAGACCTGCAGAAAAATAGTCAAGTTCTGGGAGTGGAGATATGGTGTCACTGAGTGACTCATAAAGAAGAGTCATAGGAAAAGTTATGGCACAATAAATATGCACAATGGTAGCCAAAACATGATCTGATAAGGTTCAATGAAGGAAGGCAAGGATCTCATATATGGAATTATGCATACCTAAACAGAGAAATTATACAAGGTCATAGTTTTTGGGAAATACAGGAAGGAAAAGATGTCAATATTTAGAATGACTCCTGGAATAAAATGCCAAAGATCTGTATTCAAATTGATATCCAAGCAAGCAGGGACAGAGCTAAGGATATGGGGTTAATCAAATTCCATCAATTCTGGAGAGAAGCTAGAAACAATGAGTAATTCCATGAATTGCACCCAAAGGAGTAGTGGGATGAAAGATTCCCAGCAGTCGAAACTCATAATCTCTTGGAGGCCCTTCAAGAATGTTGCATTTGTATCCAAAGAGGTCATCATAACCTAATATGGGGATATCTTCCTAAAGGAGCTTACAACACAAAAGAGGCCTGCGATTGATCTAGGTGGATATTGGTGGCCACCCACCTATTCCACTTGGGGCCCCAACATTGTTCTTTCAGTTCTTTTAGTTTCCTTAATTATAGCACAACTTACTATTTTTAGCAGTTATTTTGTCCTAAACTTTTGGAGCCGTTTTGAGGCCCTAAACGATATTTTTTGGGAAATATTCCTCTAATGAATCTGAAGGATTCACAGTAATCAAGCGTAGTCCTCGGATAGATCTTTCATGAATGAGGTATTATGTGGTATTGCTCATCTTGATGTTTCTAATGTATTATTAGGCCAACGCTACTTATGGAAGCGACATGTTGTGTATGAGTCCCGACCTTGCGTTGTTATTGTTACTTTGGGAAATGATTTGTATAGGGTATCGGAGATAGCGTCGTGTGTCACCATCTCTTTGGTTACTACAAAGAAATACAATAAGCTCATTTCCAAAACAGATTAATTTGTTTTCCTGGTAATTCACCCTCAAGGAAAGAATAAGGTTGTGTCCATGACCTCCAGACAGAGCCCCTCTACTCGACAACAACAGATGGACAATGTCATGGAGGAATACAAGGACATCTTCACCTCACCCACAGATGTGCCTCTGCACTATCCGATCAAGCACACCATCGCTCTGAGCCTAGGTGTGTTGCTTATCATTGAACCGATCTATTAGTGCTATGTATTGGAGAATAACAAAATCAAGAGGCATATTCAGGAGCTATTGCATAAAGGGAAAATCTGACCAAGTTCATCACCCTGTGGGATCCCAAACGTGTTGGTGCAAAAGAAGGATGGGACTTGGAGACTTTGTACTGACTATTGGGAACTGAATAAGATCACTGTTCAGAATAGTTACTTGATCCCACAGATTGATGACCTTCTGGAAAAACTAATGGGGGGGAATATTTCAATAAGATATACTTGAAGTCCAAGTATCACCAGGTACCTATTGAACCCTCTGATGTGTGGAAGACTTCATTGAAATATAAGGAGGGCATTTTCAAATGGTTGGTCATGCCTTTCGGGCTAACAAATTCTCCTAAAACCTTCATGAGGCTGATGGATGACATCTTGGGTCCATTCTAGTATACTTGGTTGGAATCCTAATCTTCAACCAAACTTGGGAGGAGCTAGCACCTCCACCACATTTGACAAGTCCTACAAACACTGCAGCGACACAAGCTGTGTGCCAATTTGGAGAAGTGCATTTTTGGCATGACCCAGGTTCAGTATCTGGGATACATTATTGATGAGAAAGGGGTACATGTGGATCCGACAAAGATCCAAGTCATTCGGGATTGGCCAACCCCAACCACTCTACTAGAGCTCCGCAGCTTTCCGGGTCTTGCCAATTTCTACCGCAGGTTCATATTGGGATTCTCTCATATCACTTGGCCCTTGAGCCAAGTCACCAAGGGAGGAGTGAGAGAAACATTATTTTCATCTAAATCTCAACAGGAGGAGTTCACTGATTTGAAACATCTCCTCTGCTTTGGCCCAGTGCTCACATTACTAGACTTGCAACAACCATTTAAGATTGATACATATGCCTTAGACTATGCTATTGGGGTAGTTCTTACTCAATAGGGACATCCAGTGGCATATCACAGTGAGATTCTCTGACATAGTCCAGAAGTATCCCACTTATGACAAATATATGTATTCCATTGTGCATGATTATTGACAATGGAAGAATTACATTTTGGGGAAGGAAATGGTCATCCACACACACCACCAACCCATGCAGTTCATGCAACCACAAGGGAATTCATAGAAGGATCTCCATCAGAAGTGGTCCACATATATGCAAGAGTTTCATCTGAATATCAAGTATAAGAAGGGAAGCACCAATAATGTTGTAGACTTCCTCAGCCGACCACCGATTGTGGTGCTAACCACATTGCTCAACTCTTGTGGGCACGAGACTTCTGAGTGGCCATTTCTCTACAAGAGTGATCCAGAATTTGGCCACACATACAAGATGCTCTTGGAGGGAAAGCAAGTTCCCAATTTTCACCTCTAGGATGGACTGTTATGTCACCTGTGACACCTTTTTGTTCCTTCAAGTGAGCGCACCAAGATGTTTTGGGAAGTACACTACAGTCAGTTCGCCGAGCATTTCAGGGTCGAGAAAACAGTGGCAATACTGCAGAAGTATTTCTATTGGCCAAACCTTCATATGGATGTCAAGAAGTAAATCAGATCCTGCACTTCTTGTTCCATTGCAAAACCAAACATCAGGAATAAAGGCCTCTACACTCCTCTTCCTACCCCTAGTCGACCCTGGGAATCCATCTCCATGGATTACATGTCGGGCCTTCCTTCTACTAAGCATGGCAATGACTGTGTTTTCATCATCATCGACAGATTCTTGAAGATGGCCATTATGGTGGCCCGCAAGAAGAATATCACAACAGAAACCACTGCTAAACTCTTCTTTGAACAAGTGTGGGTACACTTTGGGATCCCACAATTTATCATCTCAGATCGATAAAACACGTTCCTAATTACATTTTGGTCCAACCTTTGGTCAATGTTGGACACCAAGTTCACCAGGTCCACGGGTTTCCATCCCCAAACTGATGGTCAGACAGAGGTCGTCAATAGGATGATCATACACATTCTACTCATGTACAACTCTAAGCATCCACGCACATGTGATGAGATCCTCCCATATGTACAACAAATCTATAACCAAGCTCTCCATAGCTCAACCGACCACAACCCCTTTCAGATGGGCTTCAAATTCCAGCCACTATGTCCCATTGGCGTAGCCATGCCATTTGCGGTCACGTAATCCGATTTGGCTCATGAACAGTCAAAAGTTGACAAGGCAAACAACTTCATCGAGCACATTCAACACATTTGCCAATAGGTTCATGAGATATTAGATAGAACCAATTCCAAATACAAGCAATGACATGATTAGCATCGGGTGCCACACAACTTATAGGTGGGCGACAAAGTGTGGCTACATTTGCAGACCGAGTGCCTCGTTGGACCCTACTATAAGCTTTGCACGCTCCGATATGGGGAATACACTATTACAAAGGTTGCAGGGAGAAACTCCTTCAAGCTCAATATTGTACCATTCCTTAGTCTGCACCCAGTGTTCAATGTGGACCACCTTCGGTCCTACTTTCCACCTCTATTGGACATCTTCGACATTGAAGAACAACTCACAACAACATAGTTAAACCCAAACTATAGGGAATAGGCCACCACAGATCGTATCATGGACATGCAAATCAAGAACACTCGCCATTAAAATATCGGGTTGTCAAATTTGGCCAACTCCTGCACCAGGGCAAGTGGCTCACTAGGAACCAAGTTTAGCAGAAGTTTACTCATCTCATGGAGGAACTCCACGGAATGGGGACCATTACTTATCAAGGGGGGAGGAATGATCCAGGTGGATATTGGTGGCCACCTGCCTATTCCACTTGGGGCCCCAACATTGTTCTTTCAGTTCTTTTAGTTTCCTTAATTACAACACAACTTACTATTTTTGGCATTTTTTGGGGTCCTAAACTTTTCAGAGTTGTTTTGAGGCCCTCAATGACAATTTTTGGGAAATCTTCCTTCGACGAATTTATAGGGTTCATAGTCATCAAGCGTAGTCCTCGGATAGATATTTCACGGATGAGGTATTATGTGACATTGATTCTCTTGATGTTTCTGATGTATTATTAGGCCAACCATACTTATGGAAGCAACATGTTGTGTATGAGTCCCAACCTCGCGTTGTTATTGTTACTTTGGGAAATAATTTGTACAGTATATCGAAGGTAGCACCACATGCCTCCATCTCTTTGGTTACTGCAAAGCAATGCAGTAAGTCATTTCAAAAACGAGGTAATTTATTTTCCTTGTAATCTGGAAGAGCAAAGAAAATGAAAAGCAAGAATTTAATGTAGAAAAGTATATTTTATAAATGTAGAAGGTGCTTTACAAAATAGGTGCCTCGGTAATTTATACCGTAATTGGGGAAGAGAGGTGACGTTTCAAGTCACCTCTTAGTTAAATTACATTAATTAACCTAGCTTAATATTTAATTTTGGCATTTGTTGCATTGCTTTCCCCTTAAGGGAAGCTTTGTCCTCAAAGCTTAATTAACGATAATGATTACGTGAACTGTCGCAACATCTATGATGTGGATATCTGTATGAGTTGTTACTGGTAGTTTTTGTCATTGGTTCTATTTCGATTATGTATTCGATTTTTCTGTTTGGTGGAAGCTCCATAGGTAACTCTTGAAACATCTTGCGACGTTTTTGAATCAACTCTTTTATCTCTGGTTGTTTTCTCATATCTCCTTTGCTTGTTAGAATATTCATTTCTTGACATTCAGGTATGTACATTGGTGCATCTTTCCAACGCAGTTTTTCCATTTGATGTGATGAAACCAGTTGTGTCGGAGGTGGTTGGAAACCGTATAACTTGTGTGTTTTCCCGAACGCATGGAATTCAGTAAAATTTTCTTGGTGATTTGCAGAGTATGTACCCAAGGTTTGTAACCATTGTATTCCTAATACTACGTCAACTACTCCCAGTGGTACTGCAAAGAAATCTGATTCTAAGTTATACTCTTGAATTTGTAACTTAACCTTGTGACATTTTTCCACATTGTCAATCTTCTTTCCATCTGCTACCATAACCTTCATGTTATGTACTGGACGAATAAATAGGTTAAATAATTTAGTAAGGTTGACATTAACGAAGTTATGGGTGCTACCAGAGTCAATGAGAACTATGACATTATTATTTTTTATATGTCCTTTAATCTTCAATGTTTGCAGTTGGGAAATTCCGGTAATAGCGGCTAATGATATTTGTGGGGATTCGTCCTCAATTCCTCGGTGGTAGTCTTGTTGGTTATTCACATCATTCTCAATTGGTTCCTTGACTTCCAACTCTACTTATTTTGCTTCACCTGCATTCAATTTCTTTTGTAAGCATCTGTGCTTAGGATCCCATTTGTCTCCACAAAACTTACATTTCCCTTCCTTTATTCTCTGGGCCTCTAAACTAGGATTCGTTCCTTCCCTAAGTTGAGGTGGTATATATCTTGGACTTCCTAGGTATGCTGATTGGAGGGGGTTCTTTTTGGAGTCGTCTTGATCGACATTTGTATGGATTTGCTTTCAATAATCCTAGCTTTGTGTCGTGCTTCCTCCATGGTAGAGATGTTGTGTAACTCCAGTTCATCACGGATGTGTTGTTTTAGACCGTGTATGTAGGTTTGTAGTCATTGGTCATCGGTTAAATCTGGAACTCGAGTTGACAATGCTTCCCATTCACAAGTGTACTCATCGACACTATTTTTTTGTTGTAACCTTGTGATTTTGGCAAATAAGTATTTTTCTTCAACACCTTGGAATCTCTTGATGAGACCGTTCCTAAAGCTAACCCAGTTGTGAGAACATATTCTTGCAGTATTCTTCCACCATAAGTACCAATTATAAGTGTTTCCTTCTAGATGCATGGAGGCATATTTAATTTTCTTGCCATCGAAATGGATGTTGTGGATGTCTAGGTATTACTCAGCTTTGTTAATCCACACTATGCACTGTCGTTCATCCCCGTCGTATTTGGGTAACTCAACTTTCACTCGTATTTTTTCGTCCTTGTGTATATGAGGCCGAGCATGATATGTTGAACAGAGGATCTTGCTGCACCGATGTTCTAGGAGAGTTTGGTTGCATGTCATTCAATATTTGTAATCTGTCCAAGATGGTGGTTAAAATTGCCTGATTTTCTTTTGGTCTTCTTGTAGAGTGAGGAAGCTATTCTCTATTCGTGACGTGAATTGTGTCCAATTTGATGTCAAATTGTCACTGGTTTGTTTGATTTTTGCATGGAGTTCCTCATAATTCTTGTTAATTTTCTCATTGATTTTATCGAACCAAGCGTGCATCGATCTGGTGATTGCAATCTTCTCGGTGTTGAACGTGGATTTATTTTTATTTGTTGTATGATACCAACCTGCCACGATTTATATATATATATTTTAATTTTTTAATTTTTTTAAAGAATAATAATAATAATAGCTTTTATAATATATATATTTTTAATTAATAATAATTTTAATAAATAATGATATTAATAAAAATATATTAATATTATTATTAATATTAAAATTTGTATTATTTGCAAGAGTCGCGTGATTGAAGTCTTTAAGCCTCACGTAATTTGCTACGGAATGAAGTGTTTGTGGAGAGGGGAATGGATTAGCAGCGGGAGGGTGGAAATAGCCAGAAGAAAATGGAAGCGGCGTGAAGCAGCCGGGTGGAGAGCGGTTAAAGGAGGAGGAAGCGGTCGGGTCGAAGGAAGGTGGCAAATAGGAAGGGAAGTGGGTGAATGGAGTAGGGAACAAGAAGGAAAGGAAGGCGGCGGTGGAGACGTTAGCCAATGGGCGTGACGGTGTGGAGAGAGAGGCGGGATGATGAAGAAGGGAGAGAAACATAGTGGGAGATGGAAAGAGGGATGAAGGGAGTGGGAAATGAATGAGGTGGTGTGAAGGTAGAGTGGAATGAGTAGGCGGCTAGTGTATAGGTGGTCGAGAGGAAGGAATGGATATGCGAGAGTAGAGTACGTGGAGGGCGGAAGGAGGGAGGGAACGACGAGCAGGTGGGCGGCATGCGTGGAGAAGGTGTGAGGTGGGTTTTGCGAGGGTTGATCGAGGAGGGTGCAGGGTGGATGAGAAGGAGAGGAGACAAATCTGGTTGAGTGGAGCAACGTGGAGGACTAGGGATGGTGTGAGGAAAGAAGGATGAAGGGAGATGTGGAACAGGCGGAAGAGGGGGAATGGAGCGAAAAAGGATGGAGACATCTTGGTGTGGAGTGCAGCGTGAGCATAGGGAAGGTAAAGAGGAGGTGGGTGTAGCGAAGGTGGTAGCTGGGAGTGGTGGTGGGCTACTGTCAAGAGCCAAGAGTCTCTAATACCAATGGAAGAGCAAAGAAGATGAAAAGCAAGAATGTAATGTAGAAAAATATATTTTATAAATGTAGAAGGTGCTTTACAAAATAGGTGCCCCAGTAATTTATACCGTAAGTGGGGAAGAGAGGTGACGTTTCAAGCCACCCCTTAGTTAAATTACATTAATTAACCTAGCATAATATTTGTTTTAGCATTTGTTACATAATCCGCCCTCAATGCAAGAATAAAACTATGGCCACGACCTCTAGACAGATCCCCTCCTGACAACAACAGATGGACTCAGGTCGTGGAGGAATACATGGATATCTTCACCTCACTCGTAGGGGTGCCTCTGTGCTATCAGGTCAAGTACCCCATCACTCTGACTCTAGGTGCGTCACTTCCTAATGAACCGATCTATCGATGCTCTGTCTTGGAGAATGACGAAATCAAGAGGCAAATTCAGGAGCTATTGCATAACGGGAAAAGTCGACCAATTTCATCACCCTGTGGGATCCTGATCGTGTTGGTGCAAAAGAAGGACGGGAATTGAAGACTCTGTATTGACTATCGGGCACTGAATAAGATCATTGTCCGAAATAGGTACCCAATCCCACAGATTGATGAACTTTTGGACAAACTCATGGGGGGGGAATATTTTAGTAAGATCAACTTGAATTCCAAGTATCACCCGGTACCAATAGACCCCTCCGATGTGTGTAATACTTCTTTTAAAGACAAGGAGAGCCTTTTCGGATTGTTGGCCATGCCTTTCGGGCTGACAAATGCTCTCGAAACCTTCATGAGGATGATGGATGACATCTTTCCCATTCACTAACTCATTTGTAGTAGTGTACTTGGATGACATCCTAATCTTCAACCAAACTTGGGAGGAGCACCTCCACCACATCCGACAGGTCCTTCAAACACTGCGGTGACACAAGTTGTCTGCCAATATGGAGAAGTGCACTTTTGGAATGACCTAAGTTCAGTATCTGGGATACATTATTGATGAGCGAGGGGTACATGTGGATTCAAAAAATATTCAAGTCATTTAGGATTGGACAACCCTAACCACTCTACCAGAGCTCCTCACCTTTCTAGGTCTTGCCAATTTTTACCGCAGGTTTGTATTGGGATTCTCTCATATCACTTGGCCCTTGATCCAAGTCACAAAGGGAGGAACAAAAGAAAATTTCTTTTGGTCAAAATATCAACATGAAGAGGCGTTCGTCGAGTTGAAACATTGCCTCTGCTCTGCCCTAGTGCTCACATTAACAGACTTGCAACAACAATTTGAGATCGAGATAGATGCCTCAGACTATGCTATTGGGGCAGCTCTTACTCAACAAGGACATCTAGTGGCATATCACAGTGAGAGACTCTCTGACACAGTCCGAAAGTATCCCACTTATGACAAATATATGTATTCCATTATGCAGTCTTGTCGACAATGGAAGCATTACATTTTCGGGAAGGAAACGGTCATCCACACAGACCATTGACCCCTGCAGTTCATGCAAACACAAGGGAATTTGCAGAAGGATCGCCATCAAAAGTGGTCCACATATCTGCGACAGTTTCATTTGAATATCAAGTACAACAAGGGAAGCACCAATAATGTTGCATACTTCCTCAGTCGACCATTGATCATGGTGCTAATCACTGTGCTCAACTCTTGTGAGCACAAGACTTCTGAGTTGCCACTGCTCTACAAGAGCGATCCAAAATTTGGCCACACATACAAGACACTCTTGGAGGGTAAGCAAGTTCCCAATTTTCACCTCTAGGATGGACTGTTATATCACCTGGGAAACATTTATGTTCATTCAAGCGAGCGCACCAAGATGATTTGGGAAGCCCACTACAGTTAGGTTGCTGAGCATTTTGGGGTTGAGAAAACAGTGGTAGTACTGCAGAAGTATTTCTATTGGAAAAACCTTCGAATGGATGTCGGGAAGTACATCAGATCCTGCGCTTCCTGTTCCATTGCAAAACCGACCATCAGGAAGCAAGGCCTCTACACTCCGTTGCCTACCCCTAGTCGACCCTGGGAATCCATCTCCATGGATTACATGTCAGGCCTTCCTTCTACTAAGCATGGCAATCACTGTGTTTTCATGGTCGTAGATAGATTCTCAAAGATGGCCATTATGGTGGTCTACAAGAAGAATATCACAGCAGAAACCACTGTTAAACTCTTCTTTGAATGAGTGTGGGTACACTATGGGATCCCATAGTCTATCATCTCAGATCGAGGCAACGGGTTCCTTAGGACATTTTGGTCTAGCGTTTGGTGAATGTTGGACACCAAGCTCACTAAGTCCACAGCTTTACATCCCCAAACTGATGGTCAGATAGAGGTTGTCAATAGGATGATCATACACATTTTGTGCATGTACAACTCTAAGAATCCATGCACATGGGATGAGCGCCTCCCATATGTACAACATGGCTATAACCGGGCTCTCCAGAACTCAACCAGCCACAACCCCTTTCATATGGGCTTGGGATTCCAGCCACTATGTCCCATTGATGTAGCCATGCCATTTACGGTCATGCAAGCCGATTTGACTCATGTTCAGTCAAAAGTTGACAAGGCAAACAAATTCATCGTGCGCATTCAGCACGTTCGCCAATAGGTTCATGATATATTGGACATAACTAATGTTAAATACAAGCAACGAAATGATCAGCATCGGGTGCCACACAACTTCTAGGTGGGCGACAAAGTGTGGCTACATTTGCAGAACGAGTGCCTTATTGGAGCCTACCATAAGATTTTCCCGCTCTGATATGGGACATACACTATTACAAAGGCTATAGGGGGTAATCCCTTCAAGCTCAGTAATCCACCATTCCATGGTCTACACCCAGTGTTCAATGTAGACCGCCTTCGGCCCTACTTTCCACCTCTACTGGACATATTCGACATTGCAGAACAACTCACGGAAATAGAGTTAAAACCAGTTTGCAGGGAACAAGCCACCACAGATTGTATCATGGACATGCAAATCAAGAACACTCGCCAGCAAAAGATCCAATTATATCGGGTTGTCAAAGCTGGCCAACTCCTGCACCAGGGCAAATGGCTCACCAGGGACCAAGTTCAGCAGAAGTTTCCTCATCTCATGGAGGAACTCCACGCAATGGGGACCATTTCTTCTTAAGGGGGGAGGAATGATCCAGGTGGATATTAGTGTCCACCCGCTTGTTCCACTTAGGGCCACGACATTGTTCTTTCATTTCTTTTAGTTTCCTTAATTATAGCACAACTTACTATTTTTAGCTGATTTTTGGGTCCTAAACTTTCAGAGTCGTTTTGAGGCCCTAAACGACATTTTTGGGGAAATATTCCTCTTATGAATCTTATAGATTCACAGTCATGAGGCATAGTACTCGGACAGATCTTTCCAATGAGGTATCATGTGCGTGAAACCGAGATCGTATGCCAAAGTTATGATGCCGATAAATCGATATACCAAATCACCCCAACGGGGCCATAGTTTGGTATTTTTTCATCTCCTAGGGTTAGGTTTTGGAGGATTAGGGTTTTCCTTTGTTTCTGAATAATATATAGCCTTTTGAGCCCCATTGGAAGGGAGAGTTCAAAATCCGGTGGCCACCACCAAGCGCCCTAGCTAGTTGATTTCCATTATGTCTATAAGCATATTTCTGATATATGATATTAATGAAATGAAGTCTTATTTCTGTCGCATCTCTGCGTTTATCTGTATTTCTGTAATTCCTTGCGTTCCTTCATAAAAAATCGGATCAAGGATCTGACCTTTATTCATGAAGAAGCACAGAACAGGGAAGCCTAGGATAAGGTGTGGCAATTCAATCCATGTCCCAAAATCTCATCCTTCATTTGGTTAGTAGTTCACAAACGTATTTTGACAGGGGAAAACTTAATGAGAAGAGGTATGAATGGCCCTTTCTAGTGCACCCTTTGTGAAGGTGAGGAAGAAACTATGAACCATCTCTTGGATTCATGTTTTATGGCCTCGTCATTATGGGACTCAGGCGTTGAAATATTTCATAGAACTAATCAGGTAGGAGGTCTACTTCACCTTATGATAAAAACATGGGACAAGGAGGTTTTCAAAAACCAAGTCATCCACAAAATTTGGATCTTGTTACCTGGAATGTTGATGTGGGAAATTTGGAAGGAAAGAAATGGTTGAGTCTTTGAAGGACAAAAAAACCAGTTGCACCAAATCTAGACCCAAATTGTCAAAAACATTCAAGAAACAATCAAAATTACTCAGTGGAACGAGAAAGATTGAGAGATGGATGACAATGAAAAAATAATTATGGTAGGATGGGGTTTGGATTGCTCACCTCAGGGATGGAGAAAGTTTAAAGTGAAGAAACTGCTTCCAACAAGTGTGGGAACCTGGTGTCCCCCTCCAAGTGGGAATTTTAAGTTGAATTTCGACAGAGCCTCCAAAGGCAATCCAGGGCCGGTTAGATTCGAAGGAGTTATTCGAAATAGTGAGGGTATGATTCTCTAGCTCTTCCATGGAAGTATAGGACTGGACACCAAAACTTTGGTGGAGATTTGAGGCTTAATTCAAAACGTCAGGCTCACCATTAGATTATGTTGGGAACCTTTGGTAATCGAAGACGTCTCTAGCATTGTTATTCAGATGGCGAGAAAGCCACAAGGTGGCCAACCCATCGACAAAGCAGTTAATAGCTTGCGGATGTTGCATCGGGTGGAAAGGATGGTCGATTACATTAGAAGGCGCCATGCATGGTATTTTACACACGTTAAGCGAGATGGAAATAGGGTGGCATATTTGATGGCCAATGTTGGTGAATGGAGAAGGGAAAGGTTCATGGAAAGCCAGTTGTTGGTGGAGGATGCCAATGAGTGGCAACTGCAGTGTAAACACTTGGCAACCCAAGATATAGCTCGTGCTAGGGAAGTGATAGCCGACACAGGGCATGTGTCGGATCATCAGCTCAAGATACAGACATCACAACCTCCCATATCTGAGAATGATCACTCCTCATCATTAAGACCTGAGGCTAGTACATTCACATCACACCACGAAAAGCACTCTTAGGTTATCCCTCTCGTCGCCATTAATGCGAAAATATTTCTGTCCGGCCCAGTTTTAAACGAGTAAGGTAAGGAGATCTATGGAGGAAAGTGGCGGATTTTGGATATGTACTATTCCAATAAATGTCATGTATAAAGTAATGAGTAGGGTTCACCGAGTAAGGATGAGCGTTGTAGTTATTTATTGGACTAGTCTTGGCCATCCACACAAGCTTGGAATTCTCCTTTCGAGGAGGAATGTTGTAACAAAGCATTACCTGGTTGAGTACCAAACTGAGTTCTTGATGCCCCCTAAAAGGCAAGTGCAAGGGGGAAAGATGGTTCGCAATGAGGGAAGGAAGAATCATTCTTGGGAGCTTATGAGAGATGGGCAGGTTTCCCACTTCTTTCGTGAGTGCATACCTCCTCTCGTTAGGGATGAAATTGAATGAGTAGAACAGACTCTGTGGAATCGCGTTCAGTCTATGGACATGGAAAGTGTCAAGGAGGAGGTGAGTGACCCAGGGACGACGGCTAGTCGTCTGTCCACTTATGATCGAATGATCACCACCCACTGAGTCACCAAAGAATTGATAGCCCATGTCCTTATGGATAGAGAGAACAAAGCAATGGGCGATGAAGAACCGGTCAAAGCATGGAAGGAGCACTACCATGAGAACCAGAGGATACATAAAACGATTAACCACATTGCTCTAAAGTTGGGTATTGTGATAGACGTTGTGGTTGCAGGGGAAAGCTCGACAGGAGTGAGATCCAGGAACATGTGCCATGTCCATGGTTCGAAGGCTCAACATGCAATGGAGGTTGTCTCTCTTCCCAATGGTCTTCAACCAGGTGCTTACAAAAAAAAAGTATGTGGTATTGTGAATATTTCTTATGTGTTCACATTGATGGTGATGGTGTCCATCATGATGCTTGAACTATTTATGAAAATGTATTATTGTTTAATGAAATAATAACATTTGCTTCTACTTTTCTTTTGTTGAGTCATGATATATTTAGCGATGTGTCCTAGTGGTATGTATGCAAAAATGTAAAGTAAATATTATGCATTAATATTGAAACTTAATATGTATGCTTCAGAATATAAATCACAATATTAAAATTCAAAGCACATTATTTTAATTTGATATTGACACTTTTAAAATTGAAGTTAAAATTTTGAAATGAAACCAAACTTATATTTTGGAAACACCGATATTTACACTTCCGTAATCCAATTTTGCACCTTGGAATCAATGATATACACATTTTTTAAGTCTAGATTCTATGTTATAAGAACAAATTTAATTTAATGTTGATCATTAAGAAATATCACAAATGGATGATGTGTTCATGAAAATGCAATGTTTAGAGAGGACAATGATGCCAAAGAGAAAAGAAGATAAATAAGATATGCAAAGTGAAAGTAAATAAAAATCTAATAATGTTAATGGTACAAGATAAAATGCAAAATGCTGAAGAGAGAGATGGTGTCATACTTGAGCATCAATGATGATGTTCATTGATATAATGGTAATGGTGCATGCTATCCCCTATCATCTTACCCTTACACATCTTCGTCGATCCGATGAGGAGATAGTAAGAATCATTCCACAAGAATTGGTTAAGTAAACAAGTCAGAATTGATGAGATTTGTAGTAATGAAAAAAGTCACTAAACTAACCCAACTAGAAACTGAACTAGCATATAAACCTAAAAATTACATGATAAATAAAAGAATTTCTATAATTAGTTGTTAAGAACAATAAATTCTTATTATCATTGATAATATTCAACATAACCATATACTCTTACCTATATTAAATATTGAATATTTAACAACTTATTAAAATTGCAAAAAATATATACATTGCTTTTTGTCATTTCATTTTAATATTTTTTTGCTACTAATTATAAATATACATATTTAACCTTTATATAATAAATTTAAAATAATAAATTCATATAATGCGCAAGTTGCACATTCACACACATACATATATATATTAAAATGAAAAATTGAAATGAAAAATTATAATATCCTTATCCATAAAAGAGTTGGTTGGCTCAGTTTTCTATTTGAGATACTATTCTTAATTTTATATAAAATATGACAGTTATGTTGTAAAAAGTAAAGTTGAAATCATAAATTATAATATCTATATATCCATAAAATACTTGGTTGGCTCGGTTTTATATTTTTGATAATTAATTGGCTCATTTTCACTCTCTTATATGTCCATTCTAATTATAGGTTCAATTTCTTTTGGTAATTTAGTGTTATGAAGACCATTTTTATATGACATTTTTATTATTTTAGTTTATATTTGTGTATGAGTCTCTTATTATCTCTCTTTGATTTTGGAATATGAGGTTTATTTAATTATGTTCATTATATTTATGATATATTTTAAAAGAGGAATATTAAGGATATAATGGTTTGTTGGTAGGGTTAGATGAATTTCATTCTTTCTATTTGGGTTGAAGTCCATTGTTATGAGTACGGGTATTTATTTTACCAAAATCACATGTGACCTAAATATGGCCAATAAAACTATTGACAGTAGAAGTGCACAAGCAATATGAACAAAAACATACAAAATATTGAAAAAAATTGAACCCAATGAAAGTGATAACAAAACCATATTTTTGCCAACTTAATAAACAATTATTAACAATATCAATATTTTTTATTGAATTGCAATATAAGAATGTGACAACTTAAAATTCTACATTCCACAATTTTCTATTATGCTTTCACCAAGCTTAAAATAATAGTTGACAATCTAGAACTCACTTTAGATTCATGTCTATTTAAATGGGCAACATTTGTCATGTGGTCCCACATAGAGAAATACTTTCAAAATCACCCAAAGGAACATGCCTTACTTCTTTCCCGTGCAAATCAAGTCTCTTCTCATTGAAAGAAAAACAAATATATAACACCCATAAGGACAAGGAATATTTGATCAACCTACATAAACAACAATTTTCTTTTAGTGAGTATCCACCTTGCATTTTGTGGGCTCATATGCACAAACATGTGCTACTCAATGTACAACCATACCCAAAAGCATTCTTCATTACACCTACAAGACTTTTAAACAGTTCTCATATATATGACACTTATTATGACACGAAAATAGGAGTAAGCTAAACTTCAGACCATTTGCACCTAAAATTTGGTAAGTTTTCTGGTGAAAATCTGGCGGAAATTGTTCAAAAGGTAGTTTTTAGTGATTGGAATTGCATAGTCTGGGTGCCCAAGGGTATTAGAGGGTCCTGAATCCATTTTTGCAATAAAACTTGCAATTTTAACATCGGAAATCTCATTTTCAACAACAAATTGTGTTGTCGGATTTCGGCCAAACTTGCTTGAAAAGGTGCAAATGGTCTAAAGAGCCAACTCCAAGAAAATATGGTCAAACTATACAAAAAAAAACATACTATGGTCTTTGCATGGGTACTTTCACTTTGCATTTATGCTCCTATGCACAAACATAGGCGAACAATATTTCACAGGCCATACGATATTTAATGCGGCCGCCATCGCAGTGTGGGAAAATGGATATCAACGGCCATTGGATCCAATGGCCCACACTGTCGCGACGGCCTGTAAAAATATTTTTTCGCCTACAAACATATATCCCTCCTTAATAGTACAAACCACTAAAAAGACATGAGACCTTTGGGAATACTTCCACTTTGTATTTGTGGAAGATCTTTACAAAGTACTTTCACTTTGCATTTATAAGATTTTATGTACAAACATGTACCCCTTCTCTCAAGAATACAACCCACCCAGAAGACTTGAATGGTGACTCTAACAACTCCCTATAGGGGCATTTGGGCAAAACTTTTCCCTTCAGCATATAAAGGGAAGCAAATAACAACTACCTATAAAGGCATTTGGCTAAACTTCCCCCTTGTGATATAAGGGAAGCAAATAACATCTCCCTATAGGGGCATTTGGGCAAAATCTTTCCCTTGGCATATAAGGGAAGCAAGCTGATCTTGCCAAAAGTTGAAGGAAGCTTTTATTTCAATTGAGAATGTTGAGAGGGTTGACCAGGCAATTTAAACATGCTTTTGGTTTTACAGTAACCCACAAAATTGGACTGAATTCCAAAAGAGAATAAAAGAAAGCATGTATACAAATGGCAACCTTTGAAGTGGGTGGTTAACATTAAGACGAATCTACCCGTTGGATATGATGTCGCCATATTCGTGAACACTCAGAAGGTGGGAGTGGGGCCCTCCATTACAAACAAACAACCGTTCATAACGGTAATCACGCCGTGATCGCAGATCTGCATGTGATTGGTCAGTCACTAAGTCTTCGTCACGTGGGAGCCATAGGTTGGTTGGTTGCTGACCTCCGCCTCTGGAAGCGTGGGGTCCACGTCTGTTCTGTTCGGTAAAGAGCCGTTCGTGGGCGTTATTGACTGACAGGGTTTCCACAGCAATAATTTTTTATTTGTTTATTGTGGAGAATTAAAGTGTTTGGAATATTTGGCTCCATACAATATAGTGGTCTTGTTCATTCCATACACTATCTGTATCTTTATTCTGTTTTCTTTCTATGGGAGGTGAAGTATTTTACAAACTTGAAATGAACTATCTTACAAACTTCATTTAATAATAATAAATATTTGCAACTACATTAAATATGGGTGGCAGTGGGTATATCCCTATTCACACATAGTTTATATAATCAAATAAAAAATTGTAATTATAAAATACAAATTTAATAAATTAATATATACTTTTATCTTAATTTTGAGGATCAAAATTATTTTTATATTTTAATGAGCCCAATGAAAATAAATTAATATACCCAAACTTAGAACAAAATTTTATGAGCTTCATAGTGAGATTGGGAATTTGACAACACCTAAAATGTCGTGAGCTGAAAGGATTTATCATCTTAGCGAGTCTATGAGCATTGAAGATGAAAACCATTTTCTCTTAGAATGGCTTGCCTACACCTGCATTAAATCTCAATACCATAATCTTTGTTCTAACACTAACCTCTTTAACCTTCTAACTCCTCAAAACTATGGCTAGCTAGGGGCGCTCCTCTTTAAGCTTTTTAAGCATAGGGATAATATTTTAAAACAAATCAAATAATTTATGTCCGATAGATCATATTTGGTCCTTGTGGTCGTGGTTGTGGTCGTGGTCGTGGTCGTCGTCATCGTCGTGGTCGTCGTCGTCATCATCATCATCATCATCATCATCATCATCGATCAGATTTGGTCCTTGTGGTCGTGGTCGCCGTCGCCGCGCCGCCGTGGTCGTCGTCACCACCGCTGTCGTCGTCGTCGTCGTCATCATCATCATTTTAACACATTTTAAGTTAAATATATCTATTTATATTTTTTAATATATAACTAAGCATCTCATTTTCCTAACTCATAAGAGCGAGATACTCTTTATGGTTCAAGAAGAACCTCAATCACCATTTAATTAACTAACTAGGAGTAAACATTTCACAATGAGAGTTTGAATCCAAATGGGAAGGATAATAATTCTTCCTTATAGTAGTGCTAGTTATACCCATTTAAAACTCATTACAATTATATTTATCCATAAAATCAAAATATTAAGTACAATATATTTATTGTGGATATTAAATAATTTTGAAATCATTTTGGTAAATTTTTATTAAAAAAATATTTATTTAAACAATAAACAAATCTTCTTAACCTTTTAACTTGTTAAAACTACAACCACCTAGAAATGCTTCTTTCTAATTTGATAATTCATTTCTTTACTTTTAAGGTATGATACACCAAAGTTGGTATCAAAGAATGTTAACCACCATGGACATTACCATCATCATCAATTTCTCACTATATATTGATTACCAATAATTGAAATTAATTTTGATTTGTATATTTATTAAATAAATTACATTATCAATAAAAAAATTATATATTATTTTATTATTACATAAAAATGTTATGTATCTTATATAATGTTAATACTAAAATTTAATATTAAATTTTTTTCTTTCATATTGTTGGAAGAAAAAATAAAAGAAAATATTATAAATAGGTATAAAACTAATACATCAATTCCTATTATTATGGTTGGTCATGGTGACCCAAGTTTGAACCTTGCAAAGTAGTTGTGAGGAGACAATTGAAAATCTAGCCATTATTAGGGTTTATGTGACTCATGCCAAGTGGGATCCATGGTTGATTTTAACGGCTTAGATGCCTTGGATTGTGGTTTGTTAGACCACATGCTACTCCAACAAGTCATAGACAAACAAATAAACAAAAAAATATAAAATATAAAATTGATAAGTAAAAGTAAACATATTGTCAAATATACAATATATTTAACCATGTATTAAAATAAGTTTAATTATTGTTAATTTAACCTCAACGGTTGTGGGATGGAGTGCTATTCTCTCACCTAGATCAAATATAAATTTGTGTCTAAAAAATAAATAAAATAATCATCACACTAGTTTGTGGTGTTATAAAAATATATTAAATAAGTATTAAAATTTGAAATAGAAATATAAGTGATTAGTAAATTTTAAAAATCATCATTTTGATAGTTTGTGATGTTATAAAAATATATTAAATAAGTATTAAAATTTGAAATAGAAATATAAGTGACTAGTAAATTTTAAAAATCATCATTTTGAATTTGGAAATGTATTATTTTGAATATGAAATTGATATATTAAATGAAATTATTCATAATAAAGTATTGTTAATCTTTTTCATATTGTCAATCCAATAGTATTTTTTGTGGTTGACTTTTTCTTACCAGTTAAATCCCATGATGGGAGTTCCTATGGCTTAATAGCATCTTAATATTAATGGTAAACATTTGAAAGATTACTAATTGGTTGTGTCTATAACTTACAAAAAGATTCAACTATTCATTTTGCTTTGGGAGGAATGGTGAGTTCAAAGATGCCTTCAACTTCCAACCCTACATCATTTAAGGAAGTGGTAAAAAATAAATATACCAATCCAAATGCTTTGAATCTTTCTCCTATTCATAGTGCTTATATAGTGGAGCATGCTCAATAGATCTCGTTAGTGGAGATTACAACATCGGAGATAACCCATTTATATTCACTATATAAAAAAGATTCAATTATATGTAGTGTTAATGGGTATTGGCCTACTACATTGACTTTGTTTCATTGGATTGATTCAACTTGGATAAAGAATTATGAGATCTCTCTATGCTCAGGGATTTTTTTATTGTTCAGTTCTATGATCAAGCTAATTTTGGGCAAGTGTTTGAGGAGAGTCCTTGGTTTTGGGGCCTTGCTAGATTATTTATAACTACTTGATTCCCATAATTTGATCCTAACACTATGCATGTTTCTTGAATTCTAGTTTGGGTTCATCTACCTAATTTGCCATGACATTTTTGGTATTTATCAGTTTTTGAGGATATTGGGAATGTCTTAGGAGCTTACATAAAATCAAATCTTGAGGGAGTTGTAGTGGGTTTATGTACATGCGCACATATGTATTGAGATAGACCTTAGTAAGGGTCTTCTAAGCAAAATGGTTTTCAATTGGAAGAACCTTAAATATACATAGGTCTTGGATTATGAGAATACACCATTCCAATGCAAGTTACGTCATCTTCCAAGACATTTACAAGATACTTGTCCTCATGCATGTGCCCATCCTTCAAAAAATAAAGGAACCAATTCAAAACAAAAGTGACGAGGATTTACAGAGGAACCAATTTCGGATATTGAACTTGATCAAAACGAGTTAAACCAAGATCCATAAGTGTAGTGTAATGTACCTTTTTAGGATCAAAGGCACACTAGGTAAAAAATTTCAAAAATACACTGACTAGTTTGTTTTAGACTTTCTTCAAATGCCACAAAACTTTTCCTATTCTACCCAAACTTTGTACTGAGGTCAAATTCAACCTTGGTACAATATACAACAACCTAATCAGACTTCCAACTTCGACAGGCACACATTTTCTGGGTTACATCACACCTGGGTAGACTCCTTTGGTAAAACCAAAGACTTCAACTTATTAGAGGAAATTTGGATGAAAAATGGGCCTCCTAAGGAAAATGATAAAAAATGTCACGAAGGAAATTTTTCATACTATTTCACTTTTATCGAAGTTGCCCAGGGTTTTTTCATTTTTATCAAAGGCATCTTAAATATATATTTTAAAATAAAAATCAATTTATGAGGACAAAGTTTGATGTAGTGTTTTCACCCAAAATAAGAAAAGAAAATTAAATACACAGTTCCATCTCAAAAGTTATTTGACCAATTTTTCATGGCCTATAGTATTATTATTATAATATAATATTACTATATATTAGTTTTAATATTAATTATTATTATATATTACTTATAATATTATCTACACTCATGTGTTAATTATATATTAATATTAGTTAAAAGTTATTGGACTCAATTTTTTATTTTTATTATAAAATATTAATTATAATATAATTTTATTATATACTTGTTATAATATTAATTACTGTTATTATTATTATACATTGGTCATGTATTATTTAAACCATGGATGGGTATTAGTTATGATATTAGTTAAAAGTGATTGAACCCAATTTTTCATAATTATTATGAAATATTAATTATAATATAATTTATTATATATTAGACAATATTAAATATTATTATTATTATATATTATATATTAATTACTTATTGCCTAAAAGATGGATGGATATATTAGTTATGATATTAAAAGATAGATTGATATATTAGTTATGATATTAGTTACTATTATATATTAAATACATATTATATATTAGTTAAAAGTTATTAGACCCAATTTTTTTTACGGTTATTAAAAAATATTAATTATAATATAGTATTATTATATTTTGGTTACAATATTAATTACTATTATTGTTATATATTATTTATTGGTTCCTTATTACCTAAAAGATTGATAGATATATTAGTTATGATATTAGTTAAATGTTATTGGACCCGACTTTTGACCATTATTATAAAAATATTAATTATAATATATTATTATTATTATATTAGTTATAATATTAATTACTATTACTATATATTATATATTGGTTATATATTTCTTAAAACATGGACCGGTATTTTACCGAGTAATATTTTTGGACCGAGTTAAAGTTATTGGACCGAGTAATATTATTAAATATTAGTTATGATATTAATTATTTTTACTATTATATATTATATATGGGTCATATATTATATATGGATTTATGTGGAACCCAATGTATTCTAGTGCAAAATGGAAGTGGAAGATGTGTATATAAACCCAAAATTGCAATATAAATACTAAAATAGATCTGGACTTGAATTGGGTAGAGTTTGGGAGCTAGAAAGAAAAAGAATAGACTAGGACTGCTCAACTAGACAATTTTCAAGAAAACATAAACAAAACTAAAAGGACACAAATTGCAGGTCTGATGGCTTCTATAGACTTGAATTTTTTGTACCACCTTGTAACAACTCACAAAAAAGGTTTTGGAGATGCAGAAGTTTGAAAATCGCTTCAAAACTGTAAACTGGTCAAAATTGGACAACAATCTAGAGCATGGGATAAAAGATACAATGGAGTGTAAAGTTCTGCAGAATGAAAGCACATATTGAATCTATTATTCATGAATACATGGATTACAATAGAATCCATATCATTGGATGGGAACAATTAATATTCAATACAACATCTAGTTCACTGGAGAATTACACCAACTCTTAGGATTCAAACTTATGGACTTCAACACTTCATCTAAACTTCAAACAAACCTGCAATTACATGGAATATCTACAATAACACTCAATGTGAATGGATATATTCCATCCAACTCAATCTCTAGCCGAAGAATCAATTAGCACAATGAACATGAGGGGAACATCTCCAAGTTGGTGATAAGGGGCACATCTCCTAAGTCTTTGAATAGCTTATAGCTCTTCAATTTGAATAACAAGAATGACCAAAATATGTGAATGGTGCACTCTGCCTCTTTTTTATACACTTTAGTATCTTCTATGGAAAATTACTTCTTGGATAATATTCATGGCATTTGGACCACTAGCTCATGGTTTTCTTTTCAAATGTGGTTCACCTACTCCCAAGCAAGTCTTGTTACGTCCACGGGAACAATGCGTAGGGGGCCCAACTGAAGGGGCCTCATCCATTCACTCTGATTAAGAGATAAATCGATGGTGACATTAAGTTGGGCCCTTTTATAGCGATGCATAGACTCCGATTATTTGACCCTAAGACCTTTTGCTCACAACTTACAACACTCAACCACTTGAACTAGCCCACCAAGATTTCCACTAGCTCATGCTTACACCCTCCTTATCCAAATTAGGACTTGCCACTTTGTTTGGATTTTCCTTGATTTTTGTTACTTTCCTCCTTTTCCTTACTTTCCCTCTATTCTGCCACCTTCATGCTTTTCCTTACTTTCCAACTTTTTAGAGGCTTCCTTGTTTTTTACTGTTTTCTTCCAAATTTCTTGTTGAAGACAACTCATAGGTTCCACCTAATCCCTTATGTTCCCTTTTGGGTCACTTGTGTGTTTCCAATGCATCACACAAATTAATTAATAATTAAATATACAACTAAATGTTTATTTTTTGCCAGGGTTTAATTTAATTAACTAAAGAGTACCTAGGCCAAAAATTAATCCCTAACTATTTTATGTAAATTTCTGCCTAAACCCATAAGGATTTAATGGTTTAGGGGGGATATTAGGGAACCACTATAGAGGGGACATTACATGTCGATTGGGGAATCTATGCATTTTTTGAGGGATAAAGTAGATGACATGGATACTAGTCTTTCCACCTTAAAGGTGGTTGTGGTAGCTGATGATATCCTAGGTGGAATCAAACTACATCATGGAACTAATGCCTTTGATTCAAATATGGAACCGATTCCTTCAACAAATTTTTCTCTCCCACCTTCCAATTCACGGTTAGTTCCTCTGGTAATTAATTCAAAAGGGTGGCAAGAAGTCAAAAAGAAGAAAGGGAAAAAGGGAAAGATCAAAGATTATTTTAAAAAGGGTAAGAAATGAATTGTACAATACTAATGGTTGTGGTTGTGTGATCCATTGAGAGTGTGGATGAAGGGAGTTAAACACAATTGAACAGATGCAAAAATATGATAATCATGATAACAAATGAAATATGTTGCAAGTTAGAAGGACACATGTGTCAAGTTTTTGTGCAAATGATCTCTTAAGTTGGTTCTTTTTAACTACGTTGGGTGATCTTGTGTAATAAAAAGAAAGAAAATGTATGTTCCCCGATTGAGTTAATGTCCTTCCTCTCAAATAGTCATTGGGCCTTCCAATATCTCTCTTATCAATGGTTATGAACCCATCGTAGACGGCTAACGAAGGTATGCAATAATAAGTTATAACAATGGGTATTAGGCATATCTTATGGAAGGAATATAAACATTTCCAATAGTCTGACTCGGGTTCAAATGCATCCCACAAATTCCACCCGGTGATATCCTAAGTTTTTTCCACTAAGATACCCGCGTTAAGTGTGGATAAGAGGTTCGACCTTGAGTGGTAAATTGTCACCTTTCACAAAGAATTGGGTGGCTCGATGTGGTGAAGAGAAACAAATATACCTTGGATTTTGAAACCTTATGAACCATGCTTTCTTATGTGAGTTTGATCACACTTGTTGATAATAGGATTCGATAAGTCCCAAAAATTTAATAATAATACTAATAATAATAATCTATTTTTAAGGTCACCTCCAAGCGAGCCACCAAATTGGTGTATGAGACCCCCTTGTTTGTGGGACAAGGGACCCCCCTCTGTGCAGCGATTTAACTGCTAAAGTCTACAGAGGTGTACATACACTACCCCCCTCTGGATTTGAACCCGTGACCTCCTAAGAGGAAACACATGCTCTTAACCATTAGGCCCACTCATGCTCTTAACAATACTATTGTTTCAAAAATGTAGAAAATCAGGTGGGCAGTATTTGGATGCCTAGCCCAGTCAATCCTAAACTAACAAAAAAATTGTTTTGTGACTTCCTTGGTGGAGGATTTTAGTTGGTTTGAGAAGTACAATGCAATGTTGATTTTAAAATGGTACAAATTTGATTTAGGGTGTGGCAAAAGAGGTATTTCAATCTTTCTTATCTTTCTAATTCATCCATATCACCCATGAGTGCAAGATGAAGAGCATACTCAATTAGGAAGAGTCTTTAGGTCTCTTTGTGTGTGCTTTAAGTGGCAATTTCACACATGTGTTTGAAAGAAAAAAATGTGAAATTTTCAACTAACTAAAGAGAATAATGAAGAAAAGGCATGTGAACATTGTTTGTCCATTACTTTTCTTAATTTCAATTTTAAGTGTGAATGAATTGTTTTGCAAATGACAACTAATACAAGATTCATGAAAATAAAATGAAGTAAATGTGCAAAGAGAGGTATTCCAAACCTTTCACTCCTTTCTAATTTTGCACGCCGAAGAGCATACTTGAAGAAAAAGGAGTCCTTAGGTCCCTTGTTTGTGTGAATAAGTGAGTTAAACTAACTTGCTTGAAACCAGATAAACGGGCTAGAAGAAATAAGTTGTAAAGTAATGAGTTATCAAATTGCCTAGACTAACAATCTCTGTGAATAGAAAACATGAAATGATGTAGTCCTAGTAAGAGCTAAGAGGTCCCTTAAAACCCTCAAATCCTATTATCCTAAATAACATGAATTTATTTTTACTCCTATTTTGAGGTAAATGATTTAATCACGAAGGAAACATAACAACTTGTGAGTTGTTAATTATAATTCCTAGTTCATTGGTCATTCGTTGAAAATACATTTGTGATGAAAACTAGCTAAAGAAACAAAAAACTTGCGCAACAACGCGGGTTTGGGTGCCATATACGTAGACTATTACACATGGAATTACCATGCAAGTACATAATGTGAAGGTCACATAACAATGCGATTGTCGAAGGAAAAGATGCATAAGACACCGCACCAAAAAATGTCCAGAATTGTACTACTGATATTTTATGGAATTGGCATGTGGGCCTCCAAATACTAAATGTTAAAGGGATGAACATCAAGCTCATGAACCGGAAGACACCCAAAATAATTTATCATGGAAATGACAACCTATTTATAATGAAATAAACAAAAATAAGAGTGTTTTTCCTATAATATTTTTTTTTGGGAAAATAGTCATAAGGGTAATTGCTCTTCCCACTTTGATATCCTTGTAGGTTGCAACAAGGAAACAATATGTAGATGAAAATTAGTATCCGTACATTTAATGGAAAATTAAACTCAAAGCAAGAAATAAAAATTAATGGGAAAGTTCTAGGGAAAATAAAAGAAAAAGAGCGTGTTAAACGAAATGATGATTTCCTAGTGGTAAAGCTTGTTACAATAGTGTCACCTAGGAGGTGAAGGCTTCAAAAGGAAGACAACAATATTCCATAGAGGAGGGTCCATTTTTCCCACAAAAATGCAAGATAACCATAACTTACAACAATGGAGAAAACTCTTGCTTCTTAGAGGAAGAAAGCAAGGGAGCTTGGCATGCCAACTAACTGTAAGAAATTGATTGAAAGTTGAGCTCTTAAAACAATTCATGCAACATAACTTTTCTCTTAATTCTATCTATAGAATGCATGTCCACGGATTCCTTCTATAGGATAAGTGGAGGCCAAGAAGAAACTAGATACCAATGTGAATACCGTTTCTTATGAATTGGTTCTTCAAGTACATGAAGGGGGTTATTGAATGCTCCCAAGCACGTGAGGAGTCAAATTCAAATTTTGGAGCCAAGGGATCCGTTATTAGAATTGAATGTGTCGTGGAAAGTAGGTGGTCTGTTATCGGAAAAAAATGGTTAGTGCAGACAAGAACTGTTTCCCTGGTCTAAATGGTTTAGATCTAAAACAAATCAAGTTCAACTATGCAACCCTTCCCTATATTATTAGATTACTTGAATGTGAATATTTTATACATCTTTGTGGAGATGATCCTTTCCTTCTTGATGCTTTTGTGATCTAGTTGGAAAGAAGAGGTACCTGCAAAAGGATACAAAGGACAAGATACAAGAAATAAAGGCAACAATATAACTTAATGGATCTATGCTAATGATCAAGGAGAAAAGAAATAAACAACATGAATAACATCACATATTATCTATGGGAAAGGAAAAAACATTTGTATTAATGAAATTGAGGAAATATTTACAACCAAAGCCTTGATGTTGAGGCTCCTTCTTACAATCCTTCCACTCTCAAACTCTACAAGCCTTTCACTCTCAAGATCTAAACTCTTTGCCTCTCACACGTAGAGTAATTTCAACAACATGAAGGTACTTTTCTGGTCCTCCCTCATCCATGAAGGTAAGATTGCTTATATAGGCCAAAATGAGATCAAATGGGTTGATATTTTTTTGGAGGAAGGTGAGGGATAGGGGTTAGCGGCTTGAATTACACCTAGTCTTATTAGTTGGGATAAGCCTCCATAAGGAATTTCTTCTACACGTCTCTTGAAACCTCTCTTTTTCCCCTTTTTTTGAGTGCCGATGCTATTTGCATATTAGCAACAAGCATCAGGAATGGTCGATGCTCCTTTCCCAAAGGCAAGGGGTGTCACCAATGCCTTTTGTCCACTAAAAACCAAGGTCAACCTTGGATGAGGCTTTTTGTCAAGAGGCAAGGTGCATCAGATCTCATAGGAATGGACTTCTAGTAGGGAAAAATTCCTCCAAACAATATTTTGGCATATAAACTTCAGGGATACATTCATATTGACAATATTTTGGTATAAACAAATGCCCCCCAAAGTATGAAGCTAGAGGGATGTGAAATAATTTTCTAGATGTTGTTTGGAAGTAGAGGCAAAAGAGTGTCGAATGAAGAATTCTTACAGTACCATATACTCTAAGTTATATACTTCGACCAACTCGAATCATGGTCGCCGACCAATATACTACAGATCCATGTAAAATGACCAAATCCTGGCTACAAACATACACTGTAGATCCATGATGAACAAGACTCAAATTTGGACATAAATACCAGACATACACTACAAATATATGTTTTCATGACTCAAACTTGAGCATAGACACCATACATACATTGTGGATCTATGCGGTGACTCGATAAAAAAATACTCCATTGCAACCTGGGGAGAGAAAAATATTCAAGTATGATGTCTGAACACCCAGGTTCTTCATCCCGATCTTGAATAGTACGATTATACCCATGTGAATAGATTTCCTGATGTCGAACATGGTAGAAACCACTTGATTACTGGTCACTGATGTATATTGTTACCAAGTGCAAGATAAATCACCATTGATGTTAATGATTCCCAAGGTACCCTAGTACATTCCTCCGAATGCGAATAGATGAGTTGAAGTCGAACAATAGACATAATATTTCAATCAAAGGCTAATTATGGAAGCCTAATGTCGAAAGCGAGGAAACCTACCATTGAGGCATGCAGTCTTCAAGGTCCTAACTGGTTTCTAGGACTAGTTCCCGAATGATGTGTTGGTGTTAACGAGAATAGACTCGTTAAAGGAGGGCCATGATGTTTCCCCCATCATCAACACAAAACTTGGAACAAAATTAGTTTTAAGTGATTTTGATTATGGAACAACCATGGGACTAACTCAAAGATGACTGAATCAAAGGAAAGTAAGGTAACTGCAGAGGTAGTTTATGGTAAAGATTCCCCTTGAAAATTGAATGACACAACAAGTGACTTGGAAACATTGACTCAACAAGGAAGAGACCAGACATAATGAAAATAAAATATGATGCATTCTTCATATTCACTCAAATGAGTAAATCGACTCATGAAAGTGGATCGACTCGAGGAAAAGCTGATTACCCAACTGTTTGAATGAAATGAAAATAGGTGCCATATTCAAGGGTGACTGTAAAATGCCATCAGTACACATGAAAATGTTTTCCCATTCCTTTAATTTCCCCATCATGATGGATGAGTACCTCTTTGCTTTTTAACGAGCTTGAAAATGGTAACAAACGGTCAATATAGCTCATCATAGGATGAGTCCAATCTCACATGTTTTATGAACATGAGAAAGGAGGGGTTTAGTCCCAGAAAAGGGTCCTTCATCGTTTGATTTTTTTATGAGTACGAAGAAGGTAAAATTAACGTTTTTTCTTGTTTAGAGAGTATGAAAGGACTAAAAAAACTTCAATGTGGAATTTTTCGTAAATTTAGCCCCCGAGGTCCAAAAAAGTGTAAAATGATACTTAGGATAACTCTTCTAGTTATGATAAACTACAGTGTGCATTTTTCGTAAATGAGTCAAAATAGTCGAAAAAAGGGGTAAACTATCACCAGATAGATGACCTTTCAAATACATTTACAAGCGTGAAAGAAACAAGTTCGCTTGGCAATCTTTTTCTATTTACAAAGTCTGAAAAGAGCTTAAAGAGAAATTTGGGGGGTTCCTTTTTTGTATAGGTTTTACGAGTCTTAAAAAGTGATAAAGGTACGATCGGCACCTTTTCACTTAGTTTTTAATGAGCATGAATATGGTATCAAGGAATTCAAAACCTTTTTCATGTTTGAATCTAGAGCACGATAAAAAAATAAACTAAGCTCAAACCACTTTTCATGTTTTAACCAGAGCATGAAAAATGTAAAAAGTAAGCTCAACACCATCTTACTGCTTTTAACGAGCTCAAATATTGGTTGGAAGAATGATTAGGGTATCTGTTTCATCTTTTAACAAGCTTGAAACCGAATAGGAACTATGCTCAATATATCGTTTCATGGTTTAGCGAGATCGAAACTACAAAGAAAGTACTCTCAAAATAAGTCCCATTGATGAGTGTTTTCCCAACATGATGTCCATTGGTTGGTACTTTCCCCCTGTATAACTATCATGTAGCTTAACTCCAACATAATTTAAAGAGGTTGGATGCATATGCTTTTGTGATCCAACCATGAAGAAGAGACACCTACAAAATATACAAGAAATAAAAGAAACAAGATAACTTAATGAATCTATGCTAATGATCAAGGAGAAAAGAAATAAACAACATGAATAACATCACACATTTTCTATGGGAAACGAAAAACATATTTTTATTAATATAAATGAAAAAATAATTACAACCAAATATTTGATGTTGGGGCTTCTTCCTACAAGGCTTTCACTTTCAAACTCTACAATCCTTTCACTCTCAAGATCCAAGCTCTTTTCCTCTCACTTATAGAATACTTTTAATAGCATAAAGGTGATTTGCTAGTCCTCCCTCACCCATGAAGGTAATATTTCTTAATGCTTATATAGGCCAAAATGAGATAAAATGAATTGATATTTTGTTGGAGGAACAAGTCGGTATGCCGACTTGAATGATAGCCGACTTAGTCGATTAGCCGACTAAGTCGGCCAGCTGACTAATGAGAGATTAGGTTGGCCCCCTAAGGTCGTGTCAGTTGAGTGAACCGACATGTAGTTATTTGTAACTGTTTGTAAATCATATATATTAGGCTGTTGAGCCAGATGAGAACTTGGTTCAGTTCTCTATATTGTATGACCCTTTCACTATAATATAATTTGTTATTCTACTTACTTGTTCTTGTCTCTTGTCTCTATTATGTATGTCTGTATTAATGTGTATTATTGGCAACCCTATGTGATCTGTGAGATTACAACATTGGTTTCGTTGTCGGTAGTACATGTATGAGATGTATACAAGCAGATGATATCAGAACAAGAGATTAAGGACTGGTGGGAACGTAAAATAGCAAACTACTTGCAAAATTACGCACGAAGAAACAGATTAATGACTACTCAAGCAAAAGAAAGGTTCTTTACTGAGACTCATGAGAAGTTTGTAGAATCAGTGCCCCAGCTTTTGAACAAACTCCTAGATGAAAAAGCCGGAAGCGATTAAAGACCAATAGCTACTAGACAAACTGATTCAAGGGGGGAGAATAAACCTGTCGGAGTGGTTCAAAAAGATCGTCCACAAATTCTGCAAGGAGCAAGCCGTATAAGAAAGAACTTTGGTGGAAACTATCCAGAAGAAATTCTACACAAACCTCACCGAACAATTCTTGTGTTACTTATCGACCTTGCTGTTCAAATTTCTGATTGAGAAAGGAGTAGGTCATATCGTTGAATCTCATCCATTACTACGCAAACCACCACAAAAATACTAACTAGGTGGAGAAACAAAAGAAGTGGTAGAAATTCATTGCCGAAAGGGAGTGGGAATACTTCCTAAGTAAGTGAACAGAACTATCTGGGATTTCTAAAGTGTCGGGTAGGCAATGGGGGGGTAGCTGGTTGTGTGTCGAGGTAAAGTGGAGAGAATTCTAGTCGACTAAAGAGAAACCATTCACTAGCAATGAGAAGTCGACCTAAAAGGGAAATCGAAAGGACAGTATCACATAAAGGTATGATGGACTTTCAGAAAATAGAGAGGGAGAAGAGGCTGCAAAGAAGGGAAGAGATAAGAGAAAGAGCCATAGCGCTGCAAAGAGGAATGAGCACTAGGGTGACAGACCAAGAGAGAAGTCCACCAGAGTCGGGTCATGACCGACATGAGGAAGGGGTGGAAGAAGAAGCGTCCCCTATGGAAGAAGATTTGTGGATAGAGCAGCAAGAAGCTCTCTAATTAGAAGTCCCCCAGGAGGTAATACCTCTATCTCCGATGGATCTGAGTACCAGGATACAAACAATTGTCGAAGAGGACCTCAGACTAGGAGGTGGTGACTTTGGTATTTGGAGCCAACTAGACAATAAGAGAAATGATGATAATCATCTAATTATCCATCGACCATAAGAAGGAAATTGGGTCACGCTTCAAGCATTGCCCTCCAACTGGAGTATCCACTTACTTTACCCGACACACGAAGGAGCACCCCCTTGCCAAATACAGCTTTGGAAGATACAGAAAATTTGGAGCTGCAGACAAATAATTGCAGTTGGACATCGACGGGAGAATTCGACCCCAATCGACTGCTTGTCAGAGAAGAAATGGCAACCAAGACGACCAATGAAAATGAGAGTTCCGTCGATAATAGTTCTGCACAGAATAATAAACAAAATAACCCACTATCCCCACCACCGCCACCTCCTAAGGAAGACAGTGATAGTGACTCCAACATGGGTTGCGGGACAACGCACATCCCTTTATATGAGGGCAATGAGGACCCCAGATGACATTGGTTCATTTGTGAGTCAACTTGGGAGGACAACCAAGTTACTGATGAAGACAGACATATGGCGCAGTTTGCCGGTGACTTAAGGAAGAGGGAATTAAATTGGTATATGACCTATTCTGAGAGAACCCCATGAGCAAAAAAAGCTGAAGTCAAAGCACAATTTCTATCGTTCTTTAAAACTCCAGATGCAAAACATCTGGCAGCAAAGAAATTAAAGACAACATCACAAAAGCTAGGAGAAACTGTCCGCGACTACGACAAACGTTGGAAAGACCTTCTCAGCCAGTTGGATTATGTCATTGATGATCAATTATTAATCCAGTGGTTTCTTGCAATTTTGTCACAGAATATTCGTCGACACATCAGTCTGGAGACATTCAAACTTATGAAGATGCGCTCACAAAAGCTCTACAAGTAGAAATGGATGAAGACATTCCAGCATACTCCACGGATCACAAATTGGAGGAACAGCTTGAGATCATGCAAAAATCTCTAAAAGAGCTAAACCTTAAGAATCAGGATATTTGGTGCACGAAGTGCTCGACGGCCGGACATTCAAAGGACAACTTTCGATAGGATATTAGCCAACAAGATGTTAGATTTGTGCAAAAAAAATGTTTCTGTAACATCTACTAGGAGCATGGAGAGCATACCACAAAAGATTTCCCATTCAACATGAAGAATGGCAAAGCATCATGGTGCGCAATCTGTGAAACTAAAAATCACAACACCTCCAACTGCCACCTGAATCTAAAGAATCGACAAAATTATCAGGCAGTATATCAGAATAACGCAGTTGCACAAAACAATGAGCAAAACGACCAAAATAATCAAAGGTATGAAGGTCGTTGGTACGAACACCGGTTTGACAACTGACATGGAGGCTATGGAAGTTGAGGTCGATTCTCTGGGAATCGAGACAACCGACCACATCGTCCCATCCAATGTTTCACATGTTACAAGGAAGGAAACCGACATGTAGACTGTCCATACAAGGACATGACTGACCTAAAATTATTTACTAATTGTGGTGTAGGGGATCACTCATTAGAGGATTGCCCTATTATGCTTGAAAAAATAAATAAAAAGAAGAATGTTAATGTCTTGTCGTGTGTGCAAAAACATGATATTATCAATACAAATAATTTACATATCGTAACCCGACAGGGGATGAAAACTGGGAATGATAACCCCCAAATAAGCAAGATAAAAGAAAAAAATGTTTACCCTGACCCAATTAAAGAAAAACAAATATATAAAGATGAAACAAATATATTTAGAGAATGTGCTCGACATGAAGAAGAAGATGATAATCAACAGGACATAGTAAAAGAGCTAATACAGTTGGTATAAAAAGATAAAACAATATCGCAATTCATCGACTTATTGTATAAAATAAAACACAACACAAACACCGAAAAACAAACAAAGAATATCTGTAGCTTAAACCAAAAAGATAAAAGTGATGCCGACCCACTTGTCGACTTGGAAATTGAAGGATACCATGTCCGACAAGTTGTACTCGATTTCGGATCACAGGTAAATATTATGACTTGAGACACATGGGAACAATTAGGCAGACCTCGATTATATGAATCAGGCATATACCTGAAACTGGCAGACCAAGGCCTAATTGAACCTATTGGAGTCTGGAAAAATGTCGACACAACGATAAAAGGTATATCGACTAAAGTCAACTTCGAAATTATTGACCGTAAGGAAGGATCCAGTTCCTTCCCAGTGTTAGTAGGTCGACCTTGGGGGAGAAAAATGAAAGCCTCGATATCCTTGGACAAAGAAAGAATCAAATTAAATGGGAATGGAAAAAAATTCATAGTACCTATTCATCCATCCCAAGGAGAACCTTGGACAGAACCAATTGATGAAGAAGTTGACATTCGACAACTATATCAGATACATAATAATGAAGATTACACAAAATCTAATACATATGGTGAACTTTACTTAGGAAACCAAGACTCAGTAGGATACAATTCAGATGCATAACTATATGATTGGGATGTTGAAAACTATGAAACAAAAGCAAGAGGACGCTGGACTATTCAAAAACTACAGAAGAAACCAGTCAAACAATGCTTTGTGGTATCCAGCACCCCAAAAATATTTGAAAAGAAAATTAGGGAATATTCTACATTACAACCAACAAATATAAATACCACAACAATCCCAAGGTATAAATAAAGAGAATCACCAGTTATGCATGTAGAGCAAGTATCTAGGAACATTGGTGAACATGGCCGAATGCAAAGTTTAGTAGAAACTTTTACATGACAAGCTGCTAGATGGTGGGATACCCATCAGTCAAGAATACAGACATGGACAAAAAATTCAACTTATTTTGTAGAAAGGTTTGGAGGAAAGAAGTTAACCAACCAGGCTCAAATACCTATATTTACCCAAGGACAGGATCCAGAAAACCATATAGAAATATGTGAAAAAGAATGGAGAAGACTGGGATATAAGGATGAACGTACATGGCCACACTTATTTCCATCAACACTCGCTGACTTACCAAAAAAATGGTACAAGATGGAAGAAGCTCGGGGTGAAACATTTCTATGGCATGAACTTAAAGAAAATTTTATCAAAGATTTCAACTTTGAACCTCAAAATGAGAATTTGGTCGAAACTGCAAAACAGATCAAAGCATTTGTACAACCGATAGAAAACAAAACCCTAAGGGACAACTGACCAACAATAAACTGTAACAACATACAAACCGGGACAATAACACAATCAACGAGACTACAGTTGGAAAATGAAAAGTTGGAAGGGAAAAGTTTTAGATGGAAATCAAATCATGTCGAAACAACCAAACCTATTTGCACAACACTCAAAGTTGAAACAACCGACAGGGAGGATAACGACCGAATGACTACAGCAGAATTCCTTGCCACATTCTCACAGTTTAAAGAAGGAAGTCGACCAATTAATGAAGCTAAAGCACCGGAATGGCTAGATGCTAAAATTAAAACTAGAGAAGTCGACATATCAAATGATGATTGACCAAAAATAGCAAAAATTGGAGACTACTGGTCTGATGCACAAACAACAAAGACCAAAAACCTACTGAAAGAATTTCAGGATGTATTTGCTAGAGACTATAAGGATCTTAAAGGCCTAGTACATGAAATGGGTGAAATGAAGATCGACATAAAACCTAATGTTTGACCTGTCAAGAAATGACCATATAAACTAGCTCACAAATACAAAGAGATAGTCAAGAAAGATATTGATAACATGCTTGCAGCAGGAATCATCTACCCTATTGACCAATCAGAATGGGCAAGTCCAATGGTGGTTCAACCAAAGAAACATGATCCAACCAAGCTAAGGATCTGTGTCGACTTCAGAGAATTCAATAAAGTTACATTAACAGACCCATTTCCAACTCCTTATGCAGATGAAATCTTAAATGAGGTAGCAGGACATGAATGCTATTCATTTACAGATGGATTCTCAGGTTATAATCAAGTATCAATAGACAAAGAAGATCAGAAAAAGACAACATTTGGATGTAAATTTGTGGTGAGCCCATTTGCATATTCCATAGTCGCCTCAGATCTACCCAAAGGGTTCGGGCTCCAAACTATGGCAGGACCAAAGAAGTTGAATACAAAGATATCCTGTTCTTCCATTTCTTTAGCTTTTATTAACTATTTCGTTAATTCCCATGCATCCCATGCATCACTTTAAGTTAACCCTTTAGTTAATTTAATTAATTAATTAATTAATTTTTATTTACCAACCCACTTATTAATTATCTCTAGTTCTCTGATTCCTTTCCGATTAGTTAGGGTTTCACTTTAGTTCAAGGTCCTTAATTTACTCCTTTAACTGATTTCTTAATTTAGCTTGATTTCAGTTTATTTATTATTTTTAATTTAATTAATTTATTATTATTATTATTATTAATTTCTTTATGATCAATTTATTATTTCCCTTAATTAAAATATATGTTGTTTACCATCGCATTCTCACCGCGACCATAATTATCAAGGTGCTATGCTTCCTGCATGCCCTTTTGATAATTCCCACAGGGGGGGAGTTGGTTACGAAGTCTGAGCCAATGTTACCTCAGTTCTCCTACCCTGGGAAGAGCCAGGTGGTTCCAGGGGAATACGGCTGAATCCTTATTACGCGCCTCTAGTAATAATATTGGTGAGTGACCGACTCGTGACCTACCCTCAGTCACATGCATTTGATGAACTGGATTTTTCCTCACTCTATTCCAAGTTCATCGCGTCGTCCAATTTGCTCATCGCGTCGTCCAATTTGCTAGCCTTACATGTATAATATTTTCAACCTCATCGTCTGATGTGGATCGATTGGCAATCACAATCCCATCACCTGCACATAAAACAACTCGTACATTATATCTCATAATTAATATTTCAAATATAACAAAACCATCAATTGAACTCAACTGTCGAGGTTTCCCGACTCATCAAGAGTCCATGCATGCTAGTGCATCAAACATATCATAAATCAATCATGCTATATACAAGATTGATATCACTTGCCATAGTCATCGACTCAACTAGAGTCTTTTGCATCTCGATGCTTTCTTGCATTTCATGTACATGTATTTCCTATCACATTTGACAGAACATCATAGTACATGCTACATAAATTTTGTCAAAACATTATACAACTTTATTTATTGTTGGTAAATTCACATGATTTTTCATTCATAATTAAAATCATAATATAACAACATAGATAATTCAACCAAATGTCGACATTATTCTCATAGTCATAGTTTACTCCTCAATATGCTAGATAATCCTTCGTAGGTCATATATTATCAATATTTCCTTGCTTCACACAAGTCCAGGTCATCCTAAATCGAGTTCCATAAAAAAATACATCCATTCAAAGTTATTTTAGATTCCATAATCGTAAGTAGTCGGGTCATTCATCATAGAACGACCTTACAAAGATTAGTCATAATAATCTCAAAAATAAAGGTAAAAACAGGGTGTTAAATACACCCCCACTTTAGGAAACTTTGTCCCGAAGTTCTAGAATAAGTATGGATACTGTCTATATATTTTCAATGCGTCCTCTTAGGTCATAGTATTGGGACTATATCCATCCTAGATATTAGATCCTCATACATGAATCATGCCTTGGTTGTTTACCAAGAGACCGTAACCATTATACTTTCGTATCAAATCACCACATCTATTTATATTGCAGAATGAGTTCATTGAATTAATTTTCCTATATCTGAGTAGGGAATTACATACTCCCCCTCTTTAGGAAACATCGTCTTGAAGTTAAATTTAATCACATCCATGGTATTAAATTTAATTTCTTAGTCATTTTGTCTATAACATCATGTTGAATTCAAAGATATAAACACATCCTTAGCTCATTTCCGCATTTACATTTTCCTATGGATACTTAGGCATATTCACCTAGTGATATTAAGTGTGTTTGTCTTAAGATCTCATTAACTCCCATCCCAAGGACTTGTCGTCATTTCATATAGGTTTCACCATGTTCTAAGGTTGATATTATTGCATTCAACTCATCGTGTTCATCATTTCCATACTTTTCTTTACAAAAATAATCTATGTTTGAACCTTTTGACAAATTTTCAAGTTACACTTTTCATATGTGTTGATCAAGTCAAGTTTGCAGTTTTTCAATTTCATGAATAATGCCGTCATGATGAAAAATCAATGTCCTCATGTTTAGTTCATCATGCTAGTCACATTGATATCTTATTTTCCAAATTCTGAGTCCATTTTATCTTCTCAAGTGTCTTTCAATATCTCATCCAATATATATTCAAATATGAAACTTAAATAATGATTCTGTAGTTCATTCAACTTGCATAACAAAAAAATACTTCATTTCTACATATTAAAATATAAAAACTTATACGACAATGAACTTGTTATTGATGGTGACTCCAAGTAATGACTCTTTATATTTTGAGTCTAAGGACATTTTTTAAAGTAAAATATTAACATTATCAATAAGGTTCTCCACTTACAAGAAATAAGTTTGTTGTACTTTGACTTATGAAAAATGTCAACAATATTTGAATTACATAATCTTTCCCTTCTCAATCCATATTTTGTGGACACTATCTAATGTTACTCCATCTACACAATATTGTCTATAAATTGAAATCTTAATGATTGTTTCTTGGATTACGAAATGGGAATACTCTGATCCCCTTAAATAAAACCTTCAAACCTCACTGAATGTTGAGTGGAATTCATCCCATTCAATGTAACGACCCTCCACAGGGTTTGACCAAATCAACTAACATGCATAAATATAGACGCGATAAAGGAGTTTAAGAAGATATAGTTTCTTAACATGTGCAACATTAATGAATTCAAAATACTTTAAATACCTATAAATCACTAGTAGTTTCCATTTGAGGATAAGACCGAAGGTTATTTTGTCTTTGCTCTGTTGCTGTTGTTGTCGCTGGATTTCCAATTGTGTCGAATCCACCTATTTCCTCCCTACCATACCCTGATGAGTACTCTCCTTTCACCAGGACCCCCAAGCTCGGTGGGGCTGACAAACCTTTCTAGCAATGGAAGTACGATGCCAAACTGCTGCTAGGAGGATCCCAACCTCACTCATGTCGTACTGGACCACACTCTTCCACAGTCGCCTTAGAGCCACCCAAAGGGTTCGGGCTCCAAACTATGGTAGGACCAAAGAAGATGAAGATGAAGATCCCCCTTCTTCCATTTCTTTAGCTTTTATTAACCATTTTGTTAATTCCCATGCATCCCATGCATCACTTTAACTTATCCCTTTAGTTACTTTATTTAATTAATTAATTAATTAATTTTTATTTACCAACGCACTTATTAGTTATCTTTAGTTCTTTGATTCCTTTCTGATTAGTTAGGGTTTTACTTTAGTTCAAGTTCCTTAATTTACTCCTTTAACAGATTTCTTAATTTAGCTTGATTTTGGTTTATTTATATTTATTTATTTATTAATTTTAATTTAATTAATTTATTAATTATTATTATTTTTTGTGAGTAAGATGGAACCTTTTCTATAACTGCTGAAAACTGAGAAAATATATTTACATACTCCTCACCCCTAAATCATGGGGCTAGGAAATGATCCTGCAACCAGAAGAGGAAAGTGAACAAAATGGCCTAGAGAGAACGACGCAAGAGCATGAGTGTTGCCTAGCCTTTTAGCTTGAGCACTCGATCATGCCTACAGTCCAAAAACAAAGAGTAATAAAAAAATAACCAGAACAGAACAAGATGAGAGGATATATAGCGCTTTCGGGAAGATTTAGCCTCCTTCGAGGCATTGTTGATGGCACCCACAACCCCCTGACTGGCGTTCGCTTGGATAGCTTCAACTGGATCCTCAACATTTCTTTGACTATGCTAGAAGGGGGGATCATATAGCCTCAGTAAGCAATGCATATGGACGAGGTTGCTCTCAACGTCCTCTTTAAAGGCACCCACAATGATGCGTATTATCTCCGCATACCTATCTCTCTCATTCATGGAGAAAGAGAGAATAAAATTGATTCTCTAGTAATTTGACATCACTACTTCTCTTCCAAGCTTCATTCTAAATTCCCCATATATTTCATTCTCCATTTCTGCAATGGAGTGTTGGATATGCTCCGACGTCTCTTCATTGAAGAGCCTTTCCCATTCTTCCTCCTCATTTCCGCCATCAGAATTAGCCATGCTTAGCTTGCCCAAATTCTTGGAGCAACTACTCTTCTCGTGCGGTGAAATCTTGGAGTTGCAACCTTGCCTACGCGGTGGTCTCATCCCTCTCCTCTGGCCGCGCTTACACACCTTAACATGTAGTGTTCTTACCCTGGATTTATTTAAATCCGCGCAGTAGTGCTTCTCCCAAACACTCTGCACAATCCCGAGTGCAATGATTTCCCTCAGCTCCAAGATAAGTAATAACTCGACACCCAGCAGGAGATACCAGCAATGCAAATCCAAGTATGCATTTTGACAGAAGGTGGATTTCTTGAGGATATGCTCAGGTCTTGACTCACTTTCATGATTTCCTCCGAATCCATCACATGAAATGAGATCCCCCTCCAATATTTCAGGCCATGCCCCTTTGTAACCTCTTTGCAGGTATTAAATCTCCCTGCCATCCCTTCCATGTGCACAACTATACTATACATGCAGGAGGACAAGATGTGGGTCTGTGCCCTCCTGCTGGCCACCTGTCATTGTCAAGAATCCGTGTCAACTCCCCTCTTTATTTTGTTGGTATATTTTGTTGGATGCATATGCTTTGTAAGCCATCCAATTAGTATGATGTATTATCCCACATTCATGGGGAGTAAGTAATAGTTGTTAAGTCATCCAGTTAATAGGTTTCATTATCCCACATTCATGTGGTGTAATAGTTGTTTAGATTAGACTTAGTATATAAGTATGTGTTGAGGCTATTGAAAGCACCAAAGAGTTATTTTGTATTGAGCTTGCTCAAAGGAGGTTTCCCCCTCGAAGTGGCCCGTGATCAATAAAATACCTTTTGTGCTCCAATATTTTTTCATTCTCATTATTTATTGCATGAGGTTCTCCACATTTGGTATCAGAGCACTTTCCTTGGCACAAGTGGAAATTTGTTTTTCTTTGTCTTTTCAAAAAAAGAGGGCAAAATTGGGCGGCGACTTTTAGATCACTTTCTAAAAATTTATGCACAAAATTAGAAGAAATAGGTTGCATATATGAATTCCTGTTTAAAAAATATGCAGTTTAAAAGAGAAAATCATCTCATTTGGAGTCCTAAAAGTGGAGATATCACGGATTTAAAGTCAGCAATTTTTTAGAATTTCGGTGACGGCCGCAGAAATTGCAGAGTGAAAATCTTTTGACCGGGTGCCCAGATTTCTATTATGAGTATGTGGATAAAAGTAGAGTGGTTGTTCCAGTTCTGGAAACAGGCTATAATAGCGATTCTGAGCAATCTAGATCAGGTTATGCTCATTTTAAAAGTTTTCATCTCAAAACCCTAGCTCTAACTACGGGTTTTTTAGCATTGGGTGGAATTTCTGCCACATTTTTTCTGGCACTGTGATTATTGCAGTAGTTCTTCTTCTTGCAGTAGTATTTTTCATTCGGATCAGGGAATACACCCTATCCGCTTAACTGTGGTAAGTACTTGGGCCTAGCCCTAAAACTCATTGTGAGGAGTACCACAGGAACCTCGAAGTAGTTGGCCATTGAGAGGACCTGCCAAGCGAAAAGGGCAACAACCCCCACCAGATTGACTAGATTCCCATCCATGAGGAAAACCAAAGAGCTGTCGTTTTTGGCCAAGCGGTTAGCAGTTTTACCCGCGCCGTGAAGTGAGGGGTACTGCCCCAATACTCAAGCCTGAGACAGCCTTGGTGGCCGAGTGACTACCTTTGAACCAATAGGAAGCCAATTATACCTAGGGTCCATCTCTATTTATAGTTGATAACATGTAGAATTTTAGAATTGTCACAGATCATTTACTCCATTTCCTGTTGATAAAACGCAACTTCTAGCACCGCCACAGACCACAAATCAGTTCTTCAGCCATATCTTCCTTGATTTAGCTCCGTTTCCCTTGAAATTTCACTGTCCCCCCGTAATACCATTCTGCATATTCCTTCATTGAGGACCCTATTCCCAATTTCACTTCCTCAAGGCCGAAATTCCATATTTGTCAATTTTTAAAGTTTGTCATATCTTCTTTGATTCTCACCCAATTGCCTTCAAATTTTTCCACGGTGTTCTTTTTCCAATTCGGCTTCCTTGTCCCTCTTTGAAAAATTTTCCAATTCTTTCATCCCACCTCTGACATTCACATTTTCTGCTTCTTGTCCCTAAAAAAGTGTCCAAAACCCCGTAAAACCCCAATTACCCCTCAAATTTTTTTCCCAAATAAAAAAAACATGCTTATGGTTGTTACCCGTGCCGGAGCAAATAAAAAAATGGAAGAAGAACTTGTCGCCATCAAGTCCAAACTTGAGGATCTAGATCAAAAATTTCTTGGCCTCAATAGTCAGTATTCACCCATGGACAATTGCCGCCAGCCTGAGTCTTCTGCAGACATTGGGTTCTCAGTGTTTAGCCACTACCGCGGGCTGAAGCTGGATTTTCTTCGCTTTAATGGTGATGATCCGACTGGATGGATTTATAGGGAAGAACAATTTTTCAGTCTGCATAACACTTTTGATTTCAATAAAGTCTCCCTTGCATCCTTTCATTTGGAACACGAAGCACTTCAATGGTTCCATTGGTACATCAAGGCTCATGCCGAGCCAAACTTGATAGAATTTTCCCAACTCCTCTTGCAGCGATTTGGTCCTAGTTCTTTTGATGACTTCACAGGAGCACTCACCAAACTTCGTCAAACTGGCACTGTGCGGGAGTATCAAATAGAATTTGAGAAACTCGCCAACCACACTGAGGGATTTCCTTATGCATTTTACCTTAGTTGTTTTATCAGTAGTCTGAAGGATGCAATACGCTCTGAGGTTAAAATGTTCTTCCCCCGCACAATGATGGAAGCCCTCAGGTTGGCTAAGCTAGCAGAGGACAAGATCTAGGCTCAACAACGCTCCAAATCCACTCTTGTTCCATTCAGGCCTATGGTTCCTCAAAGAACCCAAAATCTGCGAGCTCCTAGAACCACTCCTATTAAGCATTTGTCTGAAGTAGAGATGCGAGAACGCCGGGAAAAAGGGCTTTGTTATAATTGTGACGAGAAATTCACCTTGAGACATAGATGTGTTGAGTAAAAGCTCTATCTCTTGGATGTGGATTCTCCACCAGCACCTGAAATTTTTTATGATGCTCAGGATCCCATAGATGATGATGGTGACATTCAGCAACTTCTTGCTCCAGAGGACCACCAGAGATATCTCTCCATGCCTTAGCTGGAGTCACCACCCCACAAACTATGCGGGTCAGAGGGTTCTTCAAAAAACTCTCTCTTATAATACTCATTGATTCTGGTAGCACTCACAACTTCATTGACCCAAGGATAGCCAAACAGGCTGATTGTTTCATCCATCCTTACTCCAGATTTGAAGTCATGATTGCCATTGGTGGCACCTTACCTTGCAAAGGGAAGTGTCGTAATGTGCACATATCTATGGGGGATTATAACTTGCGCTCTGACATGTTTTCCTTGACCTTAGGCGGATGTGATGTGGTTTTGGGCACTCAATGGCTACGCACACTTGGACCCATTTTATGGGATTTTGCTAAACTTTGGATGCAGTTTTCAATCAATGGTACCAAACACACATTGTGGGGCTTATAACCAGGGTCTCTCAGCCTCATCAGTTCACATTGCATGAAAAATATTCTTAAGAAAAGTTCACATGGTGTCATTGCTCAGCTCCATTTCATTTAGATGCAACCTTCAGTAGTCTCAACTACTCCCTTGGATCTTTCATTCCGATGCACCTTTCAGATGCCTTATTTTTCCAAGCTCTTCACTCTTGAGCATGGTGCTTACGACAATGGAATTGAGGTTGTCCTCTTTCAAGATGAACATCCCATTGCCTTCACCGACAAATGCACTTCTGGAAATAATTTATCCACCTCTACATATGAGAAGGAATTATGACTATTTTGCACAGAGTATAGAAGTGGTGGCCATCCCTCTTAGAGAATCCTTTCGGCATCAAGACTGATCACCAAAGTTTGAAATATTTCCTGGAACAATGGGTCTCATCCCCAACACAATAGCAATGGGTTCTCAAACTCAGGGATTATGACTATAAGAAGGCTCTGGACAATATTGCGGTGGATGCTATTTTCCACACATTTGATGCCCATGTTTCTCTTTCAGTTATTTCTATGCATCTTCCAACTCGGTTACACTCTCTTCAGCAAGGCTATGTCAATGAATCCTCATTATCTGAAGTCATCCAACAGTTGGCCAGTAACCCTTCTGTGGTACCGTATTCCTCTTGGGATGGATTTTCTCTGAGATACAAGGGTTTTCTAGTGCTTCCCCAGAGCACAGACCTTAAACATGCGGTCTTTTATGAATTCCATGCTTCTCCATCGACAACGCACTCTGGGTTCATCAAAACATATGAGCTGGTGCGCCGTAACTTCTTTTGGAAGGGGGTGCAACTCGAAATTCAACATATGGTTGCCGAATGTGTTCCTTGTCAGCACCACAAGGGTGAAACTACACTCCATCCATATATCACCTCTTCAATCGCACAAATTTTCATGGCCCAGATATTCCTTCTTCATGGAATCCCTTATTCCATTGTCTCAGACTACAACACAACTTTCACAAGTCATTTTTGCCTCCCTGACACCAAACTGCATATGAGTTTAGTTTATCACCTACCAATAGAGGGTCTGACTACATTCCTCAACAAATATTGGGAAACTTATCTTCGTTGTTTTATCTCTGAAGAACAACATCAGTGGGAACAGTGGCTCCCTCTCGCTGAATGGTGGTACAATAATTCCTACCATACTGCATCTAAAATGACTCCGTATGAAGCAGTCTATTGTCATGCACCTCCAGTACTCCTCCCATCCACCCCCAGCAGTTCACCAGTTCAAGAAATTGACATGGTTCTTCGAAACTGACATCAGATTCTTCACCTCTTGCAGGACAATATTCACCTGACAAGAGCCCGCATGAAACAACAGGCTGATCAACACCGTTCTAAGCGCACTTTTCAAGTCGGTGATATGTTTTTTCTTCATCTACAACATTACAAACAATCCTCCGTAAGGGCGTCAAACACTTGCTCCAAAGATCTCTGGCCCATATCTAGTTCTTCAAAAGATTGGGTATGTTGCTTATAAATTGGCACTTCCTCCTTCTCGCATTCAACAAGTTCTTGGCGCCAACATCAACGCACAAATTGTTTTACTAGAATGGGTTACTGAAGGATCCATCATTTCGAAGTCGGAGGCCATCCTCAATAAGCACACTTGTCAGCTTCTCTCTCGGTCAATCACAAAGGTATTCAATTCAGTGGCCCAGCATGCAACCAGAGGATGCTACATGGGAACCCCTCCTTTAGATTCAACAATTGTTTCCACATCTAAAGCTTTGAGGACAAATCTTTTTCTAAGAGGGAGGGGATGTTAAGAACCTGTGTCAACCCCCCTCTTTATTTTGTTGGTATATTTTTTCGGACGATATGCTTTGTAAGCTGTCCAATTAGTATGATGTATTATCCCACATTCATGGGGAGTAAGTAATAGTTGTTAAGTCGTCCAGTTAATAGGTTTCATTATCCCACATTCATGTGGAGTAATAGTTGTTTAGATTAGACTTAGTATATAAGTATGTGTTGAGGCTATTGAAAGCACCGAAGAGTTATTTTGTATTGAGCTTGCTCAAAGGAGGTTGCCCCCTCGAAGTGGCCCGCGATCAATAAAATATCTTTTGTGCTCCAATATTTTTGCATTCTCATTGTTTATTGTAGGAGGTTCTCCACAGTCACCTCCATATTCTCCACCCAATCCTACAATATGTGGCGAGCCTCCAATGAGTTGGCCGCCACTTGGATATCATGTAGACCACCCACATTTGGGTCATTTATTAATTATTATTATTACTATTATTATTATGATTATTAAGTTCTTTATGATCAATTTATTATTTCCCTCAATTAAATATATGTTGTTTACCGTTGCATTCTCGTCGCGACCATAATTATCAAGGTGCTATGCTTCTCGCATGCCCTTCCAATAATTCCCACATGCGGGGATTTGGTTATGACGACTGAGCCAATGTTACCTTAGTTCACCGACCCTGGGAAGAGCCAGGTGGTTCCTATGGAATAAGGCCAAATCCTTATTGCACCCCTTGTAGTAATAATCTTCGTGAGTGACCGACTCGCGACCTACCCTCACGGCTCATGCATTTGATGAACTGGAGTTTTCCTCACTCTATTACAAGTTCATCGCGTCGTCCAATTTTCTAGCCTTACAGGTATAATATTTTCTGCCCCGTCGCATGATGTGGATCGATTAGCAATCACAATCCCATCACCTGCACATAAAACAACCCGTGCATCATATCTCATAAATAAGATTTCAACTATAACAAAACCATCAATCGACCTCAACTGTCGATTTTTCTCGACTCATCAAGAGTCCATGCATTCCAGTGCATCAAACATATCATAAATCAATCATGCTATATACAAGACTGATATCACCTGCCATAGTCGTCGACTCAACTAGATTATTTTGCATCTTGATGCTTTCTTGCGTTTCATGTACCTGTCTTTCCTGTCACACTCGACGGACCATCAGAGTACACGTTATATAAATTTTGTCAAAACATTATACAACTTTATTCATTGCATGTAAATTCATATGATTTTTCATACATAATTAAAATCATAATATAACAACATACATAATTCGACCAAATGTCGAAATTATTCTCATTGTCATAGTTTACTCCTCAATATGCCAGATAATTCTTCCTAGGTCATATCTCATCAATAATTCCTTGCTTCACAGAAGTTCGGATCATCCTAAATCGAATGCCCTAAAAAAATACATCCATTCAAAGTTATTTTAGATTCCAGAATCCTAAGTAGTTGGGTCATTCATCATAGAACGACCTCAAAGATTAGTTATAATAATCTCAAAAGTCAAGGTAAAAACAAGGTGTTAGAGTCTTCAAAATCTGGAAGTAGTGTTGCTGAACATAACACAATCTTGCACAACATAGGTTATATAGGTATGAACCTAAGGTATTCCTCCAAATACATAGTAACCAGTACAACTCCTACAATGTGAATATATCAACTGAAGTCGAACATGGAAGGAATTCATCAGAATGTCAATGAATGAGTGACGCTGACAACTGAAGCAAAGGGGTTCACCAATAGGGATAGTGAATCCTAAGTTACTATCATAAAAAATCTAGGTCTTCATCTTTAGGAGATGCTGATGAGAAACCATGATGTGAGGAGGAAGACAATGAATCCTTCAACAGATCACAAGAGTAACTACGGAACTGGATGAGGGAAGGTAGACACAAGGAATTATCAGAGATGATAATGATGGGAATCATGATGATTAGATAGAGGTACAGATCCTTGAACAGTGAGAACGACACAGAGATGACCCAAGGAAGTTTTAGACTTTCAAATAGGACAACTATACTTATCTGTCATGTAGGAGACATGATCAGATTCCCCATGTATAAAGGACAAGTGGAGGAGTAAAAAATCGAAGTAATAGCTGAGATGGAAAAGGAAAAATGAGACATGAGTATCATAAAGTTTAGAGATTGCTTTTTTCAAGGATGACATGATGCCACTATTTAGAACCCAAATAGTGAAATTCTTTCTTATATTTCTTGTTAAGTTTTAATGACTCCAATAAAGTCATCTCGAGTCTCTCTTCATTTTTGGCAAGATTGAAGAGGAGAGAGAATAATGCTTGATATGTCACTGATTCATGGATTTTAGGAGCCCAAACTAGTAGATTCTCGTTGGTGTTTTCATAGTTTTGAGAGTCTGAAAAATACTAAGAAGACTCTAGGGGAGTTATTTTTTGTACAATTTAGTCTCCTGAGGCCAGAAAAGTATAAAACAATCCACAGAGGTATTCTCTTAACTCTTGAAGGACTAAGGTATAAATTTTTTGTACTTAGTCAACAAGGTCCAAAAAGGGGTAAATTATCACCATACCGACACACCATCAAAATAAACATACAGCCAGAGTTTACCGAGTGTGAAGGAAGGCAAGATCACTCGAAAAAATCCATCTAATTACAATAAATGGGGCTTACAATAGTAAAATTGATGTTTTGTTTTTTAGGTTTTGCGAACATGACAAAGACATAAAGTACGCTCTGAATCTTTTTCATGTTTGGGCCCATAGCACGCAAAAGAAAAAACTAAGCTCATGCCGGGTGTTCCTTTTCTGTAAATTTAGTCCCTCGGGTCTGGAAAAGAGATAAACATGTGCCTGAAGATACTCTTCTCAATTCCGCAGAAAAGAGAGTATTAATTTCGCATAAATAATCTACATGGTTTGAGAAAGAGACAACTTACCACCAATGTATATGATCATTCAATTATTCTTAACGAGTCTGAACGAACAAGTTTACTCGACTATCCAGTCTGTTTTGAGGAGTGAGACCAGGGCCTAAAGAAAAATCCATAAGGCCGGGGAGCCTTATAATTGGGTATAGCTTGTAAAAAGATGCAAACTAAGGCTCATTCTATCATGAAAAACAACTAAGAAGGATCCCACAAACCTACCTCAACTGTGACATGGGTATTGAAACATAATAAGATGTTCTAAACTAGGGTAACCCATGTAAAGGAGGCCCTATCCATAGAAGAACAATGATGTGTACGAGGTAAAAGTATTTATACATCATAGTCCATGGATGCAAAAGTGATCCTAGGGTTAAACAAAGGATAAGGTGTGAATGTAAAATTGCAAATGAAGACCAAATCCTACCTATATGCGATGGAAAATGACTTTTTGATCATCCATAACCTATTGCAGTTAGTAAAAGACCATGGTATTAGTTCATATATTAAAATACTGATTTTAAACTATAGAAAGTGGGTAAATTTAAAAAAAAAATTACTATAAAAAGTTCAAAACCAAAAATAAACGTACCATTTGGAAGTTTGACTATATTTGGCAATTTTACCTTCAAATTTCAATTGCTCATAGCAGACAATCTAGTGGACCAATTTCAGAACCGCCCGTTGTAGGTTTGTGGTATCTTCCCCTTCTTTCATTTCATCCATTCCATTTTTATTTTTGATGCAAAATTCAGTGGTTTTATGCTTTCCCTAAAATAATCTTGAGGCATTCATGGGTACCCTTCTTTAGACTCGCGAGTGTGAGTTTTATTTACAGGTTTCCTGTAATGCAACCCATGTGTTCTTCGCGCTGTGAAGAAAGCACAGTCGTGAATACTGTGCGAGATCGATTTTTTCAAAAATAATGAATGCAAAAGAGATTTTGATGGGAAGGATAATGTTGTTTGGAAAGAAAACATGGTTCTGGAGTGGAAAGAAAGCGAGCACTGAGGAAATGGATTGAGATTCCATGCAGGATATTCCCACTTTACAAGCTTTACAAAGAAGTGGTTTCTTAAATTTTTATTGTACCTCGAATATGTGTTCCTATAACACCCCGTTTTGACCCTGTTTGCATTAAATATATATGATGTAAATATTCTACGGAATCATGGAAAGGAGCTCAAGGCCAAGGTCCTGCCATTGATTGATGTTTTGTGTATAGGTGATCAAGGTTGATGCCTACGGTTTATGGTTCTAAGTCAAGCACAATATATAATTTTGGACATCATATAAATATGCAATTTAATTAAAAACCCACAACCAACTATGTCAACGCAACAAATAATGAGATGGGGGCATGATTTCCTAAGGAACATGGAGGGGGAATGTTTAACGTTGAGCTTTTGGGAAAAATCCATGTGTCAAAAGAAAACACCCAAAAACATATTCCCATTCCCTCAGGAAATCACATTTTCATCTTCCCTCATGTTGTGGGGAGCGACGGGACGTTTTCATTATCCACCCTTCCCGTTTTCAGTTTTGGTTTTTTCTCATTGTGCATTCCTAGTCCATCATCTGTCTCTCACCGAAACGTTGTGGTCCATTATGATTGTTCTCTATTCCATTCTTTTCATGCGCTCGTGCTGCTTGCAGAACTATGTTTTTTTCTAGGTTGTTCACCTGTTGTTACCATCCTAAGTGTTGTTGTGTAATGGTATCCTCTATCACAGAGTGAGTGGAAGTTTGTTTTGATGTATTGACATTGTGGTCTACTGTGTATGCATATTTTTTCCTTGGTTTGAACTGGTTTGGAGTGGAATTGGGTCTGAACTAGCTTGATAAACCTAGTGTAGGAAGGAGACTCACAAATAGATACAGAGGGGATGGTTTTCTTCTTTGCACACCTTGAAAAACACTGGAAGGGAAGGCATATATTGAGGGATTGTGAAGCATAGAAGGGGATTCTTCCTTGTGTTGGGTGTGTATATGTTTTAGGATCCAAGCCCGATTTAGTGCAGGTGTCCATAGCTCGGTGGTTGAGCTCACTAGCTTAGCAGTTCAAGTTTTATAGCTCCTTTGCAGCCTAACAAATCCCTCTGTTAGTTGGCTTGGATGAACCTTCATGTGAGTGTTGGCTTGACTGACTGCAGTATGATAAACCCAGCACTATATTGGCTTGTTTGTGTGCAGCCTCATAAACCCAATTGTGTTGGATTGGATGAGTTTTATTGTATCCTTGGCTATGTGTGAGTCTGCTAGTGTTACCTTATTCCCTGTGGGAATCATGCCCAACTCGGGGGTGGGAATGTTGCTGAGAGATTGATGAGTGCACTGGCCTATGGTTGGGTGGAACGTTGTAGCAACGTAGATGGTTGCGGGACAAAATTCTTTCAAAGATAAGTATCCCTGTGTTAATCTCTTCATTTTCATTCACTTGAAGTAATACGATGAACATGTTTAATGTGTTGAATGGATGAATTGCTTCCGCTATATAATTACCATTGTATGCATCTGTGTATGTTTCTTTCAATAAATTTTTAAATTAAGTTATGGGGCTTAGATGGACAGATTGGTGATGGCCTGAATGATCAAATATGTCCAATACTTCTGTTAAAAGGCCAGTTTTCCTTCCGCAACTCTTAATTCTGCAAGTTGCGGGATGCGGGATGCGGAAACGACCTTTTGTAAACTTTGTTCCCCATAGATTTTCCTTCTACAACTCTCATTTATGCATGTGGGATGTGGCTTCGCGATCTCTATTTCTGCAGCTGATTATTTCCGCAACAATGTTTCCGCATGTGGGATGCGGGATGCGGGATCGCGATTTCCATGCAGATCTCCATCCACAACTCTCCTTCCCACAATGGTCTATTCCGCACGTGGGATCATAATTTCCATATTTCCCAATTCCGCAAACTCAATATTTCCACACCATTGATTCTTGTGGGTTGATTCTTAGCCATTGATCTGTTTCCAAATGCAGAACAGACTGTGACTGTCGATTTTCATCGCGATCTTTCTCCGTCATTTGATCTCCTCTGATATTTTTCTTCGTAGATCGTCGAATGAATCATTGACAGGATCAATTTCTCTACTATTGGGAAGTAAGAGAATTTACGCATAGTTGAATAGATTGAACTTCAATATGGATGCTCCTGCAATAGTCAGAGCGAGTAGTCATGGTCACATTTATCTTCTAAGGAGGGAGGGGACGTGACAGTGTGGTATCAGAGCTACTAGCTGCATCTCTAGGGCCTAAATGGGATAAGTTGAATAGTTAATAGAGTTGTTGGTAAAAGGTTTCAAAATAGTGTTAGCTGCATAACAAGGAAAAATTCCATGGGTAGTGGGTAAGTGGTTTCAATTTTGAAATTATCTAACAATTTTGTTTATTAACACATTTTGCAGAATTATAGTCACCCTCAAAGGGAAGCATTTTGGATAGTGCAGTTCGGTAAAGATGATTTGGATAAGCCATGAGAACCGACATGTGTGATGATGCACAGATCCCCAATGAATACGAGGAAGATGCTATGGGGGAAAATGTTTGAATTGGAAATGTTGAGACAGAGTCTGATGGGAGGAGGTTTCAAGATACTCTCCCAGATTTTTCTGCCACCATGAGAAGCCTAAGGGTGGAGATGCAAAGTCACAGGGTAGACAATGAAATATTGTTTGAGGCACTGGAGGAGAAGAATCAATTGAATGCAACCATGCTACAAAGTCTGGCAGACATTCATAGGTGGCTGAATTCTAGGGACCAGACAGTGAGACCATAAGGAAGTAAGAGCACTGCTAGAGGAAGAAAGAGATCTCCTAGTGGGTCATCTGGATCTGAAGGATCTACTGGTGGTTCAAGTTCTTATTCTCATGACAATAATAGAAATATGCACTACTAGAACCATTCATGTGATGAATTTAAGAAGGAAAGGCCTCCTACCTTCAATGGTGAGATAAAGAATGGTCAAGAAGCTAAATCTTGGCCTCTTGGGATGAGTGTAACACCCCAGTTTTGACCCAATTGCATTAATGTATATGATGTAAATATTATATCAAATCATGACAAAGAGCTCAAGGCCAAGGCCCTATCATTGATTAATGTTTGGTATATAGGAGATCATGGTTGATGCATATGGTTTCTGTGCTGAGTTAAGCACGTTTGTAAACGTCATGTAATTATGCAAATTAATGAAAACCCACATCTAGCTATGTCAATGCAACGAATAATGAGATGGGGAAATGATTTTCCTAAGGATGAGGGGGTGCGAATGTTAACCTTGAGCCAGTTTGGGGAAGATCCATGTGTCATGGGGAGAACCTATTAGAACTGTAAAGTACCCTCTTTCTTGTCTTCTCTTCCCAACCATTTATTCTTCCAGAAGGTGGTTCAAGTAATTATTGCTTGGAAGGGGAAGAGTATGGGCAATTTTGAATTGGGCAGAGCACCTAGTTTTGGGATGTCATGTCTTTCTTGCATGGAAAAGAAAACACCAGAACCGTATGGCAGTTCTGACCCATGCGTTCACGTTTTGGATTTACTCTCACATTGGAGAGCGGTGGGATGTGCAGGTTCATTTGGCATTCATCATTCACCACCATCTTCATTTTTCCGGAAGGAGTGACATTGTGGTAGAAGCGAAGCTCCATCTGTGTGTATCCTTCGCATTCTATGAGTGTCTTTCCCTTGGAAATACTGTGATTGCTGTGTTGCAGCGTGACTTAAACTATAGAGTGTATGAGACCCTATTAGTCTTGTTCCAGAGTAAGCCTGTGTTGTGAAGTCTCCTTGTGGTTGTTGTGTTGTGCACCCTGGTTTGGGTATGAACTATGTTCAAGACTTAGGAATGGGAGAGACGTAGAATGGGCTTGATAAACCTAGTGTGGAACCTCATGATAAGATAAGAGTGGCTGGTAGACCTGCTATGCACATCCCGAAGAGCACTAGAAGGGAAGGTGTATCCTGAGGGACTGTGGAGCAGAGAAGGGGAACATTCCTTGTGTTGGGTGTGTAGGAAGTAGGGAAGCCAGGCCAGATAGGTCTTGTGAAGGTGTTCTTAGCTCTACAGATGAGCTCACTAGTGTAGCAGTTCTTCCTTCCCATTGCGTTGGAAGCCTGATAAACCGAACTAGAAATATGGCTTGGATGGTAGCCTGATAAACCCATCTGTTGGCTTGGCTATGTCTTGTTGTGTTTGACCTGGTGAGTAACCTTTGGTTGGATAGTCTGATAAACCGAACTGCGAATGCTAACTTGGCTAGTTATCCTGACAAACCTAGCAGTGAAATGGCTTGACTGTGAACAGTCTGATAAACCCATCTGTTGGCTTGACTGGTCCTTAAAGGTGAATGTTGGATTGACTGTGTTCAGTCTGTGAAACCCAACTGTGATATGGCTTGGCTAAGTGACCTATGAAACCCATCTGTTAGGATACCATTTCCCTTACATCCTGATAAACCCAACTGTGTTTTCTTGGCCGAGTGTTATTGCACCTTGGCTATGTATGAGTTTGCTAGTGTTCCCTTATTCCTTGAGGAAATCATGCCCAACTCGGGGGTGGAAGTGTTGCTAAGAGACTAAGGAGCACATTGGCCCATGGTTGGGAGGAACGTTGCAGTGACATAGCTGGTTGCGGGACAAGTTCTGTTCAAGATAAGTGTTCTTGTCTATGTTATTCTCTGCAATTGTATTTCTTGTTTTGCAAATTTCTTGATGGAATGTGATGAACATATTGCTATGTTGAATTGATGCATTGTTCCTTTGAATAACTACAAGTATAGGCATCTATGTATGTTTTTCCATCAATGCATTTCTAACTAAGTTACAGGGTAGATTGGCCAGATCGGTAATGGCCTGGATGATCATATCGATCCAAGAATTTAGTGGAAAAACTGAGTTTCCTGTTAGAAATACCTCTTTGTGAAAAATTGCAGGTTTGTAGTATGCGGAATGTCATTTTGAAGGTTTTGGTTTCCACAGATTTCCCTTCCGCAACTTCCTCTTTGCAACTTGCAGATGCAGGATGCGGGATCACGGTGTCGCGATTTCGATAATTTCCAGTTCCGCCATTCAAATCTCTGTGCCTTTTATCTTCGCGAGATGATTCTCCACCGTTGATCTGTTTCCGATGCGGGATGCGGGATGCAGGCTGTAGGAAGTGAGGTTGTAAGTTTTGTAACTTTTCGACCCCGCAACTTGGGATTTCCGCACCGTTGATTTTTGTGGGTGGATTCTGAACCGTTGATTTGGTTCCAGTCTGTGGGATCATTTATGATCGTTGATTTTCATCGCGTTTTCTCTCTGCCGTCCGATCTCCTTTGAGATATTTCCTTGCATATTGTTGAACTGATCCATGGAAGATGGGAGGGGGGGCATGACAGCGTTGGAAATGTTGAGATGTGGTTCATGACCATGCCTTGTGTTTTGATGAACAGTGAAGGTTCTCGATGAAATTTTTATCTTCCGCATGATATCAGGGTATGGGTAGGTGACAACGTGGTATCAGAGCTGCGAGTTGCATAATTGGCCCTAGATGGGCCAAAATGCAGTCAAGAATACCCTCTAATACCAATTTGTAGTACACTACAATGTGGTATCCATGATGCGGGTTGCTGCATTGGGCCTGGATGGGCCGGGAATTAGTTAACTAGAGCTGTCGGTTACATCATTGGGCTTAGATAGGCCAGGTGACAGTAAGTAAATGGTTTTGATTTTGAATTACTTTGTGTCTAACAAATGGTGTTGATAAAACATTTTGTAGAGTCATAGTATATTTGGGAAAGTAAGTTGTGGTTTAGTCTTTAGAACCCATGACGTATATGATGCTTGGGACTCCTGCGAGCATGTGTGAGATGCCATGGGGGAAAATTTCTGAATTGGAAATGATGACATAGAGTCTAATGGAAGGAGATTCCAAGAGATGCCTCCAGACATTGCAGCCACCATGAGAAGCCTGATTAAAGCTCAGGAAGAGCAACATCAGTTGAATGCTACTATGTTGCAGAGTTTGATAGACTTGCAAAGAAATATAGACTCTGGATAGAGTACAGTAAAACTCAAAGGAAGTAAGAGCAGTACCAGAAGAGGAATAAGGAATGCTAGTAGATCATCTGACTCAGAAAAAGCAAGTGGAGATTCAATCTCTTCTTCTTGCAAGGGAAAGAGAAATAGGCACCATAGGGATTTCTCTCGGGATGAATTTAAGAAGGCTAAACCTCCTATGTTTGATGGCGAGGTAAAGACTGGACAAGAAGCTGAAGCTTGGATTCTTGGGATAAAGAAGTACTTCCAAGTTTAGGATTATTTTGGGAACATGAAGGCAAGGGTTTCCATATTTAGTTTGAATGGAAGGGAATCCATCTGGTGGGAGAACTTCAAGCAAGTAAGGAGGATCAATGAAAGAAGACTTAAGTGGAAATGGTTCCAAAAGTATTTCAAGCAGAAATACCTCTATGACAGGTACTATGATGACAAGATCAAAGAATTCCATGAGATGATATTGGGACAATAGACCATGGAAGAATATGCGAACAAGTTCCTGGAATTGTTGAGATATGTTAGGTACATCAAAGATGAAAAAGTGAAAATTCATCATTTCCTAAGGGGATTTCCTCAATCTTACAAAGACAAAATTGAGTTTTATGAGCCTAGAACTCTTGAAGAAGCAATTAGGAAGGCTAAGTATTGCTATGAGAAAAGCAAAGGAAAACCTGATTACCATAAGTCATCGAAAGACAAGGAGAATGAAAAGTTTGACCAAAGGAAGAAAGGTTTCAAACCTTCTAGCTTCAGAAATCAGCAGAAGCAGCTAGCTAGAGTGGTGGGAGAAAATCCAAGAGATCCACGGTAGATCAGAGAACCACTCCAATGTTGGATATGTGGAGGACCCCACATGTGCAGGAATCCTCCACTTGAGAATGAGAGTGCAAGGCCAGCTTACAAAATTCAAGAAGCATAAACAGTGGGTCAAGTAGCAAGGGCCATCCCTAGAATTTATGCAGCACTGTAGGACCGCCAAGCAGACCACTAGTCAACTGTGGTTGAAGTTGCAGGTAAGATTGTTGAGAAATCTATTTCTATCTTGATTGACCTTGGTTCTACTCATAGTTACATTACTCCTAGAGTAGTGGATATTTTTTCCTTTAAGAAAGTAAAACATAGAAAATCTTGGTTAGTTCATCTAGCCACTGCGACTAAGAGGAAGGTTAGAGAAGCGGTAGAGAAGTGTCCATTAGTGATGAATGGATTGGTCACCTGTGTAGATATGAATGTTCTACCCCTTGGTTCCTATGATGTTCTCATTGGAATGGATTGGTTAGAAGCTCACCGAGTAAATATTGACTGTTATAAGAAGGATTTTGAGTGCTTGGAAGAAGAAGGAAACTCAAGGATTGTGAAAGGCATTCCAAAGGTGATTTCTATGAGGTAGGTTTCAGCAATGCAGTTGAAGAAGTTCTGTAGGAAAGGTTTTCAGTTATATGTAGCTCATATTTTAGAGGCACTAGAGAATGAAACTCCTAGGTTGGAGGACTTTCATGTGTTGCAGGAATTCAGGGATGTGTTTCCTTATGAGATTCTAGGGCTTCCTCCAAAGAGGGACATGATTTCACAATTGAACTTGTGCCAAGAGAAGCAGCTATGTCCAAGAAACCCTATAGAATGACAACACCAAAAATGTTAGAGTTGAAGATGCAACTGCAAGAGTTGTTGGAAAAGAAGTATATCAGACCTAGTGTGTCTCCCCGGGGAGCACCAATTCTGTTTGTAAAGAAGAAAGATGGTACACTCAGGTTGTGTATTGATTACAGACAGCTAAAAAAAGTCACAGTAAAGAATAAACATCCTTTTCCTAGGATTGGTGACCTATTTGATCAAATGAGAGGAGCAAAGGTATTTTCCAATATTGACTTGAGGTCGGGTTACCATCAGGTGAGAATCAAGGATGAAGACATTCATAAGACAACCTTCAGAACAAGGTATGGAAAGTATGAGTTTGTAGTGGTACCATTTGGTCTCACAAATGCACCAGCTACATTTATGTGACTTATGAATAGTGTCTTCAAAAGGTATTTGGACAAGTTTGTTCTTTTTTTCCTTGATGACATTCATGTTTACTCCAAGAATGAGTAAGAACATGAAAGCATTTGAGATTGACATTGCAATTTCTTGGGGAGCATCGGTTGTATGCAAAGCTGAGCAAGTGTGACTTCTATAGAGATAGAATTCAGTATTTGGGTCACATTATCTCAGAGGAGGGTATATCTATGGACCCTGAAAAGATTGAAGCCATTATGAATTGGCCTACTCCAAGAAATGTGACAGATGTGAGATATTTTATGGAACTTGCAGGATACTATAGGAGATTCATTGAAGGATTCTCCAAGGTTGCACATGCCATTATTTCCTTGCAAAGGAAGGGCATTAAGTTTGAATGGATAGTGAAGTGTGAAGAAAGCTTCTAGCGGTTGAAGAATATTCTCTCCAGTGCACTGGTTTTGAAAGTTGTAGACCAGAGAAATATTTTGTGGTGTGTATTGATGCATGTGGTCAAGGGCTTGGATGAGTCCTTATGCAAGACAACCACGTGATATGTTATGAGTCCAGAAAGTTAAAGGATCATGAGAAGAACTATGCTACTCATGATCTGGAACTTGCAACCATAGTATATGCTCTCAAGATGTGGAGGCATTACTTGATGGGAAGAAGATTTAAGTTAAGGACAGACCATTGCGTTCTGAATTATTTATTTGATCATCCTACTCTAAATGCTAGGCAAGCCAGATGGCTGGAGTTTTTATGTGAGTTTGATTTTGAAATTAAACACATAAAAGGAAAAGAGAATAAGGTAGTTGATGCACTAAGAAGGAAGGTGCAGGAAATGCATGTGGCATCTCTTAGTATTTGCCAATCAGATTTGAGGCAATAGATTGTTAATCATACTACTGGAGATGAAATCTATGTGAAAGTAAAAGATAAATTGCAGCAGTAAAGTCTTGAGAAGAGATACAAGGGATATAAAATGGAAGAAGATGGACTTCTTACTTGTAAAGGCAAGAATTTACATTCCAAATATAACAGATTTGAGGAGAGTTGTTATGGGTGAGATCCTTCAAGCTCCATATTTTGGTCAACTAGGATATCAGAAGACAATTGCTACTGTCAGAAAGCAGTACTATTGGCCAGGAATGAAAAAGGACATGGATGAATATATTTTAAGGTGCATGAAATGTCAGCAGGTAAAGGTTGAGCATCAACACCCTGCGGGTTTGTTGCAACCTTTTCCAGTTCTAGAATGGAAATGGGAAGTTATTTCCATGGATTTTATTATAGGATTGCCAATGACTTGGATACAACATGATTCTATCATGGTTGTGGTGGACAAGTTGACAAAGGCAGCACATTTTATACCGGTTAAGTCTACGCATAAGACTGATGACATTGCAAAGATATTCATGAAGGAGATTTTCAAATTGCATGGATTGCCAAAGGCAATAGTCTCTGACAGAGATGTCAAGTTCACTTCCAATTTTTGGAAGGGGTTGTTTGTGGATTTGGGTACAAAGATGAACTTCAACAATGCTTACCATCCTCAGATTGAGGGGAAGATAGAGAGGGTAAACCAAGTGCTGGAAGACATGCTTCGCATGTACATGATGGACAAACCAACAAAGTGGGAAGATTATTTACACTTGGCAGAGTTTTCCTATAATAATGGACAACAAGCATCCTTGAGGATGAGTCCATATGAATCTTTGTATGGCAGGAGATGTAGAACACCAGTGACTTGGGATAATCCAGTGAACAGGGTTGTGCTTGGTCCATAAATGCTCAAGAAAATGGAGCAAGAGGTTGTAAATATCAGGCAAAATCTGAATGCAGCCCAAGACAGACAGAAAAGCTATGCTGATAAGCATAGGGTGAATAGAGAGTTCAGCATTGGGGATCATGTTTACCTCAAAGTGAGGGAAAAGAAGAGTTCCTTGAGGCTTGGGAGTTGTGCCAAGCTGTCACCAAGATATTGTGGGCTGTTTGAAGTGCTTGAAAGGATAGGTCCAATTGCATATAGACTTGCATTTCCTGGTAGCACTAGGGCTCATGATGTTTTTCATTCTTCTTTTCTTAAGAAATATATACATGAACCTAACCATGTGATAAATTGGGATGTGATTTAGGTGGAAGCTGAGGGAGAGTTATGAATCGATCCAATGTGCATCCTCTACAGGAAGGTTGCCATGCTCCAGAACCGAGCCATAGGACAAATAAAGGTGTAGCGGGAGCACTACGGTCCTGAAGAGGCCACATGGGAGTTGGAGGATGCCATGCGATTGGCACATCCATTTTTTTTCAATTCTGTGGAGCATTGAGGCAATGCCAGTGTATCATTTTGTTCAATTTTATAAAGCACTGAGGACAGTGCTATTGAAGGGGGAGGGGAATGTAAAACCCTAGTTTTGAACCTGTTGCATTAATGTATATGATGTAAATATTATATCGAATCAGGACAAGGAGCTCAAGGCCAAGGCCCTGTCATTGATTAATGCTTGGTATATAGGAGATCATGGTTGATTCCTATGGTTTCTGTGCTGAGTCAAGAAAATTTGTAAGCATCATGTAAATATGCAAATTAATGAAAACCCACATCCAAATATGTCAATGCAATGAATAATGAGATGGGGGCATGATTTTCCTAAGGATGAGGGGGTGGGAATGTTAAACTTGAGCCAGTTTGGGGAAAAGACACGTGTCATGGGGAGAACCCATCAGAACTATCAACGACCCTCTTTCTTGTCTTCTCTTCCCAACCATTTATTCTGCTAGAAGGTGGTTGAGGTAGTTATTGCTTGGAAGGGGAAGAGTATGGGAAATTTCAAATTGGGTAGAGCACCCAGTTTTGGGCTGTTGTGTTTTGCTTGCATGGAAAAGAAAACACCAGAACCATATGCCATTTCTAACCCATGCGTTCACGTTTTGGATTTATTCTCACTTTGGAGAGCGGCGGAACATGCAGGTTCATTTGGCATTCATCATTCACCACCATCTTCATTTTTCTGGAAGGAGTGACATTGTGGTAGTAGCGAATCTCCATATTTGTGTATCCTTCGCATTCTATGAGTGTCTTTCCCTTGGAAATATTGTGATTCCTGTGTTGCAACATGAATTAAACTACAGAGTGTATGAGTTCCAGAGTAAGCCTGTGTTGTGAAGTCTCCTTGTGGTTTTTGTGTTGTGCACCTTGGTTTGGGTCTGAACTATGTTCAAGAATTAGGAATGGAAGAGATGTAGAATGGGCTTGATAAACCTAGTGTGGAACCTCACGATAAGATAAGAGTGGTTGGTAAACCTGCTATGCACATCCTGAAGAGCACTGGAAGGGAAGGAGTAGCCGGAGGGACTGTGGAGCAGAGAAGGGGAAAATTCCTTGTGTTGGGTGTGTAGGCAGTAGGGAATCCAAGCCAAATAGGTATTGTGAAGGTTTTCTTAGCTCTGTAGATGAGCTCACTAGCTTAGCAGTTCTTCCTACCCATTTCCTTGGAAGCCTGATAAACCCAACTGGAAATATGGCTTGGCTGGTAGCCTGATAAACCCATCTATTGGCTTGGCTGTGTCTTGTTATATTTGACCTAGTGAGTAACCTTTGCTTGGACATCCTGATAGACCCAACTGCGAATGATGTCTTGGCTAGTTAGCCTGACAAACCTAGCAGTGAGATGGCTTGACTGTGAACAGTCTGATAAACCCATCTGTTGGCTTGGATGGTCCTTAAAGGTGAATGTTTGCTTGAATGTGTTTAGTCTATGAAACCCAATTGTGATATGGATTTGATAAGTGGCCTGTGAAACCCATCTGTTGGGATACCATTTCCCTTACAGCCTGATAAACCCAACTGTGTTTGCTTGGCTAAGTGTTATTACACCTTGGCTCTGTATAAGTTTGCTAGTGTTCCCTTATTCCTTGAGGAAATCATGCCCAGCTCAGGGGTGGAAGTGTTGCTGAGAGACTAAGGATCACACTGTCCTATGGTTGGGAGGAATGTTGCAGTGACATAGCTGGTTGCGGGACAAGTTCTATTCAAGATAAGTGTTCTTTTCTATGTTGTCATGTTATTATCTACAATTGTATTTCTTGTTTTTCAAATTGCTTGATGGAATGTGATGAACACATTGCTATGTTGAATTGATGCATTGTTCCTTTGAATAACTGCAAGTATAGGCATCTATGTATGTTTTTCCATCAATACATTTTGAACTAAGTTGCAGCGTAGATTGGCCAGATCGGTAATGGCCTGAATGATAAGATCAATTCAAGAATTCAATGGAAAACCTGAGTTTCCTTTTAGAAATACTTCTTTGCACAAAATTGCAGATTTGCGGGATGCGGGATGCGGAATGCTGTTTCACAGGTTTTGGTTTCATAGATTTCCCTTTTGCAACTTCCTCTTGCACACCTTGCGGGATGCGGGATCGTGGTGTCATGATTTCCATAATTCCCAATCCCTCCATTGAAATCTCTGCGCCGTCGATATTCACGGGATGATTCTCCACCGGTGATCTATTTCTGATGCAGGATGCGGGAAGTGAGGTTGCAAGTTTTGTAACTTTTCGACTCCGCATCTTGGGATTTACGCACCGTTGATTTTTGTGGGTGGATTCTAAACCATTGATTGGGTTCCAGTCTGCGGGATCGTTTATGATCATTGATTTTCGTCGCGTTTTCTCTCCGCCGTCCTATCTCCTCTGATATCTTTCCTTGCAGATTGTCGAACTAATCTAAGGAGGATGGGAGGGAGTGTGATAGTGTTGGAAATGTTGAGATGTGGTTCATGGCCATGCCCTATGTCTCAATGAACAATGAAGGTTCTCGATGAAATTTTAATTCCGCATGATAATGGGGTATGGGTACGTGACAATGGGGAAATATTTCCAAGTTTAAGACTATTCAGGAAATATGAAGGCTAGAGTAGCCATCTTCAATTTGATTGGAAGAGCATCCATATGGTGGGAGCACTTCAGGAAAGTGAAAAAGATTAATGAAAGGAATATTGAGTGGAAACAACTCCAGAAGTATTTCAAGTAGAAGTACCTCTCTAATAGGTATTATGATGATAAGATCAAAGAGTTCCATGAGCTGAGATTGGGATAGCAGACCATGGAAGAGTATGCAAACATGTTCTTGAAGCTGCTGAGGTATGTGAAGTACATCAAATATGAAAAACTAAAAATCCATCATTTTCTGAGTGCATAGCCTTAGTCTTACAAAGACAAAATTGAGTTTTATGAACCTAGAACTTTGGAAGAAGTGATAAGGAAATTTAAGTATTGCTATGAGCAAAGCAAAGGAAAACCTGACTATCATAAGACATGGAAGGACAAGAATAATGAAAAGTTTGACCAAAGGAAGAAAGGTTTCAAACCTTCTAACTTAAGGAATCAGCAAAAGCAGCCATCCCAGGTTGAGAAGCCGCCAGCTAGAGTGGTGGGAGAAGAGCCAATAGATCCACAAAAGAATAGAGCACCACTCCAATGTTGGAAATGTGGAGGACCCCACATGCGTAGGTATTGTTCACTTGAGAATGAGAATGCAAGGCCAACTTACAACATTCAAGAGGTAGAAATAGTGGGTCAACGTAGCAAGGGTCATCCCTAGAATCTATGCAGCACTAGAGGACCACCAGGAAAATCACCAGTCAACTGTGGTTGAAGTTGTAGGTAAGATTGTTGAGTAAAGTGTTTCTATTTTGATTGAACCTGGTTCTACTCATAGTTACATTGATCCTAGAGTAGTGGAGATTTATGCTTTTAAGAAAGTAAAGCATAACAAATCATGGCTATTTCAGCTAGCCACTGGAACTAAGAGAAAGGTTAGTGAATGTTAACTTTTCATATGCTTAGCTAAGACATCATTACTTCATTTCATTTTCATAACAAAAGCATATAAATAGGATCACTGAAATATAGACAAGCACAACCATACAAAAGGAACACAAAGATTTATCCTGGGAAAACCCTAAAGGAAAAAACCCAGCAAAAGCTTCCTCAATATAGATGCCCCAAAAAGATAAAAAATAAAACCAACAAGGAGAACAGAGCCTGATCCTCCTCCTTCTCTAGCTACTTCTCTTCTCCACTAATGTGCTACACAAGTGAGAGTGTGTGTGTCTCAAATGAGGAGCACCACACCTCTATTTATATTCATCCGTTCACTTGAATTAACTCATCCGACATGTAGGCTCGAGTTAATCATGTAGGCTCGAGTTACACATGTAGGCTCAAGCAACCACACTGGGGTGCTAATGACCCACATTTTAAAATAAAGGGGACAAACTCATGACTCTTATTAGTTCTTTCGATTAGAAGCATCAGGGTACAAGATAATACAAATGGTTCTCCCGGTAGGACCATCAGGGACCACAAAAGATACATATAGAATATTCTTTGAAGTTACAATATTTCAACACTCCCCCTTCACGATAAGGGTATTCTACAACAACATCAACAACAACAATAGTAGGAGAGGAAATCATCAACATCATCAGGGTAACACATCTATAAATCATTGGAAGCTTTTCAACATCATATAGTCTTCGTCTTCAATATTTGATGACAACAACTCTTTAGTCAACATCAGCATCTTTTGACCTTTTGATCAGCAACATCTTCAACACTTTGATCTTTCGATCAGCAACATCTTCAGCAACATCTTTAGCACTTAGACCTTTCGATCAGCAGCAACATCTTCAGCACATTTACCTTTCGATCAACAACATCTTCGGCACTTTGACCTTTCGATCAGCAACATTTTCAGCAACATCTTCAACACTTTGACCTTTCGATCAGCAGCAATATCTTCAGCACTTTGACCTTTTGATCATCACCAATATCTTCCGCATTTTGATCAGCAATATCTTCAGCACTTTGATCTTTCGATCAACAAAGACATCTTTAGCATTTTGACCTTTCGATCAGCAAAGACATCTTTAGCATTTTGACCTTTCGATGAGAAACATCATCACATTCTGATTAGTAACATCGTGATCAGCATCATTATCATACTTCAACTCTCGAACAGAATCATCATCATCATATTCTGATCTTTTGATCAGTATGTCGTCATCATCACATACTGATCATCATCATCGTCACACTCTGATATTTTGATCAGTACATCATCATCATCATACTCTTGATTGTTCAATTAGTACATCATCATCATACTCTGATATTTTGATCAGTACATCATCATCATCATAAAAACATCATCATCATGAAAACATCAACATCATCAAAACATCATTATGATCAAAACATTCAACATCATCAAAACATCAAAATATCATCATCATCACACTCTGATCTTTCGATCAGTACATCATCATCATCATAAAATCATTATCATCAAAACATCAACATCATTATCATCAAAACATCAACATCATCATCATCAAAACATCAACATGATCCTTCCTTTTGGAATTATGGGATCAACATGTCTGTGGTACTCAGACGATCCTTCCTGTAGGAATTATGGGATTTAGGTCTTTACGGAGTTACTAACGATCCTTCCTTTCGGAATTACGGGATCAACACATTTGTGGAGCTCAGACGATCCTTCCTTTTGGAATTACAAGATCAAGTCTTTACGAAGCTACTAACGATCCTCCTTTTCGGAATTATGGGATTTAGGTCTTTACGGAGTTGCTAACGATCCTTCCTTTCAGAATTACGGGATCAACACATTTGTGGAACTCAGACAATCCTTCCTATTGGAATTATGAGATCAACACATCTATGGAACTCAGACAATCCTTCCTGTTGGAATTACAGGATCAAGTCTTTATGGAGCTACCAACGATCCTTCCTTTTGGAATTACGGGATTTAGGTCTTTACGGAGTTACTAACGATCCTTCCTTTCGGAATTACGGGATCAACACATCTGTGGAACTCAGACAATCCTTCCTATTGGAATTATAGGATCAAGTCAATGATCCTTCCTTTCGGAATTATGGGATTTAGGTCTTTACGGAGTTACTAATGATCCTTCCTTTCGGAATTACGGGATCAACACAGTTGTGGACCTCAGACAATCCTTCCTCTAGGAATTACGGGATCAACACACGTTCTCGAGTACTAAAGTCACCGGATCCATTCTGAACCGAAGTTCAAGGATGATACAATACTACCACATTCATGGGGACCGAGATCTCTGGATACATTTTGAACCGAGGTTCAGGGATGATGCAATCCTGCCACCTTCTCGATGACCGAAGTTCACCGGATCCGTTCTGAACCGAAATTCAAGGATGATACAATCCTGCTACATTCTCGATGACCGAGGTCACCGGATCACTTCTGGACATATGTCCCAGGATGATACAATCCCTCTTCATTCTCGAAGACCAAGGTCTCCAGATCACTTCTGGACATATGTCCCAGGATGATACAATCCCTCTTCAACATCACTACTCCCCCTTTCGAGGAAGGTCTTTCCGAACAATACCAAGCTTGTCTCGAAATGTTCGAACTTTACTCAAGACAGAGGCTTCTTCAGCACATCATCATCCAAACCATCATCATCTACATCTTCAGCATGTAAATACTAAACTATCACCATCTGTATCTCCAGTATGTGAATACTGAAAGCATCGTCACCTCTATATTCAGTATAGAAATACAGAATCACCATCATCTGCATTTACAATATGTAAATACTGAAACATCGTCTATATCTTCAGTCTGGGAATGCTGAAGTCATCATCATCTCTATATTCAGTATAGAAATACTGAATCACCATCATATGCATCTACAGTATGTAAATACTGAAACATCATCATCTACATCTTATCTCGTATGTAGAAATACCGGATTTCTATGTGTTACAACGGAACACAGGGTTCTCTATAATCACAAATTTGGTTATCACATAGAATCACTGTAGTATCCATCTTCAGGTCAAAGATACCTGATATCAGCTTCCGAAGCCATATGGCTTCACAACTTAGTAGAGCAATCTGCTATGTATTATGCTTCAGCCGTGCTACGAGAAACACTGGACTGTTTCCTACTAAACCATGAACTCATAGCAAACCCCAAACAAAAGCATCTACTTGATGTGATTTCCTGTCTGAGATACTTCCAACCCAATATGCATCTGTGTAGCCATACAATCTATACTCATGGCTACCATCATACTATATACCAAAGTCTATAGTCTCTTTTAGATATCTCATCACATGTTTTGCGGCTATCAGGTGAACCCATCTAGGTTGAACTAGATATTGACTCAAGGTGTTCACAGCAAAACAAATGTCTGGTCCAATGATCTGTCTTTATTGAGTCACATCCACTAACTCTGATGAGTCATCAGCTAACAACTTTAGGTTGGAATCCATGGGTGTGGCCATGAATTTGCATTCCAACATATTGAATCTCTTCAATATCTCTACTGCATACTTTCCCTAGTTGAGAAAGATTCCTTCTGCTAGTTGCTTTCCACAATCTGTTTCTCATTCCCTGTCAAGAATAAGTCATCCACATATAGTAATAGTATGACAGGTTCATCTTCTACAACCTTGTAGTAAAGGTTAGAATTGACTTTACTCTTGGAAAAGCCCTTGCTCATCAATAAACTATCTATTCTTCCATACCAAGCTCTGGGATCTTGGTTCAGGCCATAGAGGGCCTTCTTCAACTTGCATACTTGATTCCATCTATCTTCAACTTCAAATCCTCGTGACTATTCGATGTAAAAATCTTCCTCAATCATACCATTAAGGAAGACTTGTCTTTAATTCAGCATGGAAGAAACTACCATGATAGTTCTGAAGGAAGTGTACCTTGCTTCCTGGAGTAAGTGTCTCTTCAGAATTAATTCCCTCTTTCTGATAGAAACCACAAGTCTTTCCTTACTTCTATCAACAACATATTTTATCTTACAAATCCATTTGGAAGATACCACATTCTTGATTTCTGGTTTGAGAATTAACCTCGCATGTACCTGATCCAACACCACAGGTTTCATCAGAATTGGTTTCACCAATTGGTATTTATGATCATTTTCCCAGGGTGACCTGTTACAGAAATAGTCAGAACAATGAATTTGTACGACATGCCATGTGTCAATGGTTCATCTTCAGGTTATAAAATTTAGACCCAAAAAAAGTATAGTCTATGATATTTCTGGACCATCTTCGGGAATTCCATTTGGACTTCTATATCCCAAGCTATAGCAATTTTCCCTAGATGTCCTGTTTAGGGATGAATTCTGGAAGAGGCTGGAACCCTAACTTGGAGGGATCATATCTCCCAGAATTTAGTGAATATGAGGCCTAACTTTGGACACAGTGTACATCAGGATTGTATCTTTGGCCTCTACAATTTTCAACTCTTGATCCTTTTCTAATCTCTGAATATAGCGAAAGTACCAAAACTTATCAGTTTTAGTATTTAGGGTTTTTCTAGCTCCGGGTCAAACTAGGGTTTGACTTTCCCAGAGTTTCACCCAACCAAAAATCTTGATCCAGGTCTCTAAAATTCGATTTTGATGAGGAGAGAAATCTTATGTTGGGCTCACTCAAAAATTATTCTTCTGCAAGAAGCCCTAATTTCTCACACCGAAAACTGAAAATGCTTGGAATCGAATTCCGCTTCGACAGAAAGATGCACCCTTCAATGGAGAGTCAGCCTAGCCTTCTTTTGCTGATCGATTGTGGAGAGAGAGCAAAAAAGTAAGAAGCCCTAGATTCTGTAGCTGCACAATGTCTTCTTTTCAGGGTGGCTCTGATACCATTTTAACTTTTCATATGCTTAGCTAAGACATCATTACTTCATTTCATTTTCATAACCAAAGCATATAAACAGGATCACTGAAAGATAGACAAGCACAACCATACAAAAGGAACACAAATATTTATCCTGGGAAAACCCTAAAGGGAAAAACCTAGCGAAAGCTTCCTCAATATAGATGCCCCAAAAAGATAAAAGATAAAACCAGCAAGGAGATCAAATTCTGATCCTCCTCCTTCTCCAGCTACTTCTCTTCTCCACTAATGCGCTACACAAGTGAGAGTGTGTGTGTCTCAAATGAGGAGCACCACACCTCTATTTATATTCATTCGTTCACTTGAATTAACTCATTCGACATGTAGGCTTGAGTTAATCATGTAGGCTTGAGTTACACATGTAGGCTCAAGCAACCACACTGGGGTGCTAATGACCCACCTTTACAAATAGAGGGGACAACCTCATGACTCTTATTAGTTCTTCCAATTAGAAGCATCGGGGTACAAGATAATACAAGTGGTTCTCCCGGTAGGACCATCGGGGACCACAAAAGATACATATAGAATATTCTTCAAAGTTACAATATTTCAGTAGTGAAGTGGTAGAAAAATATCCATTGGTGATGAATGGATTAGTCACTTGTGTAGATATGAATGTTCTACCACCTAGGTCCTATGATGTTCTCATTGGAAGGGATTGGTTAGAAGATCATAGGGTAAATCTTGATTGCTATAATAAGACTTTTGAATGCATGGATGAAGAAGGGAACCCAATAGTTGTAAGAGGAATTCCAAAGGTGATTTCTGTGAGGCAAATTTCAGCAATGCAGTTGAATAAGTTTTGTAGGAAGGGTTGCAGAGTGTATGCAACTCATGTTCTGGAAGCAACAGAAAATGAAACTATTAGGTTGAAGGACTATCCTATATTGCAAGAATTCAAGGATCTTTTTCATGATGAGATTCCAGGGCTTCCTCCAAGGAGGGACATTGATTTCCCAATTAAACTTGTTCTAGGAGAAGCACCAGTGTCCAAGACACCCTACAGGATGAGTACAACAGAAATGCTAGAGCTGAAGATGAGGTTGCAAGAATTATTGGAGAAGAAGTATATCAGGCCAAGTGTGTCTCCTTGGAGAGCACCAATTCTGTTTGTGAAGAATAAATATGGTATGCTCAGGTTGTGTATTGATTACAAACAACTAAACAAAGTCACTGTGAATAACAAATATCCCTTACCTAGAATTGATGACCTCTTTGATCAAATGAGAGGAGCAAAGGTATTTTCCAAGATTGACTTGAGGTCTGGCTACCATCAGGTGAGAATCAAGGATGAAGACATTGATAAGACACCCTTCAGAACGAGGTATGGACATTATGAGTTTGTAGTGGTACCATTTTCTCTCACAAATGCACTAGCTACATTTATGTGCCTTATGAATAGTGTCTTCAACAGGAATTTGGACAAGTTTGTTCTTGTTTTCCTTGATGACATTATTATTTATTCTAAGAATGAGGAAGAGCATGAAGAGAATTTGAGATTGTCATTACAATTGATCAGGGAGCATAAGTTGTATGCAAATTTGAGCAAGTGTGACTTCTATAAAGATAGAATTCAATATTTGGGTCACATTATCCAAGAAGAGGGTATATATGTGGACCTTGACAAGATTGAAGCCATTATGAATTGGCCTACTCCAAGGAATGTGATAGATGTAAGATATTTTATGGGACTTGCAAGATACTATAGGAGATTCATTGAAGGATTCTCCAAGGTTGTACATGCCATCACTTGTTTGTAGAGGAAGGGGATAAAGTTTGAATAGACATTGAGGTGTGAAGAAAGCTATCAGCGGTTGAAGAATCTTCTCACAAGTGCAACCGTCTTGAAATTTGCAGACCCAAAGAAATATTTTCTGGTGTGTACTGATGCATACGGTCAAGGATTTGGAGGATTTCTTATGCAAGACAACCACATAATATGTTATGAGTCAATAAAGTTGAAGGAGCATGAGAAGAACTATGCTACTCATGATCTAGAACTTGGAGTCATAGTACATGCTCTCAAGATGTGGAGGCATTACTTGATGGGAAAAATATTTGAGCTAAGGATAGACCGTTGCGGTCTGAAGTATTTGTTTGATTAGCCTACTCTAAATGCTAGGAAAGCTAGATGGCTGGAGTTTTTATGTGAGTTTGATTTTGAAATCAAACACATAAAAAGAAAAGAGAATAAGGTAGTTGATGCACTCAATAGGAAGGTGCAGGAAATGCATGTGGCATCCCTTAGTATTTTCCAGTCATATTTGATACAACAGATTGTTAATCATGCTTCTGAAGATGAATTGTATGCGCAAGTCAAGGAAAAATTGCAGTAGCAAATCCTTGAAAAGAAGTATGAGGGATATAAATTAGAAGAATATGGATTCCTTACTTGTAAGAATTGAATTTATATTCCAAATGTAGCATATTTGAGGAGGGTTGTTATGGATGATATCCATCAAGCTCAATATTCTGGGCACCTAGGATATTAGAAGACAATTGCTACAACTAGAAAGAAGTACTTTTGGCCAGGAATGAAAAAGGACATGGCTGAATATATTTCAAGGTGAATGAAATTTCAGCAGGTAAAGGTTGACCATCAACACCCAACAGGTTTGTTGCAGCCTTTTCCAGTTCCATAATGGAAATGAGAAGTTATTTCCATGGATTTTATTACAGGATTGCCAATGACTTGGAGATAACATGATTCCATCATGGTTGTGGTGGAAAAGTTGACAAAGGCAACACATTTTATACTGATTAAGTCTACGTATAAGACTGATGACATTGGAAATATCTTCATGAAGGAGATTTTCAAATTGCATGGATTTCCTAAAGCAATAGTCTTTGATAGAGATTCCAAGTTCACTTCCACGTTTTTGAAGGGATTTTTTGCAGATTTGGGTACAAAGTTGAATTTCAACACTTCCTACCATCCTTGGATTGATGGGTAGACAGAGAGAGTTAACCAGGTTCTTGAATACATGCTTCGCATGCATGTGATGGACAAATCAACCAAGTGGGAAGATTATTTACACTTGGTAGAATTTGCATATAACAATGGATAGCAAGCATCCTTGGGGATGATTCCATATGAAGATTTGTATGGTAGGATATGTAGGACACCAGTGACTTAGGATAATCCAGTGAAAAGGCTTGCGCTTGGTCCATAATTGCTCAAGGAGATGGAGCAAGAGGTTGTAAAGATTAGGCATAATCTGAAAGTATCCCAGGACATACAGAAAAGCTATGCAGATAAGCATAGGGTGAACAGAGAGTTCAATATTGGGGATCATGTTTACGTCAGAGTGAGGGAAAAGAAGAGCTCCTTGAAGCTTGGAAGTTGTGCCAAGCTGTAACCTAGATATGGTGGGCCATTTGAAGTGCTTGAAAGAATAAGGCCAGTTGCATATAGGCTTGCATTGTCTGCTAGCACTAGGGCTCATAATGTTTTTCATGTTTCTTTGCTTAAGAGATATGTACATGATCCTAACCATGCGATAAAGTGGGAGCATGATGCTCCCACTTTGATATGGATGCTCCTGCAACAGTCAGAGCAAGCAGTTACGGTCGCATTTATCCTTTAAGGGAGGAGGGGACGTGATAGTTCCCAAGTCTACCATTTGGAAACTTTGGTAAGTTATTGGGATCACGAGCTTGGGCTCTTCAACATCCAAGGGGAGACCTTGGAATTGGAAATAGATGACATCTATTTTATCATGGGTCTATCACGCAGGGGTACACCTGTGAACTTGGAGGGTACTAGCCGGGGTGGTGACCCTCTAAGTGTGTAAGAGTACGTCAACACCTACTGTTTTCCTGGTACACAAAAATTGGGGACACAAGTCTCAATTTCACATATTTCAAAATTTCCATTAAAGGTCATAGTAAGCACGGTCGCCAGAGTAGTAGGGTCATTTGCATTGCATCTAGCAATAAGGACTCATATACGGGTGGTGGTAGAGTGCATGTACGGTTTCTTGTTTGAGTGGTGCTCGAGATTCATCCTGATAATGAAGAAAAAATTGTCTGATTGCCAGAGGGGTCGAAGGAATTTTTTTGGCTATGCAAGTATTCTAATAGAAATTTTCTTCAAGAGGGTTCCTGCCCTCGGTCCTACAGTGACCTTATCTCCTTGCTCAGCTTGTGAGCCTCAAATCACGTAGTCATGGAGACATTTTCCTATGATAGGATGGTGGTGGTGCAGTCTAGAACGATTATGACGACGACTTCTACTCCTGGTGGAGTAGTCAGGTTTCTACTCTAGAGCAGTTCCCTTACGCTGGATTAGATTTCTATGGAGATCCAGAACTCATCCTCCCACCCGGAGGAGCATGGGGGCAGATAGGTATGTCTTTTTATCTTTTTAGTTATTTTATTTTTATGAGTTTTTATTCATAAAATTATATATACATATGTATACAAGTTTGACCTTCTTTTATGTTTATATGCATATTTTGGGCATGTCCTCCCCTATGGTCATCCAAAAATTTTTGTGTAGCCCATGTAGATTGCCAGGGATGATGGTTTACTATGTCTTATTGAGAGGAAGCTAGCCAAGATTACCCAAGATGTCCCTACACTTAGGATTGATCGAATCCCAATGATCATGCAGGAGTATGTGGTTGGGTTTCCTTCGAACCTAGCTACTCCTTCTCAGAAGGGTGACTAGGGCCGTACTATATTACAAAGAGACTGTAGAGGAAGCCGCAACCGAGGAGGCTGAGGATAATTCCTAGAATTCGGCATATTATATACTTTGATCCTATTTTTTGTATATTTATACACTTATTACATAATCTTCGGATCAGACTCGCTATATCTATGGACATATTTTTACATATATATATATATATGGTTATATACATGTGCCTCAAATGTGTATGTTATACTTTATTTTACAATGTGTGTCTTAAGTTCCAATCTAGTATGTAATTCACATATGCATCAGTAATTCTATTTTGATTTCTTGAAATTTGAATGCATGCAAGGTATTAAAAATTTCTTTCAAGTAATATTACACATAAAAAATGACATAGTAAGTTTGGGTTTCACACCTAATAATAACCATTGAGTTGGGAAACCATGAGTCGTGAGTCAATGCCAACCTCCAAACATGTAATTACACACAACGTAGCATCCCATAAAAACTCAATAATTGCACTGTATTTAGCCATATTACTAGTTGCATGACCTAAGCAGGCGCCACCAGAGGCAATCAATTGTCTTGAGGGTGTATAGATAACCCAGGCGGCTGGAGCCAGATTACAAGTGTGGTGGATAACGCCATCAACAAAACCTACAAACCACTCGGATGACATCTGAAAAAACCAACAAACTGTATAAGAAACACTAACCAGTTAATGACCTATTGTACATAAAAAATACATACAATAATAATGCAAGAGAAAGTATCATGCCTAAGAATAATATTTCTTTAGTTAGAGCCCATACATGCGCTCAGGAAACTTGTTTCCATCATAATTGATTAATTCATAATATCCCTTTTTCAAAACCTTTGACATAATGTAGGGGCCTAACCATATTGACTTGAATTTTCTTGCCCCTAGAGGTTTCTTGTATTGATCCCAGAGCAAAACAAGTTCTCCCTCAAAGAAAACTCTCGATTTTAATGAATTTATCATATTGGTTCTTGACCCGGTTCTTGTGAGCCTCATTCGCATTCAACACATATCTGCGTTGTTCATCCAGATTCTCTAGGTGAAGCAAACGTTCTTCTAGATCTGTAGTGTCAGGAAGCACATGAATATAAATCTTTAGGGATGGAATCTCACATTCAACTGGTGTGACTGATTCCACCATGTGAACGATTTGGAACAATGAGAAACCAATAGCAGTCTTGACATTAGTCTGATATTCCCAAAGTGCAGGGTATAGCATGATATTCCAATTTGACATGCTCATGTTAATAATGTGCTTTATAATGGTTTTCAAGTTTTTGTTAACCGCCTCTACTTTTCCATTCGCCCGAGGGTAAAAGGAAGATGAATGGTCTTGCCTAAACCCTAGCATGGTGGTCAAGTCAGTCATCATGCTGTTTTGAAAATGACTTCCATGGTCAGTGACAATGTTCTTTGGTATACCAAACCAAGCAATGATTTGGTTGAATACAAAGTAAGATGTCATTTCGCCATCAGCTTTATAGGTAGGCATTGCCTCTTCCCACTTCATGAAGTAGTATACATCGACAATGTTGTATTTGTGCCCCCCAATAGAAAATGGGTTACATGTCATGTAATATAACCCCCACTTGGTGAAGGGCCCTACCACAATGATGGGAAACAAAGGAGCGGGATATGACCACATATTTCTAGTATAGAGCTGACAATGATGGCAATGCTTTACAACTTCCACACAATATTTGAATATAGTGGGCCAGAAATAATCAGCACGTATAATTTTCTGGGCCATTTCTAACCCATGTAAATGACCCCCACACACTCTGCTATGGGAATCTTTCAGGACAAGCTTTTCCTCTTCGTGGCTAAGGCATCGATGCAAGATAGAATATTCCCCTCATCGATACAAAGTGATTCCAATGATAACTTATTTTTTAGCATTAACCCACGACTTATGTCGATCTTCCCATGAGAAGGATGCATGGCACTTAAGAGTATGGAGATATACTAGGATATATCCGTACCAGGGATCAGAGGTTGAAATCAAAGAGATATACTCATATGGGAATGATTCTTTTTCTACCACTACCATCTCTTCCATAGGGAATTCTTATATCAACTCTGCAAATACTAAGGATTTTTTGGACTTAGCAGATTGAAAATCGAAGTCAAAATCCTAGAGAATGACTATCCAGTCATTGAATTTTCCACCAATTATACATATGGATAAAACATACTGGAATGGATTTACATCTGCAACCATTATGGTTGTCCTTAGAAATATGTAGCAGTGTAACCTCTAAACAACATAGACCACTGCCAATGCCAACTTCTCGACGTGCGAGTACCTAAGTTTAGGACCGACTAATGCTTGACTAAGGTAGTAGATAACATGCTCTTGGAGCTCGTCATATTCCTAAACTAGTACTACTCCTATGGTTGACTCGGATGGAGCCATATACAATATAAAATCTTTGTGTAATCTAGTAGATGTAGTAGCGGAGCCAACATTAAATCCTTCTTTAATTCCTCGAAAACGAGCTATGCGGTTTCATCCCACAGGAATGGGGTGTCTTGCTTCAACAAGCACATGAAACCATTAGTAATCTTGGCATAACTGACTATGAAACTTTGAAGGAAATTGAATTTCCCCTACAGTCTCTATAGTTTCTTGATAGAACGAGGAGGATTTAGATTTACAATAGCCTCAACTTTCAAAGGATCCACCTATATTCCTCTGTTTGACACAATAAAACCTAGCGACTCGATGCAGAAAACACACTTGTGGGGATTCAAGTGTATTTTATAGTGCCTACATCATTAAAAGATCATACAAAGATGATTTGGATGGTCCTTCCTCTTGTGATAATGGGTAGGAACATCATCTAAGTACGGTTCAACAATATTCTTAATATCGTGGAAGGAAAAATTCATTTCTTACTGGAAGGTAGCTCCGACACTATTCAAACTAAAGGGAATTTTATTACACATAAAGGTCCCCCAAGGAAAAATGAAGGTTGTTTTATGTTGGTCTTCCAGCTTTATTTGAATTTGGTTATATCTCAAAAAACCATCCATAAAAAAAAATACCTAACTACCTGCACAAACATCAATAATCTGGTCGATGAAGGGTGTGGGGTAGTTATCCTTGGGACACGCTTTATTTAAGTCATGGAAGTCAATGAAAACTCGTATATTCCCTTGTTTTATCTCAACAGGAAGGATATTGGATACCCATTCCGTCAGAGAAATTGGGTAAATGAACCCTTCTATCAACAGTTTCTCAATTTCAACCTTGACGGCTGCCACTTTGCGCGGATTTAATGGTCTAAGTTTTTGTCAAACATGTTTTGCATCATAGTAAGTACAGATATCATGTTCAACTATAGATAGATCAATGCCCAGAATATGCTCATATGACCAAGAAAAGACATCACGAAATTCCTTAAACAAGGAAGTGTAAATTGCAATCTCCTCCAGAGAATAGTTTGCGACAATATGGACATTTTCAATGACATTAGGGTTTACAAAGATGTTGATTAGAATGGTAGTAGAGATATTTTCCATATTCCCCTCAGAAAATACCCCCTCCTTGGGGTAAAGGATTAATCGACAAATCAACACCCTTCGCTAGTCTCACATGGAACTCCTGATTCTCAATTTTGCTTAACTCCGTTAAAAAGAATGACTTATGGTGAATATATTCACAAATATTTCTCGTCTGATCATAGCTTCCATAATGGATTCATCCGAAGGAAAAACCATATCCAAGAAATCATATGAATACATAGAATTCTCTACCTAAGTGGGCAGATACGATTCATTTGGTTCCTCTGATATTATAGTAGGAGTCGTGATGGAATGAACAGTGGCATTAAAAACAACTTGATAAGATACTTCCACTACAGATAAGGGCACTTGAGGCTCATGACGAGAAGGAAGGACCCAGGGGTCAGTTCTATCTACAACATCGCGATAGACTTCCCTAGACTCCTTGAACCTAAATAGTTAATAAGGGATGGTATATCGAATGTGCCCATCAATGATGCATACATTCCAACCCCCAAGCTTTTGTTATCTAGTTTTGACTGATCTATCAATGGTACCATGGACTCATTAGTTTCCAAGAAACCTTTAGGAGTGAAAATGATCTGGTTAACTGTAACCAACTTCCCTTTGTTCAGAAACGCTACAAATCGAAAAATGACCAAGGGAATAGCACACATGGCATAATTCCAAATTCTTCCCAACAATAGATTATAATCCAACGGGGCATCGATCAATTCAACCTCAATAGAAAATGCTTTGCCTGATAACTTTATTTTGAAAGCTGGTAGGATACCTTGTGAATGGAAAGACCTTTTGTTGAAAGTAGTAAGTATGGTGTTCAATGGAACCATCTTTGGAGATCCTAAGGATTTCCAAAAAATACATCAACATGACGCACATGGAAGCATCTTCATTAACCACGATTCATCCAATGGTTTTATCGCCATGGAAAACATTAATTGACAAATCCACATGGTATGTCAGGTATATTTTAACATCGAAAAGATTAAATTTTTCCAACATACTCGTTGAATCCATGATACCTATGTATGCTAAGAGTGCATCCCTCTAAGAAGGACAGCTCTGTAACACCTCCAATGCCGACATCAAACAAGGAGTTTGATCTAATTATTCAACTACAAAATAGTTGGAAGCATCCCTAGCATTAGGGTTTTTAAATGCTTTCTTAAAGACACCTTTTAGTATCTTGGGCATTGGTTCAACTGGTTTATCAATAGTGAGAGGCGTTGAAGTTTCAACAATAGACTTACCATTCTCTTGAGCCTCCGATTCATAATTCTTATTTCTTATTTGGAGGAAAGTGTTGGATTATACCATATTGATATAGTTATGATCAGTAGGAGCACTAGAAGTGCCCCTGGAAAAATTCGAAGCAGAAGCTTCATTTTGTCCTCGGGGTAAGGGATCCTTCAGGAAAGTCGGTTGTTGATTCTTAAGTAGCTTCTATGCTTGTTCCATTATAGGGAAATGATAAGTAAGGTGGTGTCCTTGGCACAACTTACTAGGAAACTTGACCTTTTTCTTATCTTTCTTGCCCCCATTAGCATTGTTTGTGGGATTTTTCTTTTTTTTTGTTACTCTCACCCTTCTTTCCCTTCTTCTTTTTCCCACCAAGATGGTGATTTCCCTTTTGAGAAGATTGTGCAAAAACATTAGCACTTTATGGTGAGGGAGTGGCAGCCTTAGATGCCTGCGCTGCAGATTGCTTCACTGACAACTCATGGAGTTGTTTGGCCAGTGATTCTAATAGTGGGAGTACTAACTGAACCAACCATGCCATGGACATGGGGTCTAGGCTTGGGTTTCTCTTGGTCATTCATAGACCTCAGTGCCTCAGGAATAATTTCATACAAAACCCCATATTGAACATAAATTAGGTCTAACTGCTAGGTCCTGAGGATTGCCTCTTCTTCCGTGGTAACCCCCGAAATGGATCCATCCTTAGAAATGTAAGGAAACATAGATTTCAAGAACCACTCCAATAAAAACTCGGGAGGTATAGTGGATTTAATAAGCCTCTTCCGTCTTCGCCACTCCTGAATGTGGGCAGATATGTGTGTGGCCTTGTTTTGTCGAAAAGTTGACAACAAGTCTGTATCGACATCATACTAGACAAGAAGCTGAAAGTGATTAAGGAACACAGTTTCTAGATCCAGAAATCTATCATATGTAGCGGCAGAAATTTCTATGTACCATTTTGCAGCCACATGAGTCAACTTTCTCTGGAACAGCCTCAATTTAACAGTGTCATCGTTCATCAAGTTAGAAGAGAACCAAAAGTGGAATGTGGTAATATGAGCACCTGGGTCCTCACCAACTTTTCCTTTGAACTTAGAAATGTCTGAGGGAAGTTTGATGGGTACAGGTGGCCATGCCACATTATGACACATAGGGTCATTCATTAGCTTTGACAAATTTGGAAAGTTTAACGTTGCCAGGAAAGGAAGTTTGGGCCTAACCAGAGTTTGATAATAAGGAGTTTGGGGTGTGGAAGGACCTGCCCCCTGGATCCCAAAAGAAAAGGTGGGGTTTCACCCAGCCATCGGTTGTGACGTGGTTGCATTATTCTAGACAGGGTTCCACCCGAAAGCTAGTGGATTACTAGTTTGTGGTGAATGATATGTGGTTTGACCTGCTCCAGCTGAAACTAGAGTTTGAAACATAGGAGAAGGAATCCCTCCACTGATTAGTGAAAAGGAAAAGTTCATGAAAGGGGTGACTGAAACCTGACTAGGTGTTTGAAAATTATGACCTATAAAGGAATTTGTGTTTACAGACGACATACCCACATAAGCAGACGATGGTCCTACATAAAGAGTGGATGGAGGAATATTTCTTCCAATTAATTGAAAACCTTGGACAAACAAAGTTGATCCACTTGAACCACTTTACATAAAATAAGGAGAAGAAAAAGGTGGACTGGGAATCTCAGTGACCACCCCACTAGACTGACCTACCACATTAGAGGCTGCTGAGGGACTGATCACTTGAGCACTTAGCGAAAGAGGTGTAGTAGATACACTAGGTCTTGGAGAACTTACAGGGGGAGGCTGGAATCCACCAGCCAAAATGGCTGAGGTGCGGGTAGACATACCCTCTCCTACACTAGACATTCCTAGGATCAAAGAAACACCAAAAACATGTGAACTAAAGGGAGGACCTGGACTATCACACGGTCGTTCAGATCAGTTAGAGGTGAATTAAAGTTTCTTGCAAAATCGTCAGCCTGCAAGTCTTCTATATCTATTGTTGGTGTTTCTTCCTGATTAAGCCTAAATTCCAGTGCACCTGGAACTTCACTAACACCAGTTGGTTTGAAAGAACTGTCTGTGTCAAGTCTCCACCTTTGAGGTGGCAGTGGAGGCTCCACTGTAAAAGATGGAGGAAGGTTTTATAACATTTTGGACCTATGAAGAGGTTGGTCCTCCACATTTTTAAATCTTATTCACACACCTAAATGCCAACTAAACATAAAAAAATCAAACAACACACACTAAAAATATCCTAAGTAACACAGACAAACTAGATAAAAGATACACCTTCCA